>JAYESA010000015.1:76368092-76933092 GCA_036927795.1 Iris macrosiphon | reverse complement strand
ATGTATATATTGCTTCTTCTTTATTGCTCTCTTAAGATGTTGTGTGGGGAACCTCTTGGGCCACATACGCGCGCCTCCGCCGACGCCTGGCCCAGTTCGGCTCAGTTCGGTTCGGCGCACGTAACGGGTGCGGGTACGTGCCTACACCTGCGGGCGCCGAATGCCGATCGATTTACTCTTCGGGTTCGGGCTGGGATCCAAATTTTGTTTGCTCCCCTTTATTTTTTGAACTGATTTGACTCATTCAAATTTTGAACGTTGAACATTTATTACTCCCTATGTCCAGGTTCATTTCCCACCTTTTAACATGTGACAGCTCCTCTCCCACAGATTTTCTTTTTCATTACTCATTAAATGCCAGAATTAATAGCATTTATTTTTTTGTCTGTAGTGAAGGCTTGGTTCTCTTACTATATATTTGTTGAGGTTCTCATCTCAATTCTTTTCTACAAAAATTTTTTCTACGTAAAATCTCTCTCTCATTCTTCTCTCGAACCACATTTCGTTATCTAAATCCTTGCTCTGGGCAGAGCTAAGTTCGGTCTCTATCTCCGAGTTGTGTGCAACGAAGAGAACCCAGTAGTCAGGGGATTTTACCATTAGGAGCTTCCGAAAAACGTCTGCAGATAGACCTCGGATCAACTCTTAGGGCAGTGCTTCGTGCACGACTTCCCCGGAGGCCGGTAACACTTTTTTCTTTCTTTCTTCTCTTATCAAATTTCTGGAAAATATTATATATATATATATATATATATATATATATATATATAACAATAGATTGATGTATGCAAAAATGGGTGTATGTTGTACCACAAGGATGAAAAAGATGAAGACAAATACAGATTTTGTGGAGCTCCTCATCACATCAGTACATGGAAGCTGACCGATTGGAGTAGTGACCGATTGGATGCACTACTTACCCTTAACACAGAGATGAGATGGTAGAAATTGTTTATGGTGAATGAGACAGCTGAAAGTATGAGATGGCACAAACCAAAATATATGGAAGGTACGTATGTTGGATCATCCAAATAATAGAGATATAACATACGATGTTGTCAACCACCGAACATAAGCAGGAGTACATCAACTACTTGCATCATATAAAATCAAACTTAATAATATATCAGATCTAGAATTAATTGCAGTTAGACGTTTTCCTTTTCTTCAAGGCAAAATAAATCAGCTTAAGAGGTGTTTAGTTGCATATAAATATTGTTGATGCATCATTTGCCAAATATTTAATATTTTTAACATTCAGTTTGTTGTAAATTTTCTGAGATGCGGCAAAATAAGTATCAATAATGTTACAAAAAATGAAAAAAGAGTTTGTTTGGCAGCAACACTTATCTTATATATAATACGAAAACTTACTAAACTTCACCGTGTAACTTTTATGTTCCAAATATCCTTCGCTACATATCAAAATATATTTAAATTAACTAGGGATAAACATATAAATTACACACCTCCGCACTAACATAATTACTAACAACTAATAATTACATACTTCCACCTACAATAAATGTTCACCATCTCAAAAATAAATTTATTGCAAAATATTTTATATTATTTAAAAATATATTTGTCATGTAAGTATATATTTTAAAAGAGTGGAAGAAAACACACACAAAAGACACGCACGTGCGCGACTTCTAGTAACAATAACATGTATCATACAATTTATGGCTGTAAAGCTATATTTTTTGATCAAAGAGATAAGAAGCAATTTTGTTCTTAATTAAGTCGTTGACTTGGTCAAAGACAGTTACAATTATCTACAACTCATGCCTAAGAACCACCGCCTATGAAGTCCAATAAATATGATGGACTTCATGTTATGAGAGATCATCCCATCCTAAGTAAGGAATATAAAAGAGAAATGAGTGTGTTAGAGAGTGTATTTTCTCCTATTATAAGAGATATGGTATTGTCAATTGTTCTCTCCTTGTTTATAGAGAGAAAATGTTTTAATCCTTTTGCTATAATAAAATCATTCTACATTTTCTTATTTCTACTTCAGTTGTATTTGTATGCTTCGTACTACAACTTTCTAACAATGGTATCAGAGAACTGGGTTTATAGCCGATTTTTCGTACTACAGTCAGAGACAGTTAGTGGAAAAAAAGGCATCTTCAATAATGGCAATGAAGTATGAAATAGAAAAGTTAAATGGGAATAATTTCTCATTGTGGAAAATGAGAATAAAAGCAGTTTTAAGAAAAGATAACTGCTTGGCAGCAATTGGAGACAGGCCCAAGGAGATCACTGACAACAACAAGTGGAACGAGATGGATGGTAATGCTATTATTAATCTGCTTTTAGCACTTGCCGACTGAGTATTGTTAAGTGTGGTGGAGAAAAAAATACAACAAAAGAGATATGTAATATACTAAAAAATTGTACGAGCACTACAAAAATACTATTAAATAGCGACAGATATCAGCGACGGACAATAATTCGTCGCGAGTAAGCGACGGACATTCGACGAAATCACGACTAATTTATTTATGTAAACAAAATATATTATTTTTTGTCAATAGTCCGTCGCTAATCCGTCGCTGTTCCTTCAGCGACGGACTAGCGACGGAAATATTCATCGCTGCAAAAACTTAAAATTCCAGAGCGCATTTTATTTTCCCCATTCTTAATCTCTCTCTCTCTCTCTCTCTCTCTCTCTCTCTCTCCCCTTGCTCCGACGACCCCTCTCCCTTACTTCGGAGGCCCCCTCTCCTCCTCCTCATCCTCCTTCCCTGACCCCGGCCCCTTATCCGCCTCCTCCTCGACCCCCCTCTCAGCCCCCCTCCGTCCGCCTCCGACCCCTCCTCGACCCGCCCCCCTCTCTTCCCCCCTCTCCTCGACGCCCCTCTCTGCCCCCTCCGTCCGCCTCCATGCTCTGTTAGATCCCCTTCTCCTCCGTGTTAGATCCCCTTCTCCTCCGTAGAAGGTAAGCTCTAACCTAACCCTCATTCCTATTTTGGTTAATTATTAAGCATACGGTATTTAGGGTGCTAGACACGTTGACACGAGACACTGGAAACGGACACGAGAACATAGACATGGACACAAATATGTTTTATGTTGAGTAGAGAGGAATATAAAGAGTTGGAAAAAGGATGATAGAAAAGAGAGTCAAAGTGAAAGGATGATGATGATATGCATATTGGTGGGAAGAGTGAAGGAATATTAGGGAATAATGGCTAAGACTTTCTATAATATATTTTTAAAAATGTATTATCATATACTAGAGAGAGAGTATAAATGGTGTAAAAAAATGCATTATTACATGCTTTTACAACCTTATTGTTTACACCCTTGCTAATTGGCCTTTATTTCATCAATTTTATTTTTGGAATTGACCGAAAAAGAGACTTTGAATGTTGGAATCGTCTATATCGGATTTTGGTCTATATCGGATCGGTATCGCTGATACTGCAAATTATGTTATGTTTATATAAGTTTAACTCAATGTATCGATTTTTTTCGTAATTGAAACAAATAACTATTAGTAAGTTTAACTCAATAGTACGTAGTAACCCTTGTCGATTGATTTATATATCGATAGGTAAGTTTTCATCTTTCATATGTTTTACAACCTTACTATATGCTTTTAGACTTTTGCCGCTACATGCTAATTCAGGAAAGGAAATAGGTCAGTAGGATTTGATAAATATAAATTTTTACCATAGAATTTAAGTATGTAGTATGTATCTGAATATAATATGTATTTAGATTATTTAGGATTTTTTTTGTTTATTTAAAGAATCTAATAGCTCCTTTATATTATTTATTTTATTTTATTTTTCTTTTGACACTTGTATATAATTCAATTGTTCGAATATATAGGGTACGTGCATAAGCATTCACGTGAAAGATAACAATGAGTCGATACTTAGTTGACCGATCGTGGATGTACAATCGGCGACATAATAGTAGGAAATTGGTTTGACAGATAATTTCAGGGCGGGTATTGAGAAATTTCTCAGATACGCCAGTTGTCAACCTTATTTCATGGATGTGAGTCTTATCAAGTGCCCTTGTGTCAAATGTCATAATATACCATTCAAAGAGGTGGGTCTCATGAGGGAGCATCTCCACAAGAAAGGGTTTTGTACCGAACTACAAGGAGTGGACGGCTCAAGGGGAACCTTTGACTCCTCAATATCATTCCTTATTCAATACCGAGGTAGAAGAGTCCACTCTCGGACATAAATTTGAATATTGATCGCAAAATCTGGCGAGTGAATTGGTATTTGATGCGGCCGGTCCCAGTCTTGATCCGGAGGATCCGAATCCTGATGCGAATGAATTCTATGATATGTTCAAGAATATCGATACTCCGTTATACCCTGATTGTGATTCTCATTCTGTCATGTCGGTGGTGATGCGGTTGTTGAACCTCAAGTCTGATTTTAACTTGCCGCATGAATGCTACGACCGGATAATTCAGTTTGTTAGAGAGTTGTTACCAAAAGGATTAAAGGAGTTACCTGAAAACTTCTACAAGTCGAAAATGATGATATGGAAACTCTAATTAGGCAACAAAAATATATATTATTGTCGAAACGGTTGGATGTTGTACTACAATAAGAACAATGATAAAGATAGATGCATTTTCTGTCACGCGGACCGGTACAAGCCAATTTGGGGCAAAATAAAATCAACTGCCCGAGCAATGTTGCACTCCTATAAGTACATGTAGTTTTTACCAATCATAAAGAGGCTACAGAGGATGTATATGTCCACAAATACAACAGAACACATGACATGGCATAGCAAAAAATGAAAGATGGATGATGGAGAATTATCTCATCCTTCCGATGGAGAGGCATGAAAGCATTTTGATCGGAGTCATCCTGAATTTGCTGCGGAGTCCAAGAATGTTCGATTGGATTTATGTTATGATGGATTCACTTCTTTCGGACAGTCGGGATCTCAACTCTTATTGGCCGATGATTTTGACTCATAATCTACCACCGTAGATGTGCATGAAGACTCCTTGATGTTCTTGACACTTATTATAGCCGGTTCGAAAAATCCAAAGAAGAACATCAATATCTACTTGTAGCCATTGATGGATGAGTTAAAATAATTGTGGCAGTTCGGCGTTCAAACATATGATATATAGAAGAGCAAAATTTTTAGATGAGAGCGTCACTCATGTTGACCATCAATGATTTTTTAGCATATGGGATATTATCGGGGTGGAGTACTCATGGTACTTTATCTTGTCCGATATGTATGAAAAAGAGTAAGGCATTCCATCTCCAGAATGGAGGAAAATTATCCTTTTTTGATTGTCACCGTCAGTTCCTTCCTGCATCGCATCCGTGGAGAAGGAACAGAGATGGCGTTAGAGCTGAGAAACCTGAATTATCTCCCTCCCTGTTGATACTGACATAAGACGAAGTTTGGAAAGAGGTAGATAGATTGTCGACTGTGATGGAAGATCCGATATCGGCCCTTCACTTTGAAGGGTTCGGACATAGACATAATTGGACGAAGTAGAGTATCTTTTGAGACTTACCTTATTGGAAGGACAATCTCATAAGACACAATCTTGATGTCATGTATATCGAAAAGAATGTATTCGACAACATCTTCAATACGGTGATGGATATCAAGGGAAAACGAAGGAAATTTCAAAGATAGAAGGACTTAAAAATTATTTGCAGGCGTTCAGATTTGCACATAAAATAAAGTACAAAAGGTAATTGGGTCAAGCCTCCAGCACCATATACATTGAGTAGGGAGAAAAAATTGATAATATGCTACTGGATTTTAAAGTTGAGATTTCCTGACGGCTACGTGTCAAATCTGGCAAGATGTATCGATCTCAACAAATACAAGCTGACAAGGATGAAGAGTCATGATTTTTATGTGTTTACCTATTGCTCTGAGAGAGATGTTGCTTCATCAAGTATGGACTCCGCTGGCCGAATTATCTATATTCTTTAGAGATTTGTATTCAAGCAAGTTGAGGTACAACATTTAATTGAACTTGAGGAGAAGATTGCATTAAAATTGTGCAAGTTAGAAATGGTGCCTCCCTCCCCAATTTTTTTGATAGTATGGAGCATTTGTCGATTCATCTTGCATACGAAGCACGTGTCGGTGCTCCCGTCCATTTTCGATGGATGTATCCATTTGAGAGGTATAAATTAATTAGTTTTTACTATTAATTTCTTTATTCAAATAATTCTAATATTCAATATATTATGTATAGGTATCTAATCACCTAAAAAAGAAAGTAGACAATAAGGCTTATGTCGAAGTTTCGATATGCGAAGCATATATCATTGAGGAGGTTTCAAACTTCTGCTCTATCTACTTTGATACTCATGTTAGAATAAATTGTAATAGAGCCCCAAGGAATGATGACGGTGGGATTGATGCACCAAATAGTGTACTTTGTACTATTTTTATTGTGGGAGGCAAGTCTACAAGTGCTACTAAAGTACGGTGGTTGGAAAACGATGAGTTTGAAGTCGCTCATCGGTATATATTGTTAAATAGTGGTCTTGAGGAGATGCTAGATATTGAGAAGTAAGCGACACATCTTTGCTACATATTTTAATTCTGTATAGGCTTGGAAAAAAATGCTCTAACTGTTCTTTTTATTATCATACTTTTAGAGCTGAGGTAAAAATGGAGAGACCTAATATTAATGATAATGATCTTGTTAAAGAGGTTGATAGAAAATTCCCATCGTGGTTCCATAATTATGTACGGATCCTAAATATTAAGCATTCTAAATTTAGCATTCCGACTAATCTTTGTCTAATGTCTATATGATACGTGATATTTTAGGTTTTTCATCCTGTTACAGAACGAACGAATTTGAGCATTAGCTATCAAAACAAGCAAGAGAGCAAAGTGTTGGAATGGATACACCATTAATGGCTTCAAATTTAGAACCACTGATATGCCTATTAATCAATTATTTGTCGATAAGGAGGCTAATTATAAAAAAGAATTCTGGAGTATGTGTGAGGGGTTCCGTCTACGATGCCGATTTAGAATTTGACTATTACGGTGTACTAAGAGATATCATGGAGCTGGAATACTCTTATGAGACAAAAATTATGCTGTTTAAATATGATTAGTTCGACACAACATGCAAGCAAGGATGGAAAATTGACAACCAATTTGGATTTGTTGATATAAAATATGGAAAAAGATATGTAGGTTTTGAACCATTTGTATTGGCTAGTTAAATGGTTCAAGTGTATTATACGAGCTATCCTACTCGACGACGCAATAATAAGGATTGGTGGGTTGTATGCAAAACTAAAGCTAGAAAGACATATAATGTTGGGAATCTAGCATACCAGGAGGATGATGTGGTCATGCCTTAACCTACATATATGAGTTTGGCTGATGTTGATGGTATGAAGGTTGATGTTGCTGTAGAGGATGATAGAGTTAACGAAGAGATTGACATAGAAGATTTACCTTATATAGAGAAGGACTCTGATCCCCCTACTCTACCAGAGCGGCCAGCCAATATCGATTGTCCCGAGCTGTGGGCTGATGGAGCAACGTAAGTACTTATTGTCAATTCACACATTTATTTATTTATTCATTTTTATTCTAATTGTATGTTGTTTACTTATTTCAGGTTCTTCCTGACCAAGGCTGTCACTGATCTGGGGGACATCATGCGGGAGAACTTTCATGGCCCTTATATTAACTTCAGTGACGTCCCACTGGATCGACGATTCATTTGGCTGAATATGCTGCGGGTATGTATAAGATTTTTATTTAGAATAATATATATATTTTTGATTACAATGTAAAAAAATATTTTTCTAATTTGCAGAAGTTGTACTGGTGGCCGGATGATAGAGATACTGCGATCCAAAAGTGCTACAAGACCGTCGCCAGCAAAAAGTTCAACAAAAAGTTCAGGGATATGATCAATGATTAGAAGGTGCTGGCGTCACATTTAGGGGATCTTCATAAGGAGTGGCTCAAGGCGGAGTTCTGGGAGAGGATGAAAGAGAAGATGGAGGCCCCGACCTATAAGGCCAAGTGCGAGAAGTCGAGAGCGACCCATGCTAAGAGTGGTCTCCACATGGGTGGATCCATTCCGACCATCGAGCATTTTCGACGGATGGTCAGTATAATAATTTTTTGCTAGATCAATTTTTTGGTAATTCTCATTTTTCTTTATTAATTAATTACTTAATTTTTACAGTACGAGGAGGCCATCAGAGCCGGGGGAGACCCGAAGACTGTCGACTTTTTCGCAATCATCCAGCGGACACACAAAAGGAAGAAGATGGAAAGCTCGTAGATGAGCAACAACAAAAGCATACGTAAGTTGTGTTTATAAAATTTTGTCAATAAAATTTAATTATATTCTTTTTATAATTTAACTATATTTGTTTACCCTAAAAATCTAACCTTAACTTTAATATTGTTACCTATGATATCTAAAATCTTAACTCTAAACCTAACCTACAATATCGAAATTTAACTCTAACCTAACCTTAGTTGTAGTTAATAAAAAGATTAATCCTAACCTACAATATCTAAACCTATTTACATAAATAAATATAGGAGACGTATGAGACGTTGGAGGGTGGGGCTGAGAGCAGTACGCCGACTGAGAGAAACGATCGGTGGGTACAAGCTGTTGGAAGAGGGATGTAAAAGCATAGAAAATCTGAAGCCATGCAAGTAGGCCACATAGAAGTCATGTACCCTCGAAATGAAGATAAGCCGCTTAGTCTGCAATAGTCTCCATGCGACTCAAACTGCCATGGAGAGAAGGGGCCGCATAAGATCCCCTAACACAGCATTCAATGACTGTCATAAAGTTCTGACATGGCACTTATTGCCCTGATCGCTTGATGAATCATAAAAGAGGCAACGACACACAAGAAGACTTAAAGGCACGTCAACACATTAATGACTTCGTCAGGCTTGCAGTGCCACATGTTCACTTGTATGCGACCACGCCTCTATTTGTCCTCATCCTTATGCGACCAATTAGATCCAGTCCGGACGAGAGCACGCATGTGGCCATGACTCTATGCGTCCTCATCCTCATGTGGCCAAAGTGTCTATTAGATCCAGTCCGGATAAGGGCACGCATGAGGCTATGACTCTATGCGTCCTCATCCCATGCGGCTAAAGTGTCCATCAGACCTAGTCCGGACGAGAGCTTGTATGCGGCTACGACGCTATTCGACCCTCAAATGTCAGGATCTTTCCGTTACAACCGAGAAGATCTTCACACAATCAGTGTTGATCACGTGTCCTGTTGACCAAGTCATGCACGCAATGGGGTAAAAATAACCCCGAGATCTTATCAACAACATATTCCAATCCAGGCCACGTGGCAGTCTTCCCGTGGTATGCAGCCACAGTTGCAACCGTATTCTATTGAAGGAGTCCCATGCAGCCACCAAATATAGGCATATATGTGAAACATATAGATCGTCAGTACGATGGTTATAAATAGCAGGGTAGCATGCCCATAATACAGAGACACAAATAGGCACGTGAGAGAGAACATAAGAAAGTATTCTCCTTCACTCGTCGGACCATCAACAGAGTAAAGGAGTTACTACAGTACTCGATCTCCATCGTCACACTCTCCAGAATAAAAAAAAAATTGTACTTAGATTTTTTTTATAGGATTTTATTATACTCTTTTTTGTTAAACACACAAAGTTGGTTTCAATTTTGAATCAATGGCAAATAAGGTGGCGACTCTGCTGGGGATATCCTTCTCTACTAACGAGAAGGTCGTGAAGCAGTCCGTTGCGACAAAGCTGGGTTCGACCTAGAAGATGCTAGTTGTATGCTTCGACCAGCAAGCGTTCGAGAAAATGCTTTCCGATGGCGGCGTGAGTCCTTCGCCAAGGCTAACAAAGCCTAAGAAGATCCGCAGGACATGGGTAGCAAAGGTCGTTGTTTCTCACCCAACTGCGGAGCATGCGTCCCATGTCTCTCTCTATTGCTGAGGACACACATCATGCGTCTACCCAAGCTGTCCCTGTCCATGCAGCAACCGTGTCTAAGGAGAAGACTGTTCAGCACTCGAGCTCTGGCAGAGAAAAATACTACGATGCCAAAAGCTTAGGTGTTGATGCACAGTCCATGTACCCATAGCTAGGAACGCAAAAAAAAGAAGCATGCAACATTAAACTCCAGGCACATGAAGACAGTTGCATGCGTCCCTGACGCCAACAAAAGTTCTATCTTCGACAGAATCTCATCCGACGCTGACCCCATGCACCATGCTAAAAAAAGGGAAAACTCAAATTTGGATTCCTCGTTCTATGTACCAGTACGTGGAAGACGAGAAAGTCTAAGCTACTCAACGGAGGTAGACACCGACATCCAAGACTGGAGACTCCCATTCATCGACTACGTACTCTATGGAATTCTTCCCGAGGACCAGAAGGAAGCCATTTCTATCAGGAGACGCTCCCTCCGGTTCCATTATGATACGGGTACTAAAATGATGTATCATCGTTCCTATGATAGGATTTTGCTATGATGCTTATCGAATGCAGAGGCGAAGCAAGCACTCCGTGAAGCTCTCGATGATATTTGCGACACACATCAACCCGGTCTGAAGTTACATGACCATCTTGGGAGAATGGGTTTTTATTGTCCGACAATAGTAGCAAATGCTGTTGACTATGCAAGGAAGTACTGGATGTGCCAAATCTATGCAGACTTTATCCACCAGCCCTCAGAATTCCTACACCCAACGGTAGCATCATGGCCATTCGAAGCATGGAGAATGGACATTATTGGACCGATTAGTCCACATTCGTCTAAGGGACATCGGTTTATCTTGGCCATTACCGACTACTTCTCCAAGTGGGCGGAAGCCGTACCACTGGCTAAGGTGAAGGCGTCAAATGTGATTAGCTTCGTCAAGCATCACATTATATATCGCTTTGTCTTGCCACGGAGGATCATCCATAACAATGGTCCCTAGTTCGTAAGTCACGCTTTCTATCAGTTTTGCGATAAAAATCCAACCCAAAATATAGCTTCGAATGCTTACAACCCAATCGCCAATGGTCAGGCAGAAGCATTCAACAAGACTATCATAAAGATCCTTAAGAAGTTCGTGTCATCCAACAAGTGCGACTGGAATAAGAAGTTGGGTGAATATCTCTGGGCCTATCGTACAACGGTCCGAACACCGACCGTCAGCTCGCCATTTGCCTTGGTCTATGAAAGTAAGGTGGTGCTCCATTTAGAGGTCTAAATTCTCTCACTCCAGGTAGCCCTCTCCAACCAGTTGACAGACGACAATAAGCACCACCGATGACTATAAGTGTCATAACACACACCCAGTATAAGGGCACGAGTACGTGGGTACGTCCAGCCTTTGTCGTAGCATTGACGGTAGAATATTGTTTGGGTAAGCTATACTATCTAACAATAACGATCATCAAGGTATATAATGCCACCAATGAAATATGAATACTCAATCATAGAACTATAAGATGGAACAACGCACGAATATGATATAAGAACTGAAGAGTCAAGATACAACTCATAAGACATAAATAATATCCAATAAGTCTCCAAATATAATACAAGACCAACAATCAAAATCTGGAGACAAATCCAGTACAATATAAGCCTATCTATTAAGATATTGGTAAAGTGTCGTCTGTCTCAACCGGGATGAGTTTCTCCTGAGCCACAGTCTCTATCTCTAAGCCAACTACGTCCTGAGGCCCGTAATGAGTGGGATACCACTCCTCAGTGTCATCTGGAAAAAATATATCCAGTCAGGATTGGAGCAAAGCACACCTCTAGCAACAGTTCCAATGAATGATAAAGATTATGTAACAGTAAATAGAGAGCATATACAAGATGAATAGAGCATAGTAGAAATATACATGAATAAAAAAATATAGAAAATATATATAAGAGATACGAACATCATATATAGAATCAAGAGATACATCTATCTAAGTGAGTGAGTACTAGTGATAATATGTGATCGGCTTGGGTACTGCTCAAGAACCACGGGCCTGGTTAATCATACGTGTGGTGTATGAGAACACTATAAAAAAAGAACTGTGGGGGTATGATCACATATCTATACTAAATACTCTCCCCCCGACAGGTATAGTGTATCCAATCATGACACGCTATGACACATGAGAAGGGAGCTAATCTTCTCATGAATCAGTGTCCATACATGTACAAGAACAACGGGGCTCACACCAGAAATACGCTAGGAACTACCAGAAATAATATCTCATGACGGGATCCAAGAATACCAATCCGTGAAACTAAGTGTCAGGAAAAATCAAGGATAACTACATTAAATACAAGAAACATAGAGGATATAGAAACATAAAGGATATCATAAACGAGAAACTGTCAAAGAATGTACTCGCCTGAAATTCGGTGAGCAGTATCAAAGATGTCCGGAACGGGGCCTCGGAGACCTAAATATGGACTATTAAATCAATACAAGGTTTTGAAATGAATACAAGTTAAACTAGTCCAAATCTAGGTCTTAAAGTCATTTCTAAGTCAAAATAGTCAAACTAGGTCACTATAGGTCAAACTAGTCAAACTTGGTCAAACTAACTATTTTTAGGTTGTATGGGTCTATCTCTAGGATGTTGGGTCCATACCTTACTTATCTAGGTCCTACTAGCTACATTAGGATACTAGAGTATCAATAAATAACACTATACATATAAATACTAGTTATACATTAGCTAATACTAACTCTATATTGATTACGTTGGCTTTGAGCCACCTTGGTATCAATACCTAGCTACCATCTTGGTATTCACTACCAATACTTAAAGATAAGCCAATACCTTGACATTACCTTGGTGTATATCAAGGTAATTCAAGAACTAGTATCAACCCATATTAATACTTTAACCCATATACTAACTAACTTACTCACTAACTTGTATTAACTGTTAATAATATAAAAATTTACTAATTAACAAAATACTAACTAATACTAGTTGTTATCAATACTAATTGATAGCAATAATATATACTAACTGTTATCTAGTATATTAACAAATCTAACATAACTTACAATTATACTCAACAACGGACCCCTACTAACTTAACTAATATACCACTTCAACTAATATACTAACTTAACACCTAACTGAACTAACATTAACAACTGACATCAATAGACCCCCCTTCATATAACCCGATTGCTGTGCTCACAACCCATTGCTCCTTGCTCTGAGCTGCTGGTCCCCTCCATTAGCTGTGGTATGTTGCCAACAGACCCGACTATCCCTAAGGACAGTCCACCCTTTACAACAACAACCCAACTGCTAACTCCCCTCCCCCATGTTGCAATACAACAAGCAAACACCACAATACTCATATATGTGCATGACAGTCCCCAATGACGTATAGGTAATGGCAGTCCCCACTCTACAATAACAAACTATGACAGTCACCCTTAACCCCCAATAACTGATACTATATACCCAAATCTTAAAGGATACACTACCCTATATATATATAGACACACACACACACACACACACACACATGAACACAACTAAAGAATATATACTTATATACGTATATATCATAGATACACTAGCTAAACAAGAGCAATCAACACTAGTTGGGGTATCGAAAATACCTACCAAGCAAAATATCAAATACATGGAGTGCACCACCCCCGTATCACACTAGATTTATGATACGCTTGCGATACGGTCCCAACATAATACCAATTGTATCACGAATGATATGAGCAAGTCTAGAATCATAATTATGAATAATATAAAGGGCTAGCTACTCAACTACGTGTCCGTGTCAAAATATGGCATGCTCAAACCTTCGTGTCCAAGAAAAAACTCCCAAATCAACCCGTATCACCAAATCGCTATGATACGACCTATATGTATCCAATTTTGGATACGACACTAGTCTCACACAATCAAACATATGTCAATTTGGTCTAATTGACCTATTGACAAGCACATGGTGCACCAATCTCGAATATCCTCCAAATTGGTCACAAAACACATCATAATATTCATAATAGGGGTCCCTAGTAGTCAATTTTTCTTCCTACAAGTAGCCCTAGTACATAGGAGGGTTCCTATTGCTTAAACTATAGATTTAGAGTCTAATTAGCAAGAAAAATCTGAATTGTACCTATTGGGAGATGGATTTTCAATGCGAGTCTCCAATTGGATGCAAAAAAATCTCCACCTATATGTGGCCCCTCTAGGCTTGGTGCCCAAGCAATATGGAAAGTCATAAATGCCCTTTGGGGCTTGTCATGAAGAAAATAATTAAGGAATGGATGTTCTATTCCTAATGGTTTGACTAATTAAATTACCAACCTAAAGAAATAGGCTAAAAATAATTGGGCTCAAGTCTAAACTAATTAAATGTTGGCCCAAGAGTCATTGCTAATCTAGTTGGGTCCACTAACACAAGTCCAAAAGTATAATATAATATCTAAAATAATTAAATCAAACAATAAATAAATACTTAACATGCACCATAATTAATAATTATGAAATGACCAAAATATTCTTTCCTAGAAAATATGGTAGTGACAAGTTTACTCCCCTTAAAATAATTTTGTCCTCGAAATTCAAAGACGAAACTATCCCTAGAAAAATAAAATAGAACAAGAAGGAACATACCTCAAGGCACAAACAGATATGGGTACCGCTCTCGTATTTCATCATCCCTCTCCCAAGTAGACTCACCCGGAGAGTGATGCCTCCATGCGATGCGTACCAAAGGAATGGTCTGATTCCTCAGCACCTTCTCTCTCCGATCCAGAATCTCAATTGGCTTCTCTGGATAGCTGAGAGTAGGGCCTAAATCGAGTAGGGCCTAAATCTATCTCCGAGTGATCCAATACGTGACTAGGATCCGCCACGTACCGTCTCAACTGTGACACATGAAATACGTTGTGTACTCCCTCCAATGCAGTTGGCAAGTCTAGTTTGTAGGCAACTGTACCGACCCTCTCGAGTATACTGAAGGGTCTGATGAATCGCGGACTAAGCTTTCCGCCTCCACCGAAGCGAATCGTGCCTCGTATCGAAAAAATCCTCAGAAACACCAGAACTCCAACCTAGAACAAAACACAAACTTAAGAACTTAATCTATAACAAACAACAAATATAAAGCACAAAACAAAATCTAAAACTATACCTCAAACTCCAAGGATCTCTGGTGGCTATCGGCCCAATGCCGATGTCCATCCTGCGCCACCCGAAGTCTATTTCTAATCAGCTTGACCTTCTCTGTTGCATCTACCACCATCTCAGGCCCTAGCAAAACTCTCTCTCCAACATCTTCCCTCGATAATGGAGTATGACATCTCCGACCATACAAAGTCTCAAATGGTGACATCTTTATACTGGCCTGGTAGCTTTTGTTGTAATCAAACTCTACCAAATAAAGATGGTCCTCCCAAGATCCCCAAAATATAGTAAACATGTATGCAACATATCCTCGATAGTCTGAATGGTCCTCTCTGACTGCCCATCCGTCTGGGGGTGATATGCGGTACTGAACTTGAGCTGGGTGCCCAAGCTCGCCTGCAAACTCCTTCAGAAATGAGAAGTAAAATGACTATCTCGATCCGAGACTATGTTGATAGGAACCCCATGTGTCCTGATGATCTGCCTCACATATATCTCTGCCAGCCTCTCCTTAGACAAACCTATCTTGAAAGGCAAAAAGTGGGCTAACTTGGTCAACCTGTCAATGATGACCCAAATTGCGTCTTTTTCTCCTGGAGATCATGGAAGTCCGAAAACAAAATCCATAGTAATGTGCTCCCACTTCCACTATGGAATACGTAATGGCTGAAGTAACCCGCCTGGCCTCTGCCTCTCGACTTTTACCTAATGGCACACTAAGCATCTGGAAACAAACTGTGCCACCTCCCCCTTCATGCCATACCACCACACACTCTCTCGCATATCCCGATACATCTTGTTGGCACCTGGATGCATAAAATACTGAGAGCGATGTACTTCCTGCAATACCTCTTCCCGCAGCTCCCCACTAGACACACATAATCTAGTACTGTACCGTAAAGAATCATCCTCAGCAATGGTGAAATCATCCTCCAATCCTTCTCTCACCTGAGCTCTGATGCTCCTCAGAGATATATCCTCATACTGAGCTACCTTGATCCTGTCCATCAACTCTGAATGTATCTGCAAATCCTATATCTTTATCGCAATCCCAGCAACTATTACCGCAATTCCCAAGCTCTCCAGATCCTCTAACAAATACCATTCCTACATCAAAAATATAGCTACCGGATACCTGCTCAAGGCATCGACAACTACACTGGCCTTCTCTGGATGATACTATAAGGATATTTCAAAATCCTTCATCAGTTCCAGCTACCGACGCTGCCTCATGTTCAGCTCCTTCTGAGTAAACACATACTTCAAGCTTTTGTGGTCTGTGAAGATCTCCATACGCTCTCCGTACAAATAGTATTTCCATAACTTCTAGGCAAAGATGACCGCTGTAAACTCCAAATTATGGGTAGGATAGTTCTTCTCATGAGGACATAATTGTTTGGATGCATAGGCAATCATCTTCCTATTCTGCTGAAGATAACACAAACCTTTCTCCGATGCATCACTATAGATAGTGAAACCTCCAGACCCTGATGGCAACATCAAAATAGGAGCAGATGTCAACCTCATCTTTAATTCCTCAAAAGCAGCCTGGCAATCCTCTGTCCAAACAAACTCCGCGTCCTTCCTGGTGAGTCTGGTCCTCGGCTCAGCAATCCTCGAACAATCTTGCACAAACTTCCTGTAGTAGCCTGCCAGACCCAAGAAACTCTTGATCTCTGTTACTGAACTAGGGGTCTTCCAAGACTCCACTGCTGTGATCTTCTTCGAGTACAATAAAATCCTATCACTAGTCATAAAATGCCCTAAGAAATCCACCTTGTCCAGGAAGAACTCATACTTAGACAGCTTCCCATACTGCTTCTCCTTCTTCAGCATATCCAACATAATCCGCAGATGCTCCTTGTGCTCTTCTAGCGTCCTCGAGTATATGAGAATGTCATCGATGAACACCACCATGAACTTGTTAAGGTACTGGTGGAACACCTTGTTCATCAAATTTATAAACGCCACTGGGGCATTAGTCAACCCGAACGACATCACCATGAATTCGTAATGGCCATACCGAGTCCTAAAAGCAGTCTTCGGAATATCCTTCGGCTTTACTTTCACCTGGTGGTAGCCTGATCTCAAGTCTATCTTGGAAAATACCTTGGTGCCACTCAACTGATCGAACAGGTCATCAATCCGTGGTAATGGATATTTATTCTTGATAGTGAGATTATTCATTGTCCTGTAATCAATGCACATGCGCACCGATCCATCCTTCTTCGGTACAAACAATACCGGGGCTCCCCACGGTGAAGAACTGAATCTGATAATCCCCTTATCTTGCAGTTCATCAACTTGCTTCTTCAGCTCGACTAACTCGTGGTTGTTCACTCTATAGACATGCTGTGAAATTGGCTCTACACCTAGAACTAAGTCTATAGAGAACTCAGCATCTCGATCTGGTGGCAATCCTGACAATTCCTCAGAAAACACATCCAAGATCTCTGCTATCAAAGGATGTGGCAACTCTTTGTCTTCCACTATGGCTCCACAGATAATGCCTTCTCCTTGCTCTTAAGATCCTATAGCAAACTCAAACTTTGGCTCTCCTGGCAGGCTAAACAAAACTCTACCTCCTCTGCAATCTATACTATCATGGTGCATACTCTACCAATCCATCCCGAGTACAATATCGTAGCTCGGAAGTGGCATTAAAAGTAGACGCGCACTCAGCTTCCGGCCTCCCAGAGTAACTCTCTGATCCTTGCAAACATCGCTAACCAGGATAATGCCTCCCCCAGTCATGATCTTGCAAGCCCTAAGCAAATACCCAGCTACCAAATGATGCTTCAGAGCAAAAGAAACAGATACAAAACTATGGGAAGCACCCAAATCAAATAATGCTAAAGTTGAAATAGAGTCAAGGAGAACAGAACCTGCGATAACATCTCCGGTGGGCTCAACCTCCTCGATCATCATAGAAAATGCTCGTCCCTTAGGTGCACCTCCTTGATGCTGGTGCTGGGCGTAATGATGCTGCTGGGTTGAAAGCGACGGTCCCCTCGGTTGTACTGTAGGTGACCTCGTTTGTGCTCTATGAGCTGGAGCTGCTCCCTGAGCTGCACGAAGAGGGTTGGAAGAATAATCTCTTATCTGATGCCCCTCTGTGCCACAATACAGACAAACTTCCAACCTTCTCCTACAAACTTCACAGATATGGCCGAGCTTCTTGCAGTAGTGGCAGGAAGCGTGTTGTGATTATTTTTGTTACTGTTGTGGTGCCTGGTGGACCGACGCCTTAGCTGGAGCCTGGTACTGTTGTGGCTGCTGAAAAGGCCTAGCTGAAGACAAGGATGCTTAGCAGGCCCTGCGCTGCTACTAGCCCCCACAAAATAATCGTGGTCTCTCTTGGGCTTCAATCTCAACTCCCACTCAACCTTGCGTGCCTCCGCAAGTATCTCAGTATACGTCTCATAGAAAGATAGAATAAGGATCTTCACTTTCCAGTTTAGACCCTCGCTGAAGCGGATAGCCAGAACCTCTGACTCCCTCACCAAGTACTTCACAAATTGGCTCAACCTTCCGAACTCTGCGACGTACTCCTCCACGGACATGCTCTCCTGAGTAAGGCCCTCAAACTACCTCCCCAAGTCCAATCTGTCTGTCCGAGCAAAGAACTTCGTCCTGAATATGTAACACCCTATTTTTTTTAAAAATTTTAAAAATAAATTTTTTGGATTTTTTGGTAATTTTTAATTAATTATTAAAAATGTCCTTCAGGGATTAATACTTTTATATATTAAATTAAGTATTAAAATCTTACAAAAATTATATTTTTGGGTGTATTATTATTTATTGGATGTTGTACAATTTTTTTGGAATTTATTGGGCTCAAAAACTATTTTTAAAATAGCTAAAACTCTTTTTTTTAACTTAACCAGCATTAAAACAAACTGAACCGGGCAGATTGAACCGAACCAGGCAAAACTGAGCCGAATCGGACACAACCGCCCAGCGGGTCGGATCCGGACTCGCTAGCCCGCGACCCGCTAGCCCTCCCGCACCCACAGCAGCACACCCACGACCCCCCCTCCGTTCGAAAAACCCGCGCGAACCGCGACCACACGCCCTCTTCTCCTTCATATAACTCCCCCATTCTCACTTCTTCACACCCCAGGACCACTGCCCCTCACTCTCCTATCACCCACGTCCAACTCCGACCGCCGCCCGCCGCCGCACGTCGCCGGAAAACGGTCGCCAACATCGCCGCGTAATTGTCCAGTTTCAAACAGCATCAAGGTACCCTTCTTCTAGCTCTCGTATCTCCTTGTGTATTGATCCGAATTTACTTCTGTCAAATCCTATGCGAAGATCACTTGACCCTCTCAAAATTTCATGCAACTAGTTCGGAGTGTCATGTCCTGTGTCCGTCGTAAAATGCGACGCAAAATGCAAAATAAATACAGAATTCTGTACTTCAGAAACTGTCCCGGAGTCCCATATTCACGGCCATTTTTCTTCCAACCTGTTTAATAATTTTAGATTCTGTTTGAACCGTAAATTAGACAACATAACCGAGATTTAGACTCTATAATTAGTTTATTTTAATTTGCTGTGTGCTGTGTTTTATTCGCGGATGAAATCGACCAAAAACTTGGTCTTTAAAACCCAAAATTTCTTGAAACGGGGTGCGTCCTGCTAAACGAGGCGACTTGGTCATGTGCGAACTTCATCGAAAGGTGCGCACTGTCGATACGGACGTGTGAGATTTTGCAGAAGTTGATTTGGATGTGCGTGCACACCGAAATCAACGCATATCCGTCGAAAATATCCCGTATCGGGCCGTTTCTGAAACTTGTTGTAACTTCGTGTATGCTCGTCATATCGAAATGAAACTTACGCCATCGGACTCATAGAAATACGCTGGTCCTGTGACCCTAGTTTGGTTCGATTCTGAGAACGTTGACAAAATCTCGTATCGTGGGCCCCACGGCTCCACTTGACGGGCGATTTTGTGATCGGCTCATCGGAATCCAGTTCTGGACATTCCGTTGGGTTCGTATCGTCGTTCTGGACTTGTAGACACTAAGTTTGACAAATTTGGAGAACATTGTCTCTGGCACATTTTTTTGTTGCGAAGCGGGCCACCTATGGACCCCGCTTTGACCAGAAACTGTCACTTTTGCCCCTGTATTCAAATTGGACTTATGGACAGGCAATTCTAGCTATTTAATATCTTCTGAACATGATGGTAATATTTATTTCAGCAACCGGAGGAGTACTTGAAGATCCCTCGGACACCAGAGCAACTGATGGAATTCAAATCCCAGGCAAGTGTACCTTGCCAAACTTGCAGTACCTGCTTCATATTGTTATCTTGATTTATTTATATGATATATTTGTTCAACCTAGGATCGTGTGACATTACTTAACGTCCGAACAAGATTTGGGTGTCAACACCGTAAGCGGAGTTGTGTAACGTCACCTAGAGATGGATATCGAAACCCTATACATTCTCGTGCTTGCATTATCAAGTACGTCATACCACAGGACACCTGACACTACTCATGATACAGAATCTTCCTGAGATATTCATAGTGATTCTATATAGGTTACATGATTCGTGACATAGATATTGCATGTGCTTAGCTATCATTATGACTTGCTGCATTAGATATGATCTTGCGTGACATGGATATGAGACATCGTGGACATGAGATGTGTGATTACATTGGGTGGGGAGAGACACACAAGCTACAGGTTGATTATATTATGACGGTGTCGTAGCCTCTCCGAGCTAGGCTCCTACATGATATCACTGCTACCGGCTCCCCGACACAGAGCTTGTAGTGGTCTCAGCCTGAGTTCTAGTGATGCTCTCATATTGCATATCACTTAGCTGGTTACATAGTTTACCCTATTGATTCATTTATTGCACTGCATTTATTTTGGCTTGAGTTATTCTTGTACCTTGCTATGTCCCCTGAGGACCTGGATCTGGATTATGTTCCCAGGTTTAGCAGAAAAGATCTACCCCGAGGTGTACGAAACAGGAGCAGACACTGGAGCAGTACCAGAACCAGAAGACGAGGTGATCGTCGAGGATTTCTCATGAGTATCTGGTTTATTATACTCAGTTATTTCTATTTGTTGGACTTCTAATTCCTGTCTATTGAACTGCTGTATCAGACATATTATCGGGTTGTTCCCCGAGATACTTTATTGAGACTTGATGATGTTTTATACTTCTTATTGATGTATTTATTTCTGTGGATGAGATTAGTATCATAGACTCTTACTATTGTTTACAGCTTAAGTATACCCTGATGGGTCCATTAAATTGGGTTTGCCCATCGGTGTGTGCTACTAGCCATTGCCACGTGTCTAGTCCCTCGGTATTTTGGGACTGGGGCGTGACATTATTTTTGTGGTGGCCCATACAGGTCTACGACTAAATTGTTTCGGTTTCAACTAAGGGACCGAGCAAGCCTGCGACAAGGATAGGATAAGTTATAGGATCTCATCCACTTGCTTGAATCGTTCTTGATTTCTATATCGGATTTGAATTAGTTCCTTGACTTGCATCCTGCCTTGATTCCTCTGTGCGCCTCTTATAGTTTATTTTGGATGCAGAGTAATGGATCGACCAGCAAGCAACGAGACTCCTGCAGGAACACCACCAGGTGTTGTGGTTACCCACGAAGATGAAGTAACACCAGTTGGTGGAGGTCAATCAGCACAACAAAGCAGTCAAGCAAATCAGCATTCTTCTAGATTTCGGCGAGATGACATTCCACCTCCACCGCAGTTTACTCCACCAATGCCCATATTCTCACAAGGACAGCCTATGGACGAACATCAGATATTCCAAATGATCTATGCAATGATGCAAGCCCAATAGCAGATTCAACAAGAGGCTCTGCGTCACGAGACGGAGAACTTAAGGAACAGCCTAATAATCGTACTGCAGCAAGCAAACCTACCAGCTCGACGGCCCAGGCTCTATCACCGATTTTTGCCAGCTGAAGTCCCGTACCTCTGTTGGCAAGGAGGAGACCACGAAAGTTCATGAGTGGCTCACAAACACTCAATACCAATTGGAAGCAGCTGAGCTTCCAAGGGAGCATTGGATGACTGCCGTCCGGATGCAGTTGACGGACAATGCACATCACTGGTGGCTATCTGAGGAGACACGGCTCGGACCAGACCGAGTCACTTGGGAGGAGTTCTCCAGACTCTTTCAGGAGATGTACATTCCATCTACTGCTCAATCGGAACTTCGGGACAAGTTCAATCGCCTCACTCAAGACAATATGACAGTGGAAGAGTACAATGCGGAGTTCATTCGTCTGAGTCGCTTCGCCCTTACCCTGATCCCAACAGAAGAGGAGAAGGCTAAAAAGTTCTTCGACGGACTAAACTTCGAGCTACAGAGACTGATTGGTTCTATTGTACCTACTTCTTACTCGGACGTCCTTGCTGAAGCACGACGTATGGAGCGCATCACAAGGAGAGAGTCCAGCCTGAAGCGGCCTTTCACATCAGCACCAGCCCGAGCACCACACGAAGAAGTTGCAAAAAGATCTCACATGCACCAACCACCCAGAGCATCTTCGCAGGCACTGCCTATCTGTCAATATTGTCGCAAGCGAGGCTATATTGAGAACGAGTGCAGACGCAAAATAGGATTATGTTTAATTTGCGGATCCAACCAACATTTAGCCAAGGAATGCCCTAAGCGTCGAGAGAAAGCAACGATGGTAAACCGACAAGTCTTACCAGCACCGAGGCCAGCCTATTCAGCATTGGAAACACCACAGACGGGAGTTGAAGGAGTCATACCACCAGCTCCAGGAGGGTATCAGCCAAGGCCACCTTTGGTAACCCAGGCAGCACTCTTCCAGCAGGCCCAACAACAGCAGAGGGTACCACCACAAGGACGCCGACAAGCTTATGCGATAACGATGGAGGACGCACAGACTCGAGGATTAGCGAATGCGCATAAGATTTAAGTTATTCATAGCTATCTATTCCTAGTAATGCTTTAGTACGTGCCTGTTAGTTCATGTCTTTAGCCTTGAACCTAGTATTTTGAACTTGCTAGTATTTGATACCCAAGCTACATTTTTTGCTCTATCCAGATTCCTTTACTCTTGAATTACTTTATTACGTGCCTGTTAGTTCATGTCTTTAGCCTTGAACCTAGTATTTTGAACTTGCTAGTATTTGATACCCAAGCTACATTTTTTGCTCTATCCAGATTCCTTTACTCTTGAATTACTTATCTAGGAAAATATTTTCCTATGTGTTCCACTTGATCCTCACACTTTTCCTTCGATTTCTCTTTGATCATGATTCTTTATCCTTTGTCTTGCTTCAAACATATCTTACAACCGCGTCATCTCTGATGTCGGTTATTTTCTTAATTGCGAGGACACAATTCTTTTAAGGTGGGTAGATTGTAACACCCTATTTTTTTTAAAATTTTTAAAAATAAATTTTCTGGATTTTTCGGTAATTTTTAGTTAATTATTAAAAATGTCCTTCAGGGATTAATATTTTTATGTATTAAATTAAGTATTAAAATCTTACAAAAATTATATTTTTGGGTGTATTATTAATTATTGGATGTTGTGCAATTTTTTTGAAATTTATTGGGCTCAAAAACTATTTTTAGAATAGCTAAAACTCTTTTTTTTAACTAAACCAGCATTAAACCAAACCGAACCGGGCAGACTGAACTGAACCAGGCTAAACCGAGCCGAACCGGACCCAACCACCCAGCGGGTCGGATCAGAACCCGCTAGCCCGCGACCCGCTAGCCCGCCTACCCGCCCGCACCCACAGCAGCACACCCACGACCCCCCCCCCGTTCGAAAAACCCGCGCGAACCGCGACCAGACCCCCTATTCTCCTTCATATAACTCCCCCACTCTCACTTCTTCATACCCCAGGACCACTCCCCCTCACTCTCCTATCACCCACGTCCAACTCCGACCGCCGCCCGCCGCCGCTAGCCGTCGCACGTCGCCGAAAAACGGTCGCCAACATCGCCGTGTAATTGTCCAATTTCAAACAACATCAAGGTACCCTTCTTCTAGTTATCGTATCTCCTTGTGTATTGATCCGAATTTACTTATGTCGAATCCTATGCGAAGATCACTTGACCCTCTCAAAATTTCGTATAACTAGTTCGGAGTGTCGTGTCATGTGTCAGTCACAAAATACGACACAAAACAGGAAAAAATACAAAATTCTGTACTTCAGAAACTGTCCCAGAGTCCCATGTTCACGTCCATTTTTTCTCCCAACCTGTTTAATAATTTTAGATTCTATTTGAACAGTAAATTAGACAACATAACCGAGATTTAGACTCTGTAATTAGTTTATTTTAATTTGATGTGTGCTGTATTTTATTCGCGGGTGAAATCGACCAAAAACTTGGTCTTTAAAACCCAAAATTTCTCGAAACAGGGTGCGTCCCGCTAAACGAGGCGACTTGGTCATGTGCGAACTTCACTGAAAGGTGCGCACTGTCAATATGGACGTGTGAGATTTCGCGGAAGTTGATTTGGAGGTGCGTGCACACCGGAATCAACGCGTATTCGTCGAAAATATTCCGTATCGGGCCTGTTCTGAAACTTGTTGTAACTTCGTGTACGCTCGTCGTATCGAAACGAAACTTGCGCCATCGGACTCGTAGCAATATGCTGGCCCTGTGACCCTAGTTTGGTTCGATTCTGAGAACGTTGATAAAATCTCGTATCGTGGGCTCCACGGCTCCACTTGACGGGCGATTTTGTGATCAGCTCATCGGAATCCAGTTATGTACATTCCGTTGGGTTCGTATTGTCGTTCTAGACTTGTAGACACTAAGTTTGACGAATTTGGAGAACATTGTCTCTGGCACATTTTTTTGGTGTGAAGCGGGCCACATGTGGACCCCGTTTTGACCAGAAACTGTCACTTTGGCCCCTGTGTCCAAATTGGACTTATGGACAGGCAATTTTAGCTATTTGAAATTTTTGAACATGATGGTAATATTTATTTTAGCAACCGGAGGAGTACTTGAAGATCCCTCGGACCCCAGAGCAACTGCTAGAATTCAAATCCCAGGCAAGTGTACCTTGCCAAACTTGCAGTACCTGCTTTATATTATTATCTTGGTTTATTATACTCAATTATTTCTATTTGTTGGACTTCTAATTCCTGTCTATTGAATTGCTGTATCAGACATATTATCGGGTTGTTCCCCGAGATACTTTATTGAGACTTGATGATGTTTTATACTTCTTATTGATGTATTTATTTCTATGGATGAGATTAGTATCATAGACCCTTACTGTTGTTTACAGCTTAAGTATACCCCGATGGGTCCATTAAATTGGGTTTGCCCATCGGTGTGTGCTGCTGGCCATTGCCACGTGTCTAGTCCCTCGATATTTTGGGACTGGGGCGTGACAAAAGAGGTCCTTAAACACCTCCTAAGATTCTCCCACATCAGCAAGAAGTGGCTCATTCCTAAACCAAGTCCGAGTAATGTCGAACAGATGAAGTCCTACTGCCTCAACCTTCAGATCCTTAGCAAGACGGGACACCCTCATAATACGCTCGATATCCTTGAGCCAATAATCAACGTAGATGATGCCCTCGATCCCCTTGAAGACCCAAGGTTCCAGCTTCTTAAAGTCCTGGATATTACTCGGCCGAAGCTGGGTAACCTGTGGAATAACCTGCTGCTGGACCAAAGCTCCTCTCTCTACTGTAGCGAGGGAAAGCTGATGAGAACTCTCGATAACCTTCCATAACACGTCAGTTTGACTCTAGTGAGCCTCTAATTGGGCCCACTGAGCCTCCATCATCTCGCGAAACAATTCTAACACCTGAGTCGCATCTGTGGCACGGGAGGTGGAGGTGAAAGTCCCTCGGACACAGCTAGAATAGTCCTCCATACTGGAGGTAGACCCTTGATTGTAGTTGATACACCAATCAACGAAGAAGTGACTGGTGCAGGCTCTCGGAAAGTTGCAGATCCCTCAGAAGCTGCTCCTCTCTCCTGTGATCGAGTCTTAGGTGGCATCCTTAGGCAAAGCGAAAGAAAAGAATCAATATAGCACAAGATAGAATGTATTCAAAGAAGGATAGTTAAAGCTTAATTATCAAGTATTAAGGAAGAACAATTGAAATAAACAATAGAGTTTTTCCTAGATGTGATTGAGTATTCTGAGCCTATAGCCTATATCATATATCCTGATGTAGGCTCGTAATAGCACTCAAATCAGAGCACCAATACGAATCACACTAATTGCGACCTCGAAGACCTGCATGGGCCACAACTAAAAATGTGTCACGACCCGCACCCGGTATAAGGGAACGAGTACGTGGGTACGTCCAGCCTACGCCGCAGCATCGACGATAAAATGCTATTTGGGTAAACTATACTACTAACAATAATGATCATCAAGTTATATAATGCCACTAAATAAATATGAATACTCAATCACAGAACTATAAGTTGGAACAACGCACAAGTATGATATAAGAACTGAAGAGTCAAGATATAACTCATAAGATAGAAATAATATCCAATAAGTCTCCAAATATAATATAAGACCAACAGTCAAAAGCTGGAGACAAATCCAGTACAATATAAACCTATCTACTAAGCTACTGGTAAAGTGTCGTCTGTCTCAACCGGGATGAGTCCCTCCTGAGCCACAGTCTCGAGCTCTAAGCCAACTACGCCCCGAGGCCCGTAATGAGTGGGTTACCACTCCTCAGTATCATTTGGAAAAAAATATATCCAATCAGGATTGGAGCAAAGTATATCTCTAGCAGCAGTTTCAATGAATGATAAAGACTATGTAACAGTAAATAGAGATATACAAGATGAATAAAGCATAGTAGAAATATACATGAATAAGAAAATACGGGAAATATATACAAGAGATACGAACATCATATATGGAATCAGGAGATACATCTATCTAAGTGAGTGAGTACTAGTGACAACATGTGATCGTCTTGGGTACTGCTCAAGAACTACGGGCCTGCTTAATCATACGTGCGGTATATGAAAAATACTATACAAGGAAAATAAGAACTACGGGGGTATGATCACATATCTACACTAAATACTCTCCGCCCCCGACTGGTATAGTGGATCCAATCTATGACATGCTATGACACAGGATTCCATAAGAAATGAGCTAATCTTCTCATGAATCATTGTCTATACATGTACAAGAACAACGGGGCACGCACAAAAAATATGCCAGAAACTACCAGGAATAACATTTCATGACGGGATCCAAGAATACCAATCCGTGAAACCAAGTGTCATAAAAATAATGGATAACTACACTAAATATAAGAAACATAGAGGATATTATAAAAAATAACTGTCAGAGAATCTACTCACCTGGAATCCGGTGAGCAGTATCAAAGATATCCGAAATTGTGCCTTAGATACCTAAATATGGAATATTGTATCAATACAAGGTTTTAAAATGAATACAAGTTAAACTAGTCCAACTCTAGGTCTTAAATCATTTCTAAGTCAAAATAGTCAAACTAGGTCAACTATAGGTCAAACTAGTCAAACTTGGTCAAACTTACTATTTCTAGGTTGTATGGGTCTATCTCTAGGATATTGGGTCCATACCTTACTTATCTAGGTCATACTAGCTACATTAGGATACTAGAGTATCAATAAATAGCCCTATACATATAAATACTAGTTATACAATAGCTAATACTAACTCTATATTGATTACCTTGGCTTTGAGCCACCTTGGTATCAATACCTAGCTACCCTCTTGGTATTCACTACCAATACTTAAATATAAGCCAATACCTTGACATTACCTTGGTGTATCTCAAGGTAATTCAAGAACTAGTATCAACCAATACTAATACTTTAACCCATATACTAACTAACTTACTCACTAACTTGTATTAACTATTAATAATATCAAAACTTACTAATTAACAAAATACTAACTAATACTAACTGTTATCAATACTAATTGATAGCAATACTATATACTAACTGTTATCTAGTATATTAACCAATCTAACATAACTTACAATTATACTCAACAACGGATACCTACTAAACTAATATACCAATTCAACTAATATACTAACTTAACACCTAACTAAACTAACATTAACAACTGACATCAATAGACCCCCTTTATATAACCTAATTGTTGTGCTCACAACCCATTGCCCCTTGCTCTGAGCTGCTGCTCCCCTCCATTAGCTGTGGTCTGTTGCCAACAGACCCGAGTATCCCTAGGGACAGTCCACCCTCTACAGCAGCAACCCGACTGCTAACTCCCCTCCCCCATGTTATAATGCAACAAGAAACACCATAATGCTCATATATGTGCATGATAGTCCCCAATGAGCTATAGGTAATGACAGCCCCCACTCTATAATAACACACTATGATAGTCACCCTTAACCCCCAATGACTTATACTATATACCCAAAGCTTAAAGGATACACTACCATATATATATATATATATATATATATATATATATATATATATATATATATGAACACAACTAAAGATATATACTTATATACATATATATCATAGATACACTAGCTAAACAAGAGAAATCAACACTAGTTGGGGTATCGAAAATACCCACCAAGCAAAATATCAAACACATGGAGTGCACCACCCCCATATCACACTAGATCTATAATACGCTTGCGATACGGTCCCAACACAATCCCAATTGCATCACAAATGATATGAGAAAGTCTAGAATCATAATTATGAACAATATAAAGGGCTAGCTACTCAATTACGTGTCTGTGTCAAAATATGGCATGCTCAAACCTCCGTGTCGAAGGAAAAACTCCCAAATTAATCTGTATCACCAAATCTCTATGATACGACCTACATGTATCCAATTTTGGATATGATACTAGTCTCACACAATCAAACACACGTCAATTTTGTCTAATTGACCTAGTGACAAACACATGGTGCACCAATCTCAGATTTTCTCCAAATTGGACACAAAATATATCATAACATTCATAATAGGGGTCCCTAGTAGTCAATTATTCTTCCTACATGTAGCCCTAGTACATAGGAGGGTTCCTAATGATTAAACTATAGATTTATAGTCTAATTAGCAAGAAAAATCTAAATTGTATCTATTGGGAGATGGATTCCCAATGCAAGTCTCCAATTGGATGCAAAGAAGCCTCAACTTGTGCAAATTTCTCTAAATTATGGATCCTTGCCTCCTCCTGTAAAGTATGCAAAGAAGCCTCTTAGGTGGCCCTGGAGCCCTAGTGTCCAAGGACGTCCCGACTTCAGCTTGCCAACGATACCTGGAGATGACAGCCCCGCTACCGCTGTCTCAGAAGGACCAAGAGCAGGTTCCTCGGGAAGTCTTGTGACCTCAGCATTCGACGGCGCGCCAACACCCGATGGTGGTAGAGCAACCATCCCAGTGTCGGGCTCAGTGTCCATAACGGAAGAAGATCCTCCGGAGGGTTCCCCAGCTGCAGAGAAACACAGGGCTGACGCAGATCTTGTCCTAACGAGTCCCTGCTCCTCCTCCTCTACACCCTCTTCCGATGTTACATTGAATATATTTACGGGCGGGGGAGAGCCTGCCAAGTCAAAGCAACCAGTGATTAACCACCCCCGGAGGATATAAAACTAAAGCCAGAAAATCTCATCACTTGTCAAGTGGTGAAATAACGTACCAGGATGGATCACTGGGTTGTGTGGCTCGTCCAGCGTTGTCAGAGTCTTCTCCATCGCATCCAGATCATCGACATAGATTTTCTTCAGAGGAGTATAAGGCTCTGCCAAAGCCACATCCAGGCCCTGAGCTCCTGAAGCCTCAGGTACAGGTTCCGTGGCACCCACGTTAGACTCCGGGGTGGTTGTCTCCTCCTCCTTATCGTCGTATGAAACCACCAAGGCAGCTGCTCGGTTGAGGCGTACCCTCTTTGATGGTGTCTGCACAATTCTTGACAAACCAGAAGAGAAAGTGTCACGAAAGGGTGACATAGTAATAAAACATAGAGGTTTTATGGATACCGCCATAGCATCTAAAGTGGGGTCTACTTCAGAAACCACCAGTGCAAGGGGTCCTACCTCTTCTCTCATGGTCCCCTTCACGGGGGGCTTTGATTTTTCTGTAGTTCCCATCTTTGGGGCCACCTCAATCCTCGCCTTCTTCGAGTAGCGATCATGATGGGTCTCGACTTTTGACTTGCATTTTGCGGCCGGAGGATCATCGGAAGGAGATGATGTGTCCTCTTCCCTCGTCGAGGGGTCCAACTTTACGAGCAGAGTCCTGGCGACACCCTTGCCCTTCTTAGGTGTCCTACGAGCTCTTGCTTCTGGAGACATCAACATAGTGCCCTCGATATAACTTCTCTCCAGATTAAAGCCAGACGGTGGGGCATTAGTCGTGTAATAGTATTTCGTCGTTGTATACAGTATCCTTGGCTCGGCGCCGGCCACTGGCAGTTAAAATTGAGCTCGAGTGCGGATTGCATTTTAATAACTCTATGCTCGGGCTTCATCAAGTAGGTTGTCGTTGTATCCGAGAGAAGCGTTCGGGTGACCCAACAAGAATTGACTATATCGAAACTGGCGGGCAAACCGGCTTAACAGATAAGGCTCCACAAAAATTATAGGTCAATTTTGGTACACTAGGTGGGAGGGATAAATTTCTTGGAGCCAACGGAAGAGCCTATCTGACAAGTTACAAGTGTCTGCCCTATCATCGTGGTAAATGATATTTCTCTCATCATCGAAGAACTCAGGCTCGATCGTAAAAAAAAGTCCAACTCGTCATGAAGGCGATCTCCCTCCTATCGGCAGGGATTATGTCACACGTCCACTTTATCCCTCGATACCTGCGGATCAGGGCATCGGTTGTGACCTTGTCCTCATCAATTCTAGGGCGCATCAGGGATTCTTGATGCAAAATAATCCAACCCATCAAGTAATGATAAGAAAGTTTGACTCTGTTAAAGTTTCCTTTGCCAGAATTATCCTCCACCTTCTTAGCAAAGTTTTGAAGACCACGATGGATACAACAAACAATGGCCGGTAGGGAGGCTAGCTTGTTACTGAAATCCAACCTCACGACAAGGAGAATGATGTTGTGGCTGACCCTTTCTATTGTCCCGGATCCACCAGAAACTATGCAGTTGTGCAGCCAAAGCATCGAATATCCCGCTAGGATGACATTAGTAGACAGTTTTTGGGTGTCCATATAAAAGTAGCTAAGCTATTCTCTGAGTTCTCCAAGCTCGTCGAGGGATTCATCACTTTTCTTCGAGGGGCCCTCAACTTCCGCACCCTCAATAACTAACTCCTTTTACGCCTGAATCAAATCAGCAACTTCCTGCTTGGATCGTGGCGCCCGAACATGAACTTTAGTTGACCCCTTCTGCTCAGAAAAGAGATAATGGGTCCAAGTCATGATATGGGGGGAGGCTCCCTCAGAAGACTTCTTTTTCTTCTTCGACAATTGCTGGCAGATACCATGATGGCACAGTAACTTCTGGTACACCGCTAGGATCTCTGGATTCTCTGCCTCCATCTCTCAGTATTTAATTACTCGGAGAGTATTCTTCATAGGGTACTTCGCCCCAAGAAAATTTTGAGACAGCATGCATTTCATGCAAAGCCAGTCTCGTTTCACCGCCAGGTGTCACGCCCCGCTCCCAGAATACTGGATAAATACGAGGACTAACATGGCCAACCATACCTTGCAGAATATCGAAGTAAGTCACAATGTGCTAAAGTTGTCTAGAAGACAAATGGATGGACTCTAGCATGCTATGATGTCAGTCATAATGTCGACAAATCCTAGTATCTCAATCCATCAACAATAATTTTAAGAGTATATCACACATGAATGTAAAGAGGCATCCCAAAATACATACCACATATGATCATGAAGCTAGTGAACACAAAATACTGCACTAGCAGAGTATAATTATATATGATGAAATATACCAGCCATGGTCTAATATATATATCATGTTTGCTGTAGTCTCAAAAATATAAGAAGCTAACTCTGCCCTATTGCTGACACCATAAATCGAGAAATTAAAATGTGAGGTGGAAGAAGGAAACACACTCGCGAGCTTCAGCTGCAGTCCTACGGGTGTGAGCCATCTTGTTGAAAGTACGGAGGATCCTGGTTCTCTTCGGATAAATCTAGCCAAGCAAAACCAGTGGGATCAGAACCCCAAGCAATAAGTACCACAAAGAAGCTCAAGTTGGTAGATAAAACACATCATAACATTAGCAGAAAAGAGACCTATATAAAATAAATGTGGGTCGAGACTTGTATGGTACCAATGCACTTGTCACGAAAAAAATAACTATAAGGACTAGTACACTGATAACAAACTAAATATAAATAAATATAAGACGACGAGCGACAAAAGGACATAGGAACTACTCTGGACCCTTAAACGAAACAAGTACCGGGGTTGCAGACCTTCACCCGAGCAGAACTTTGCACTCTAACCATGCGTCAAAAGAAAATAGAATATAACATGACGAGCTTGTCATACAAGGCAAACAACATATCATGACCAAACATGCCTACGACTTGCTATAATTAACTAACTAGGGTGGTCACAATCCTTAATTACTAAAATAATGCATTGCTTAGAATATTGCTACCACTGGCACTGCAGTCAACCCTGATGGCCAAGGGTTCGTTTGTCAAGAAAATTTAATGCTCATCACAACAACATAACTTGAAATTGACATAAACATAACCTTGTCAGAAAATTACAAATTGTCTAATGACATAAATTTGTATATAAACTTGTTTGGAAATTATTACTTGTCTTAAAATCATAAACTTATCTTGTAGTCATGAACTTGTCTTATAACATAAACTAGTCTTGTAAACATAAACTTGTCTTGTAAGTGACACAGTGTCACACCTCGATCTCCCGCAAGATCGATCTCCCCCGCTGGATGCGAATCACCGCGCCAACGCTCCCGCAGGATAATCGTTCAAATCAAGAAGTGATGCCGCTCAAGCATGGAGTTGTTCCCGTGTAAGGTAAATACCGAAACGGCCGTTGATAACTAGTTCGCAGAGTCATCATAGCAAAAACATAGAATAAATACAAGTATTGAATCCAAACTAAGCTCTTTATTGATATGAAGTAAAGATTACAAGCGACGCTAGACCAAGATTATAAGTCGCTCATGCTCTCTCTATCTCTTTACAATGAATATGTCCTTAGGCTTACAACTGAATCAAAATATTCTGAACGATGATGTTCCCATACATTACGTCTCATATATGTGAGCTCCAGGTCCGTGTGCCATGCTCCAAGATGCCAAGTACGGTCCGACACCTCGATACATCAAGCGATCTCTGAATACATACGAGTTCTCCCTGTACCCTGCATGCAATCTGGTTGGATATCAATATATTGAATACACTGGTGGGGAGGCCTCTCGCCCATGCCACAAAATAGGCACGTTCATTAGTTATGTGCACCGACTTTTATTATGTTGTCTTTCTAGTCTTTGTCTTATGATCAGTTTCATGGCAATATAATGAAAGTAATACCCGTGTCTGAATCAAGAGTGTCGTACTAAAATCAGCTGAGTTCATCTTACCCTTTTCTTACCATTCGGCCTTTCCTGTCATTCGCAGCAATATAATCAATAATCTACTAAGTAATGAAGGACATCTATGTAATTCAAGTGTTATGATCGTGTCTGTGCCTCAGACATATTTTTTGAACTATGTTATATACCGTGCATCCATTCTAACTGTGCAAAGTTCCGTGCATTATACTCCTTCTATGTTACTCCTCTTCTGAATGCGGATCGCCGCTATGCATGCATGACTTATCTATATGAAGGTCACTGGCTCTGTTAGCCATATTGGACATATCTTCTAGAATGTAACGACTGTCTTCCCAGCTCGGTTATGAGCCTTACTGGGATCCTGAACTATTCGACGAGTGGAATATCTTTCCAGATCGGTAGTAATCCTTGCTGGATGTCCCACACTCACCTGCAAGTACTTCAGCTAGCATATTACCTGGACTACACTGGTATTGTCCTCCCGGGATAACACGATTCAGATGCCTCAGCAATCGTGTCGAGGACTCTTTCTCTACCTGGTGCACAACCTATTGTCCGTGACCATGCAACTACTCTACTACTTTTAAACCTAGTCGAGAACTTTCTGCTCGGTTTCTCTTATCCAAGGACTTCATCTCGGTTCTATCTAGCCGAGGACTACACTCGAATTTTTTTACTTTGCGCAGCTCCTTAATTTGAGACTGCCTCGGTGATCTGGATATCCCTTGTACTTTTTTTTTCTTCTCTGACTCAGAACGACTACTTGATAGTATCCCTCGTCTATGTATGCAATATGATTATACTCTATCCCGTGTCACATTTTGTGCAGTGTCGTACATCAATATTGTAAACAAGATCTACTTTGTGGCATAACATATAAAACTACTACATTTGTATCAATACTCTAAGTTACGCACTAGCAAGGTAGAGTTTTCATATTCTATACACAATTATGAAGCACGATTATTCCCTTAGCTATGTGCGTTCATCTCATTTTATTAGCATATAAAGGTTATCGCTTAGAAACTAGAATGTATCATTAATTTTCTTAAGTGTTCAGCTAAGCAAAGACAGGTTCACCGGGGCCACCCACCTTAGCGATGAATCATATCGGCCGAGCGAGACTCCGAGCGCGTCTCTGAAAAATCTAAGTCTAAAATCCATTTGAAGCTCCAAGTCTGAATGCCTTTGCATGGAACGAGTCTTCTCGCTGAGCAAGGTAGGTCGGTTCGCTATACTTTTGCCATTTGAATCGGCCCTCCGGGTTGAGCAGAACGGGTCGTTATATAATACACCACTCAGAACAGTCTCGTCCTGGAGACTTCCTGAGCGAAACTCGTATTATCGCACAACTTCTAAACCAAACTCTATACTTCTCGTCTAACTTCCAAAGATTGTTCCAACACTACATTCATTACTTTCCTCACCTCGTGCTAAGCATGCGCTTAACCAATCTCATCAAATAACTCTATCGTTCAATGCTATCGAACTATACTCAACTTAATCGTTGCATTCCCTGACTCAAACTCAATTGCACCTAGCGCATGGCTGTATTACTCAATCATGGAGTATTCTATAACTCAATGCGCACAAGAAAACTCAGGCTTAGGGTGAACTTATCCAATTGTTATATTCTATTCATGAGAACCCAAAAAATATTCGACCGATCACTCGACATCGCCTATCGAAACCCAGCGTTATGCCTAAACCCAATCCAAAAAATCTTCAAGACTTCAAGTTCGAATCTCAGCTAATCTTCCAATATGGTCTTGCATCAAGATCTATCTCGAGCCACCTTCTCGCTAACTAAATTTACTATCACCCAAAGTCGTGGCATCACTCAGTCTTTATTCCACTTTAGCGAAGAGCTAATTTGTCCAACATGGGGTGCATTCTGATCCTTCGCGTCTTAGGTCCGATCGAACCTAAATTTCTATTCATTTTCTCATTCCGTCTTGCTCGTGTGCTTAACTATTTTATTGAATGACTCTATCGTTAAATTATTTTGTTCCTGACTCAGTCTCTTACTGCGCCTTAGCGCAGAACTATCTCGTGCGCACGGGACACGTTACAGTCTTCCGTTTATGAAAGTCTAAGCTGAGGCTAACTTACTCCAATTATCGTACTCATCCATGCAAATCTAAACATTTTTACTTGCAGCTGCATTCGAGTTATGCATATCGCTTAGTCAGGATCGTACACGTGTTCAAGGTGTCCCCCAAATATGTGTATTTAACCAAGCTTAGTGATAGCGAAGTCGGACAAGCTACTCGTAAAAATCTTTCGAATCGCCGATTGTTTCGCTACTCGACTAACCGAACTCTGGTTCGTTTATTCATCGTCTACCCTAATCCCACACAAATTTAAGTATTGCATTACTAGCAACATACATCTTCCAAGCAACTTATTCAATTTATTATGCCAACTTATCTTGAATATCACCAATTCCAATCATAAGCGTTCTGTTCGACAAATCCCCATTGTCGTCTTGTTCCTCTCCATCGCATAACCTATTCATTCAATCAGTTAGCATCCAAGTCCTATCGTCTGTTGTATTCGTTTCAACGCCAATGTCGCTAGCGTACACTCCAAGTTCCAAGTCCTAACTCTAAGTCTTGTTGTCCCAATTCTATCATTTTCCTGAACGATACTCTGAAGTCAGTTACTCCAATCTAACTCACGGTATATGGTCGTCTGCCTAGTCACTAGGTTAGCTCACAAGGTCATAGGTACAGATCGAGTTGGCAACTCACCATGCAAATCCGTTGCACGACGCTCGCCCCATGTTCCTAAGGTCAAACTACTGCTCATTTGTACGAGATATTCTATCCAAGCTTGCTTCACTCAAATTTTGAGAGATCGAGCACAGATCATCCTACATACATCAATACCTTCGTTTGCACAGGGTTGGAGTCCGTTTCAGCAATTCCATTCCTAAGACACATTCGTTCAGCCAAATCCATGCTATATCCATGTCGAACGTTAAACCTAGAGATTTGTATAGTCTATCTCCTCAGACACATGAGAGATCCACCTATCCATTCCTTACTTAGTCTAGACTATCAAGTCACGATTCAATTTCTAACTCTTCGATCTCAATCACAAATTCAAAATCTTTTAACATAATTCATGTATCCGTTCACTAAAACATCGATCGTCCTTCATGTTCTAGACTAACTCATCCCCGAAATACTTTTGATTCACTTGTATCCTAAAACTCGTCTTATCGTGTCGAATCATAAGTTAAGACGATCCTTCAGTTATCATGCTCTGGTCTCCCACAAGTTTAATTATCCCCGCTAGACGTGAGATTACTACACCAACGCTCCCGTGGGATAATTATCCTAATTTGGGCATGACACATGTACGAGCAAGCAGTTATACTCGCACAAGACAAGAACGTCAAACGTTATGGTTATCATCGAAGCGATCAAGATACCTTATCATTATGCTTTGTCTCATCCAAGCTATATATTAATCCACCAAGTCATGTTCATCTTAATAACCGTTCATGCCGTGATCATAATTCGCCTAACCAAATTGTCCAACTTTAATGTTACCATTCGATCAATCTGTAGTCTACTTCTAGCATTCCTCAAACAACTAAGTTTAAATCCTCAAGCCAAAGTCTATCCACCTTCATTACGTTCCATTTTATCGAGTTCGTCTGAATAATCATCGGACATGTTTTCGCGAGTTCGATCATCTCCGCTGGACGTAAAATCACCACGCCAGCTCTTCTGCGGGATAATCGTTCTCAGCCGGACCTAATATCGAGTACTATCTTTCGAACTAGATTCATGATCGTTCTTTCAAACTCCAGATCAAATCCGTTATCGCTTACCTTAATTCATTGAACCACAAAATTCCTTTACTTTTATCAATCCGTGCTATCTTCCAACTATTGATATCGCATCAAGTCTATTAATTCAAAACCACAATATCCGTACTCAAGCTAAATTCTATCGAGCGATATCCTACTCAATCCAAATCTTTCTGTGCGCTATCCTTCCTTTGCGCTAACTCCTGATTGCATCATCGATTATTGTGGCTCAACTCAAGTTTTAATTCGTTTGATTCAATTTAAAATCGCTCGTATGATCTACTAATTTTTTTCTTAGCCCAGATATTAATTCCAACACTCTGAATCCCTATCCGATATAAGCTTTATCACTTGTTCACGTATTCTAACTCGTTCAAATCAAATCTCGCATGATTCCTTTGAATTCGCTTACTTGCTAGAAATTATTTATACTAAGGCTTCGAACAATCACGTCGTTTGCTGCTAGACTTGTTTGCTATCCCGAAATCCTCGATTCGCTTGAATATTTCTAAGATGATCAATACACCACTCAGGGTTCGAGCTATACTCTACGAATCTTTTAAAACTTACTCTATCCATAAATTGTTTGTTTGTTCCTGAGCTATCACATACATCACTTAGGAATCGAGTCATCCTATTAAATCCTGAATCGCATTCGCATCGTTCACTCGTATATCCAATTCGTTCCTACGAACTCCAACATGATCTCTTTGTGTCGCCTCGATAAATCTTAGTCTCGTATATACTTCTATCAATAATCATCCACGCTATTTATATTTTGAGTCGTAACCTATCGCTACGAATAACCGTCCGAACTATATTTCAAAATCCAAACAGGATTTCCATTATTCGCCTTAGAGATACTCCGATAACGTTTCTATCAAAAGCCATTCTAACTCTGACTTATCTTATCCGAACGATATCCCAATCTCGCTCTCAAACTTGCTCGTACCAAAGGATCTTGGCGTGCGATACTTAACACAACTTAGCCGAAGGGTTGTGTGCATAGATATCCGTCCAAACGATATTCTAACTCTCATACACCAATCTTCTAACATCACCGAAAAGCTAATCTGTTTCTCATGTAACTTGTTAAATCTAGCACAAGACTTCTCACATAAGGTCTAACTCAACTCGGCACAAAGGCCATCGCATAACTATCTTCGTCCAATAATTCTTCGCACAAATCTTCGAAATATTTAGACTCATTGTATGGAACATTCATCAAAATATCAAGAGAGAGCGTCTATCACATCATCAATGCACAAGTTTAAAACTGAGAGAATCAATACGAATTCCAAGGACGTAAAGCCGTGCTCTGATACCAAATATATCATGCCCTGATCTCCCGCAAGTTTGATCACCCCCGCTGGACGTGAATCACCGTGCCAACATTTTCGCGGGACAATTGTTCACATCAAGACATGATACTACGAGCCTGGAGTTGCGTCCGCGCAAGGCAAATAGCGAAACGACTGTTGATAACTAGTTCACAGAGTCATCATAGCAGAAACATAGAATAAAAAAAGTATTGAATCCAAAATAAGCTCTTTATTGATATGAAGTAAAGATTACAAGCAACGCTAGACCAAAATTACAAGTCACTCATGCTCTCTCTCTCTCTTTACAATGAATATGCCCTTAGGCTTAGAACTGAATAAAAATACTCGGGATGATGATGTTTCCATATATTACGTCTCATATATGTGAGCTCTAGGTCCGTGCGCCATGCTCCAAGAAGCCAAGTACGGTCTGGTGCCTCGATACGTCAAGCGATCTCTGAATACGTACGAGTTCTCCCTGCATCCTGCATGCAATCTGGTTGGGTATCGGTACATTGAATGCACTAGTGGGGAGGCCTCTCTTCCACGCCACAAAACAAGCACATTCATTAGTTATGTGCACCGACTTTTATTATGTTGTCTTTCTAGTCTTTGCCTTAGGATCAGTTTTATAGAAATATAATGAAAGTAAAACTCATGTCTGAATCAAGAGTGTCGTACTGAAATCAGCTGAGTTTGTCTTACCATTTTTTTACCATTCGGCCTTCCCTGTCATTCACAACAATATAATCAATAATCTACTAAGTAATGAAAGACATCTATGCAATTCAAGTTTTATGATCATGTCTCTGCCTCAGACATATTTTTCTCGAACTATGTTATATACCGTGCATCCATTCTAACTGTGCAATGTGCTATGCATTATACTCCTTACATGTTACTCCTCTTCTGAATGTGGATCGCCGCTATGCGTGCCTGACTTATCAATATGAAGGTCACTAGCTCTGTTAGACATATTGGACATATCTTCTGGGATGGAACGACTGTCTTCCTAACTAGTTTGTGAGCCTTACTGGGCGTCCCAAACCATCCGACGAGTCAGCTGTCTCTCCAGGTCGGTTGCAAGCCTTGCTGTACGTTCTGTACTCGCCAACTAGTACTTTAGCTAGTATATTACCAGGACTATACTGGCATTGTCCTCCCGGGCCGACACGATTTGAATGCCTTAGCAATCGTGTCGAGGACTCTTTCTCTACTTGGTGTGCAACCAGTTGTCCATGACTATGCAACTACTCCACCACTTCCAATCCTAGCCGAGAACTTCCTACTCGATTTCTCTTATCCAGGACTTCAGCTCGGTTTAATCTAGCCGAGGACTACACTCGAATATTTATTCTTTTTGTAACTGCCTGATTTGAGACCGCCTCGACGATCTGGATATCCCGAGTACTTTCTTTTCTTTTCTTCTCCTGACTCGGAACGACTACTTGATAGTCCCCCTCGTCTATGTATGCAATATGACTATACTCTATCTCGTGTCACATTCCGTGCAGTATCGTACATCAATATTGTAAAATTGATCTACTTTATGGAATAACATATGAAACTACTCCATTTGGATCGATACTCTAAGTTACGCACTAGCAAGGTAGAGTTTCCATATTCTATACACAATGATGAAGCGGGATTATTCTCTTAGCTATGTGCGTTCATCTATTTTTATTAGCAAGCAAAGGTTATCGCTTAGAAACTAGCATGTATTATTCCTTTTATTAAGTGTGCAACTAAGCAGCGACAATTTCACTGGGGCTACCCACATTAACGATGAATCACATTGGCCGAGCGAGTCTCCGAGCGCGTCTCTGAAAAGTCTAAGTTTGAACTCCATTTGAAGGTCCAAGTCTGAATGCCTTTGCATCGAACGAGTCTTCTCGCTGAGCAAAGTAGGTCGGTTCACTACACTTGTGATATTTGAATCGGCCCTCCGGGTTGAGCGGAGCGGGTCGTTACACACATCATGCATAAACTTGGTATGTCATAGAGCTCTTGCCTAGCAGGGTTGTCACATGCCTCACGGGGCCCTTGGAGATCGGGGTAGCCGGTAGCCAAATATTCTTTTCTCCCAATGATCTAGTCAAATTTTTATCTCGTTTAATCATTATTTCAAGTTCTTGAGTCGTGGACACTCGAGAACTTCCTAGAATGACGAGTTACGAGTACGAGCTATTCACGAGTTATCACTAGCGAACATATTATATCTGTAACACACGATACATTAGGCAATACTCACACTCGATTGCCTGATGCCAAATGCAATAGGTTAATATTACGCCCCAGATCTAGAATACTGGAGAGCGGAGGAATGACTCAGCCAACCACACCAACGTAAATGTTAAACCAAGCAAAGGGCCCAACGTGCGCAAGAAATAGTAGGAGCACAAAGCAAGTTGATGCACAAACACAAAAGTAAGGTTGGTGCACAAACTCAAAGAAACAAGGTTGGCGCACTTTCACAAGAAAGTGCGTGGGCTACAAAGGGGTGGCGCACTTTGTCAAGTTAACCAACATGGTGCACATGATAAAAGTACGTGGGCAAGAATAAGGCATGCTTTCAAAGAAAGTGCGTGAGCAAGCTAGCTAAAGACAAAACACACAATCTGAGGTCAAAGCTCGATAGTCGAGAAACTTATCAGTCGAGGAGCACACAAATCAAAAATACAGAAATCGAGAAACCAACCAAAGTTTCGTCTCTAAGGAAACGAAGAGGGAAGAAAGTGCACGAGCAGGCCAAACAAAAGAAAAGTGCGACGGCTGACGAAACATAGAAAAAGTGCACCAGATTGCCAAACGTGAAGAAAGTGCGCTGACTGACTGTTGCGCACTTTCTCTTGGTTTTCTAAGAAGAACTTTGATTGAATACGCACCAAAGTGAGCCAAGTGGGTTTTCTCTCGAAAGTGTGCCACTGACTCAAGGAGTGTGACTGGCGCACTTTTGCTAGAAGATTGAATACAGTATGATTAGTACGCACGAAGAGTTGGAAAAATATACTAATGCGCCCAAAGTGAAACATACATATTTCTATAACAAAGGATTTCTCTTGCATACTCTTCACATATCACTGTTCTTCTTCTCCAGTCAGCCATTTTGGTATACGTATGTATCAAGTTTCAACATTGAACTTAGCTAGACTCGAAATCAAGCACGGCCAAAAGTAAAATTATATAAAATATGTTACTCTAACCTATGAGGTAATTAGTTTTGTAAAACACAGTTTTGGGAGGTCAAACCTCAGGAAAACTAAAGTGAACCCATAGAACCAAACTCAGGTAAATTCAATTCCAACCAAGAAAATCATGAACAACAAGTATTAAATATGAAGGGGTGATCGGTCCCAACAATATGAGCTAAAAATAAACATGAAATATTAAGAACTAAAAGCATACATAAATCCATAGTTCTTCTCTTGTGCAATATGTACTTTCCTGGAGTGGCTTCTTATCCTCTACCTCTCACGGTCCAAGTGATCACAACCCCTTCTAGGGTTAGGGTTCAGTCTAGGAAGAGAGGAAGGAGAAAGAGTAAAAGAAAAGTAGAAATAAAGAAGAAAGAGGGAGGAGAGAGAAAACTCTTATGTATATATAATGAGATAGGAGTAGGGGAATGGTTTAGCCATGGGTTCAACCAAGATAAACCAAACCAGGTGTCCAGTCTACATGTCGGTCCTAAATCGGGTCTATGGCAATGCCAATGGATATTCTACAGCTCTCGGGTTGTCCCTCCAAACAACAAGAAAAATATAAATGAAAGGAACCATAATGTGATTACAGCAGGAACCATTACAGCAGAAATACAATATCAAGAAAATTGAATTCTAAAAATTCAAGAAATACCAAATCTGAAAATGGGTGTGGCACCAGGCATAAAGAAAGTCCCCGTGTGACAACTATATAATTCTATCAGGGCAACGAACAGGGGTCGATTCATCTCTAGACCGTAGCATTTACCCCTCAAAACAAAGAACAAGTCGGCCACTTTAAGTTGTCGCTCATACTTCTTCAGGATCCACAAGGTCAGGCGACACCAGGAGGGGCTGTAATATACCCAGCTAAGAGTCCACAACTGTCCAGGAAGATAAGACCCCTTCTTGGCAACCTGACGACGGAAAGTGTTTGCCGCGTACACACTAAGATTCGGCCCCAATTCACTTTCGACGAGGCCGAGTTTCTGCCCAAGAAAAGAGTACGAGGGTGACTCATTCACACTAAAAAACTCCCCCTTGCTCTTTCCGGTCCCATATCGGACACTGTCAACAAGGGTAACCTTTTGCTCAGGCGTCAAGTTCCAGCTAATTTGCCACGGAATCATCATCACCTTTAAATCCGACATGGGTAAATGACGCTCAAAGGAGGGAAACGATATCTCCATCCCGCAGATAGTAAAAGACCAGTTCTCCCTGGTCGTCCCCATCTCAGGATGAGAAGCCTTCAGCGTATCCCCAAACAAAAAATAAGGCTTCTTAAAGAAATAACGACCGTCCCCAGCTGGGATCTCCCCCGAGTTCATTTGGATTAGTAGAAAGAAAGCAGTCAGGTCAGCAATCTTCTGTTGGCGCTAAGGAGGGCGACCTCTATCAATCTGAGCTTGGATGGCGCAACCAAGTTCCTGAGGTTCATGTTCAATGGAAGCAGGTTGTGACCAAGAACTAGTTTGCTAGAGGGTGCAGTGGGTAAAGTCACTGCAAAACAATAAGAGAATTTGATCTGAAATATTGAGAGAACTTATTAATGTTCTAAGTAAGATAGACATGCGACAGGGCTACTCATGCGGATGATATACTTATGCGGCAGAATTGTTCATGCGGTAGAGTTGATTCATACGGCAGGGTTACTCATAAAGCTGAACTACCCATGCGACAGTAAATAGTTGGTGCATGTTCTAGATGATGGCTTATCCATGCGACAAACTGTGCACAAGTGTCTCTGTGTTCGAAACTCGACTTCTTCTTCTCCAAAAGAACTACCTATAATCGACGGTTGAACAATGGCGAGAAGGAGAAGAGGGTTTGCCTCGACAACGCGACCCTTCTCCTTTCCCCTTGCCTTTTTCCTTTCCCTTGGGGGCCTTCTTGGAAGCAGCGGTGGAGGAATAAGCTTTGGAAGGAGCCATGGAAGCAAAGAGAGAAATCTTGAAGTTTCATAAAAATGTCTCTCTCCTCAAAGCCTCCTTATATATGCCAGAACATGAGGCTTAGGATAATGATGACGGTCGTTTCGAATCCCAATTTGCCTTGATCCGCATGATAGAAAGAGATGACGACGATGCCTCAATTGTTGAGCCGTCTTATCTACCGTGAACCGTCACCTCGAAGTCTGGGCCAAGAGATAACACAGAATCCCAAAAGATCAGTTCGGAGATCTGGCTAAATCTCTTTACTAAATATTTGACAGCCTGGCAGGCTTGTATATGCGGCAACACGTCCATGCGATACGTCACTTATGTATCCCAAGTCGCTCATCCATGCTTCTTGTTCAAAGTATTTCAAAATTATCAGTTTGAAAACTTTAAAGAGGGTCTTGTAGAAGCGTGAAAAATCTGAAGCCATGAAAGTAGGCCGCATAGAAGCCATGCACCCTCGAAATATAGATAAGCCACATAGTTTGCAAGAGTCTCATGATTATAATATTCTGCTCCGCGGAAAGGCATTACGCTGAAATTATAGATGGATCAGACCGATGGAATACAAGTGGTACAAAAAATTGAGATGCTTGTTGTGATGATGCATTATTGTTTAACTTGGCCAGATAGGGTATCTTATGCGGTATGGTTCGAACGTATAATTATGCCAAGTTAGAAGATTGTGCATCGTGTCAGATCATTATTGAGGAATCGTAGGCAAATGTGGAATCGTGGCATGGAAACAATATTTTTTATAAGTGAGTGAATTTGTCCCTTCTCCTCTACTCCTTCATACCCTAATAAAATGAATGAATGTTAATATTGCTTTAGTCCACATTATAATAATGATACCTTTTATACAATATCGTTGGAACCAATGGAACATATGAATGATGACTGCTAATACTATTAACACAAGAATACGATAAATATGTGACTTACATAAGAAATAATGGCTTACAAATCACTTTACATGCCTGTAACAATAAAATTGGAACATCGAATATCTGTCTAACAACAAGTGCATTCGTGCACAGTATGTATGAGGGAAATACTTCATATACGAGTACAATTATGGTTTGGTACCACCGGACCACGAGAAGGTCTGTAAGTTGGGACCTGTGGATCACCAACCAGAATAAGAAATGATGATGGCTATAAGAAAAACATATGTGTATTCTTTACTTGCAATTATTTACTATACAATTTGTGCTTAAGATTTTATTTGCATAGTCGTTGCATGGTCATGGACAACTTATGCACAAGGTTTGGTAAGTTTTCTCGAACGAGATGCACCAGGGCACCGGGATCGTTCGTCCTGGGAGGAAACATAGTACTTTGGTATTATCGGGTATAAACGAGACATTCATTGGGAATCACAACCTCATGAATGGTGCTTCGTACGCCCTTCAAAGTCCTATATGGCATGTCCCTCGTAGTACGAAAGCATATCACCAATGACCCTCATATAGTTAGGCTGTATGTTGACAAGAATAATTATGCATGCTTAACCGATCATTTATAGGAATTCTTCATAAATGATTATTGTATCGCTAATCCTTGTTTTGCAAGGATACGATGAGTGGGTTGTTGGTAAGAATTGCTACTAAGCGATATATGATATTTCCACATATTCAATTATATTCTTTTTCACATATTATGCTTTCATTATGCTGCTGAATACTCCGATCACTAAAATAAACCTAGTCCCTAATAGAAAGATTACTAAAGTAATATGCATGCTTTTCACATGAATACTTAGTATCAATTTAGGCGAGTGGGCTAGTTTCTGCTCACCAGTAGGCGATATGTACCGACCTACATTTGTGAGCATCCCCAGGTACTCAGCATTGGAGAGTGGTTGGAATGGTTCTGAGGCATCCAAGCATTGTTCGGACGTACAGAAGATCTTCTTCCAAAGGACATATCTTCTGTTATAAAGGGCATAATATATAGAGCATTGTATTTCAATGGTATCAGTGAGATTGTAAGCCAAGACGGCAAATATGAATGTAAGCCAATTGGTCAAGTATCAGTTGTATTTGAGAGCTTTATAAATCTTTTGTAAGCCATGTACTAAATTATCATTATCAATAAATAGAAGCTTTTTATTATATTCATTGTGACTTCAATTTGTCTGCTTATTTTCGCTGTGATGTTGTTGTTTCTGAGATATACCATGTCTTGTCTATCTTCTTGCCTTGTACAAGTACAATTTAGGCTTATGCGGCATCATGTCCGTGGCTACTTTTGGTTCTTTGAAATCAGGGCGTGACAGTGATCCTATATCTCCTGCTCCTCCTGCTGCTCTTACTCCTCCGACGGCTCCTCTAGCTCTATCTCTGACTTCTTTTGCTGCTTCGTCTGTCATTCCCGAGGATTTACAGTAGATCATCGCTGCGGTTATGACGCAGTATATGGCTAGCCGATAGCCGCCGCCGCCTCTGCCTCCACCGTTAACTTGATGTATTTCTATTTTTTTAAGTTTGATAGTTTGTTGTATAAATTTATATGTTTGGATAATGATAATTTATGATAATTTATGGCTATGCACTTGTATTTGATATGTTCTATTGTATTTGATTGTATTTGATGTGTTTAAATCTCTGATCGATTTTGTATAATGTAACATGTATATGCTCAGCAGGAAGTAAGTGATTCTATTCTGGAACAAATATTTATGTTTAGCGTCGGACTAGCGACAAATTAGCGACAAAATACTAGAAAATTCTAGGTCAGCAACGGATCCACGATATTTAAGCAACGGATTAATGACGAAAAGCTTCGTCCCTAAATATGTATAGTACCAAAAAAATATGGCAAATATATATCAGAAATAGTCGCTAAATTTGTCGCTATGTCCGTTGTTGTTAATGACGACTTAGCGACAAAAATTCAGTTGGTGACTGTAGAAGCATAGAAAATATCCAACAGCCATGCGCCCCCAAAAGGAGGCTCAAATTAGGCCGCAGAGTCACCCTGCGACCCTAACAAAGGCGATATCTATGCGGCCCCAATCAGCCAAAGTAGCTTGGCCGCAGAAAGCCCTGATGTGGCATCCCTTCAACAGGATCGTCTCTGACACAGAGTCCTGCCAAAAGGATTTTCTGACTTCTTCAAAAGACGTGAACACACTAAAGGACAAAAGTCTCACGTCAGAATAGAACTTCACTCTCAAAGGATGTGCAGTGCCGCGTGTATAGCACAACCGGCCTCATGCGACTCTATACGGTCCCATGCATCTCTGGCCCCATGCATCCCAGAGTCCATGCGGTCCATGCGTCTCTGGCCCCATGCGTCCCAGATTCCTTGCAGTCCATGCGTCTCTGGCTCCAAGCATCCCAGACACCATGCGGTCTATGCGTCTCTGGCTCCACGTATCCCAGACTCCATGCAGTCCCGTGCATCTCTGGCCCCATACGTCCCAGACTCCATGCGGTCCATGCGTCTCTGTCTCCAACCGTCCCAGACTCCATGTGTCCCATGCGTCTCTGGATACATAGGTTTCAGACTCCATGAAGACTAAATCTTGCTGTTACGATGAGAGTAATTGTCTCCAATAAAGTGCGGACTATGTGTCAAGCTGACCAAGTCACGTCCACAAAGGACGAGAACTACCCAGATCTTCAGCAATATAAAATCCTAACAAACGCCCACGTGGCAGTTCGACCTACTCACGGTTACAACTGTATCCTGTTATGATGGGACACGTGGCACCTTCCAGCATCCATGCGGTCCAATATATATGCGCCCAGGATGACTATAAGTAGTAGGGTACCACACCCAAAAGGGAGGCTGGCTATCTGCGAGTCTACACTCGAGCAAGAGACAAGAGCTTCCGCATCGGATCGTCCATGGAGTAAAGAGAGTTGCTACACTCCTAACCCTCTATCATTATCCCCCCAGAACACAATATTTGTACGTAGACTGTCTATCTAGGATTCCTCTCTATACTCTCTTTTCGTTTGTTTATTAAATCAAGTTCTTTCCTAAAGACTTTCGAATTTAATGGTGAACAAGGTGGCGACTTTGCTGGGGACGACCTTCTCTTCTGATGAGAAGTTGGTAATGGAATTCGATGCGGCCAAGCTCGGCTCAATGCAAAAGATGCTAGTAGTTCGCTTCGACTAGCAAGCGTTCGAGGAAATGCTCTCGGAAGGAAGTGCTAGTCCTTCGCCAAGCCTAGCTAAGCCCAAGAAGACCCGCAGGATCTCGGTAGCAAAGGCTAGTGTGCCTCTCCCAACTGCGGAGGACACGCTTCCCGTCTCTCACTCTGCTGCCGATGATGGTCATCAGGCGAACACCCGGGACGTCCACGTCCATGCGGAAACCCCGTCTGACACAGAAACTGCTCGGCACCCAGACTTTGGAAGAGTAAAACACTACGATGCTAAACATTCTTGGGCTACGACAGCTTCTAGGTGGTCAAGAAGGAAGTCGTATAAGACTGACCATGCAGCACCAGCTCACAGCCATAGGCAGAAGGCCGCATGCGCATCCCCAACAGCAACAAAACATCTATTTTCTACCGTATATCATGCAGCACAGATTCCATGCGGCTCGCTGAGAATGGTGAAAATCCAAACTTGGACTCTTTGTACACGCCTGCAGGTGCTAAATCAAAGAGGCCTAGGGCAGTGCGAGCTCATCAAGATCAAGCAACTGTCCTGTTAGCTGACCGTCATCAGGTACTGTTAACCATTACATGGGCCCCGGATGGGAAGCTATACAAGATTGCCTCATGCGTCCAACCCGTAGAGGCAAATTGACAACGTCTGTCTCAAAATTCTTTCACTGTCGATCCGAGGGAAGTTCTTATACGAACCCCGGATCAGGGAGTAAATACAACACCCATGCACTTGTGCGCTCGGTCCTTTCGGGCCCACAAAAAGGGTACAAATGTGGAATAAGCCTTGCTTGACATGCGTAATATGATCAATCACAAGCGCAAGGAGAGAAAAACAATTGTGGCCGATGAAATATCCTCTCCAGGGCATCACTGTACCAAGATCATCATTAATTGCTGCTACAACAAAGTGGCAACAACCACAAGCATGCAAGCGGCTTTCCAGCGACTGCACCAGACAATACCCATCCGACAATAACTCAAAGATCTGGTGCAAGTACCAAAGGAGGAGGAGCTTCCCTCTGCCTCATGCTACTCGACTCGAAGCTTCCCGCCACCAAGGGATGACAGAAGTCAAGTACCTCTAGTTCGTCGCCCTCTGCCAGTGCATTGCAAAGGCGATTACCCGGAGGGCTAACAACGGGACCTGCAGAAGGCATTTTCCAGGGTACCCGCTCCAGGAAGAAACTATCAGCTACTGGGGGTAGTTCTTCCTCAGAACCCCTGGGGTGGCCAAAGATGAGGGTAGTATTTCCCTCGACTTACGCAATAACCCAGCGTTCCGAGGAGACATCGATTCCCAGGGAACGGACTCGGAGATCCCTGGGGGTAGCTCCCCTTGCCAGGTTGAAGTAGCCTCCTACGTTGGGGGTAGTATTCCTTCCGAGTCCGAGGAGGAGACGACGTTCCCAGCTTTCCACTATGACTACTCTCACCAGGGGTCTGAAATAAAAAGTGCAGCATCCACTGTTACGCCCCAATTTTGCCCAATCGATAATCGTACCCCGGGCGTGATGCCGTGCACGCGTAGGGCACGCGTGCACAAGGCCTAGGCATAATGATAATCTTTAGAACATATGCAACAGAGTACGCAATTAAGATAATACACATTGAGGCATAGAAAAGTTTTCTTTTTATTAATAATGAATATCTGTTTACAGACTCTTGACCCAAAATGATAAGGATGCCACACAGGCTTACAATTTGGATACAAAATGAGATAGCCTTTCCATATATTACATCCTTTACTAGAATTCAAAACACAAAACACCTTGGGTGCGAGTCAGCACCATCGCCTTGTGGCTTCCAAAAGTAAGAACGAGCTCCTTGCTTCTTATGTACCGGAGCTACCAAAAGTCACGTCACAAAAGCGTCTTGATTCAGGAAGGGGGTTGGAGAAAGCTTCAGCTCCTCGCTGCGTCGCCTTGGCTAGGGGAACCTGCTGCAATGAGGGTCAGTACTTCGAAAAGTACCGGTGAGGGCGAGGTAACCCAACTTAACCAAAATCTACAACGAGTTCATATGAGCATGCAATATTTATTATCATGTGATCTATCTATCTTGCCTTAGTTCATTTTTTTTGCATAAGATAGAGTAAAATAACATAACCAAATGTGCCACCTCTCGATGACTTTACCTGTATCATTTGAGCCACCTGTACAAATCTTACCATAACCTTCCCTGCCACGAAGACATAGTTAGTCTGCACAGTTAAATATACATAACAATCACTTGGTTGGACTTAGGATGGGTCGGCTGCCATTCCGCCTCGGGTAGCTAGCCCTTAGAGGATGCACGGACCCATCCAATGTTAGGACTACACTAGCAAATTGTTCTACCCGGGGCAAAGCGGTCCCAGTGCCCCGGCGACCGTTCGTAGAATGATATCCCTTGTATACAAGTTGTCCAATACCATGCCACCACAACCAACTAAGTTATCACATGAAACACATATTCAAGCAAATACAATCAAGTAAACATAGTATATTTTCCATAGTCTATGCTACTTTGTGTAAGGATCATATTTTCCTTCCCATTTTGCACCATACCATGAACAATTATAGATAAATGAATCTAACTACAACTTAACACAGAAATAGTTATGATATTTGACTGGCATGCACGTTCCAGTATTATCGTTCAGAACAATTCTATATGACAAGCATTATTAGTGTTTCAAGCCTACTTCTTTTCTATTTTGACTCAGTCTTATGTGTTTTAGTATCGTTTGATCGGGATGAGCAATGAGTCAATCTATTTAGAATACAGACTTGGAAGAAGGGAGCTAATCAAAATAAAGCCACTCACAAGTTAGTGAAGTAGGAGAGAAAAGGAAGAGCTTTAAGACTCCGCACGAGCGTCGTCTACCCGATCACCTGCACGCACCAACAGACGATCAATATCCCCTGCTCTGGTCTCCAAGGTTCGATACGAAATACGAAATCCTAAGAACGAAAGCAATAAAATTCATTGAAACCGTTCAAGAACACGCAAGTCATAAAACCAACAAGAAAGCAACCAAGCGGCACGAAAACGGACAAGAAACCAACGCAACGGAAAGGACCCTCTCGACTCTGCCGCCGAGTCCATCCTTGAGGCACGATCCACTGAATATGGGACCTGATTCCGAAGAAACCAATTGTCACGACCCGCACCCGAAATTTGGGCATGAGTCATGGGTACGTCCAGCCTACGCCGCAGTATCGGCGGTAGAACGCTGTCTAGGTCTAAACATAATATATCCTATCAATAATCTCAACTCCGTACGGAGGATAATGATAATAATCCACAGTTCTATGATATACTCAATCACAAGCTAATAGAAATCATAGCACGATGAGAATAGAAAAGAGTTCTAATAAAACCAACCACAATAATCCAACTCAAATCCTGGGTCTAAATGACCTCACAAAGTCACAAAATAATAAATACATCTCAGTCTCAGTCTAAAACAATAATGCAGAAAAAGTAGTCTAAGAGCAGCCAGGTACGTTCTCATCTAGGCTAGGCAACTCCTCTGGGGTTTTTGGAGTGAAATCACCCTCTTGACCTGGGCCGTAATGAGTGGGGCAAAGATCCTCCAGGTCCTCTGAAAAATGTTATCCAGTCAGGATTGGAGCGAAGCACAAGCACTAACAGCAGTTTCATTAAATTGACAAAATCTATAAACAGTGTAAGAGATACAAGATGGAAATAAATGCTGAAAATGAGAAGTACAGGAGAAATAAAATAGGCAACAGAGCATCTAGCAATGAACAATAAATAGTGAATGCTAGAACAATGAATCTGAATAAAGATAAACATCTAACTAAGTGTTTGAAATATTAGTTTATTATGTGATCGGCTTGGGACTAGATCAGGCTGGTTATATATGATTAGCTATGATTCTTGGAGGTCAGGCTAACCATATGGTTAGCTATGATGCATGATAATGGTCAGGCTAATCATATATAACAGCTATGAAGCATGATGATGGTCAGGCCGCACCCGACGTGAGAAGTGGGGTAAGCTATGATGCATGGTAAGGATTTGGATATGATCACATAATCTACTAATAGTTCCCCATCCCCAGCTAGCACGGTGGATTCCAATCACGACTCCTCATGATGGAGATCTAGGGTGCTAACTCGTATATCTACAGTGTCGGAATCAAGTATGTAATACACTACAATTTATAGAAGTAATCAACAATGAAAACTGTCAGAGAATGTACTCGCCTGTGGTCCTGAGCAAAGTGTGAGGATCGATGTCCAAAGGGGGATCACAAAGACCTATTTATGGAATATTAATGTCAAAATATTGAAACAAAAGAATAAACATGCTTAACAATTTAAATACGAGGTTTCTAGGTCAATACTAGCTAAACTAGGTCTTAGCTAGGTCCAACTAGGTCCCTGCTAAGGTATTTGGATCATGCTAGCTATCAACTAGCTAATACAAGTCAAAATTAGCTATACTAAATAACTAACACTAATATAACCTTACCCTCTACTGACACACTAATGATGATACACTGACTGCTACCAATATAAATATACTGATATGAACCTTTACTACACTAACTAATGGACAATTAACTAACTCTATGAAATACTTACTGACATATATACATTAACTGACAATATATAATTCTAATTGTTCAATGATACATCCTTAACACTAACAGCTAACTAATCTTAACTGTACACAACTTACACTATATAATACTAAGACTAATATGCTAACATATATTAACTTACTAACTGACCAACTTATGACTAGCACTACTGACTGATACCACAACTCCACACTGATACACACCTATACTATACTCACAGTTTCACATAGCTAACACACACATTCAATAACATTCACACAGGTATACACTAGTCTGGACACAAAATCTCACTGCACATATATGTTATGTCTCTAACCAACCTGGGAATTCTGAGGCATACACAGACACTTAGACACCTAGGTATCTCACAATACATAGATTTATTACCTACACTGCACACATTCACTCCTAGGTAATACACTCTCACCTACAGAATTAATACACACACACACTTGTACACCCTGATTTGCCTACTGAAACACACAGGTTCACACTCTCCTGTCTAAAACTAGTTAGGCTCACACATTGCATCATTCCCCCACACATACATACATATAATAATACCCAGATACTGACACTGGCACACAACACAGCCACACAAATTCCTGAATTCTATAGGACCCTAGGATACATACTGAATGTACTGATACATTTCTGCACACAGGCACTGGTTTCATGGAGACTTTGAACATGCTGAAATCAAATCCTACACAGTGCTGAATACTGATACCAAATTCCCAATTGCCAACCACACTGAACAGAACTCTGCACCCTAAGAACACACACACAGACTCCCCACTGTGCACATCCTGCACTGAATTCCATCACACCAATCCCACATGTAAACACTTACACACAGTTCACTGAAATCTGCAGGAGACTAGGACACACACAACAAGTACTGACTGATACATAGACACACAGCCATATTCACCCAGATACTGATACACACAGTTATAGGATACTCACACAGGTATGCATCTAACCTCACTGCACACACACAAGAAATAATTCCTGATACACTACCCTCTGCACTCTCCCTCATCTACACACACAGTAGTGAAACCCTCCCCCAATCTGATACACACGGGAATCAAACCCGACTGAACAGTACTCTTCCCTAACACAGTTTCTCACACTGTGCAGTCAGCCCCAATCCACCCGACTGCACAATGAACCATTCACAGTTTATTCCCCTCTTCTAAACACCCACACACATCTACAAACATAGATATAGATAGAAACACATATCAAATCTATAAACATATGTATAAATATATATATACATCATACATCATTTATCAAATTAGATTATATTAGAGTAGATTAGATAGGTGTTCATCCCTTTTGGCATTTCATCAAACACATGCAGTGCAGAAAACAATTATACATACAACCCATGAATCCTCAACCCAAAACCCTAAAATTCGAGTTCAACCTACCCATATGAGATGAAATCAACCTACCTACAAATACCTAGGGTTAGGGTTTCTGATAATTGGGGAAAACAATTGTTGGGGACACTTAAACCTAAACAAAACCCTAAAATCAAACTCTACACAGAGGGGTGGGTTCCTAAGGGCCATGAACATCTGAAAACAGAATTTAAATGAATAAAAATAGGGTTTTTACCTGCAGGGATAGTTTCTTCAATGAGGTTCTTCTTCTCCAAGGCTTCCTGACCCACGTTCCTTGCTTCTCTTTGCTTTGGAGGAGGAGAAAATGGAACCTAGGGTTTGATCTTCGAAAATTGGGTGGGGAGATGGTTTTTCTTGATGGAGGCTAGGGTTTCTCTTTTCTACATGAAGGATGGCTTTGTGAGAAGCTTCCTTTTTATATTAAACCTAGTTTTAGGGTTTCCATGCATAGTTTTTAGATTAAACCCCCTGGCCTTCTCATGTAGAACCTAATTAACTCAGGTTTAGGCCTTCTAGGATTTGAGGTCCAAACCTAAAATTAGAATTCTAGGGTTTCACTTGAACTGGATTTTTAAATTAGGGTTTGGTCATTAGGGTCTGTCCTAATGAGTTCTAGGGTTTGACCTAAAACTAAACATTACTAATAATAATATAATTAGTTACAAAACTCAGCAATTAATTAAATTCATAATTATTTAAAAAATAGTTAAATTACACAAATGCCCTTATATGGAAAAGTGGTAGTGACAAGTCTACCCTCCTAAAAGAAATTTCGTCCTCGAAATTGGACTGAACTAGAACAAGAATGAAATCAGAAAAGGAAATACCTCAAGTCTAGAAGAGATACGGGTATTGCTCGCGCATTTCGTCCTCTCTCTCCCAGGTCGACTCCCCTGGAGAGTGATGTCTCCATGCAACACGAACCAAAGGAATAGTTTGGTTCTGCAACACCTTCTCTCTGCAGTCCAAGATCTCTACGGGCTGCTCGGGGTAGCTGAGCGTCGGACCAACCTCAATCTCCGAGTGATCCAGTACGTGACTAGGGTCTGCCACGTACCGTCTCAGCTGCGACACATGGAACACATCATGCACTCCCTCCAATGCAGGCGGCAAGTCCAGTCTATACGCCACTGCACCTACCCTCGCAAGAATACCGAAGGGTCCGATGTAGCGTGGGCTAAGCTTCCCGCCTCTGCCAAAACGAATCGTGCCACGCGTCGGAGAAATCCGTAGGAATACTAGGTCGCCAACCTAAAACAAAACAGTCTCAACATGCAGTCTAACAAACAAACACAAACCAAAATAATAATCTATACCTGAAACTCAAGGGGTCTACGGTGGCTGTCGGCCCAATGCCGCTGTCTGTCCTGCGCCACTCGTAGTCTGTCTCTGATGAGTTTTACCTTTTCTGCTGCATCCACGACCATTTCTGGTCCTAGCAAGGCTCTCTCTCCAACGTCGTCCCAAGATAACGGTGTACGACACCTCCGTCCATAAAGAGCCTCAAATGGTGACATCTCGATGCTGGCCTGGTAACTGTTGTTGTAAGCAAACTCTACCAAGTGCAAATGATTCTCCCAAGAACCTCCGAGATCTAAAACACAAGTGCGTAGCATATCCTCGAGAGTCTGAATAGTCCTTTCAGACTGCCCGTCTGTCTGGGGGTGATATGCGGTACTGAACTTGAGCTGAGTACCCAAGCTAGCCTGCAGACTCCTCCAGAAGTGGGAAGTGAAACGACTATCCCGATCTGAGACGATGCTCACAGGAACTCCATGAAGCCTAATAATCTGTCGCACGTACATCTCTGCTAGCCTCTCTGTCGACGTATTCACCTTGAAAGGTAAGAAATGGGCTGATTTGGTCAACCTGTCCACGATGACCCAAATCGCGTCTTTTCCTCCTGGAGAACGTGGAAGCCCTGAAACGAAATCCCTGGTCACGTGCTCCCATTTCCATTCTGGAATCGGTAAAGGTTGAAGCAAACCACCTGGCCTCTGCCGGTCTGCCTTTACCTGCTGGCACACTAGACACCGGGATACGAAGCGTGCTACCTCGCGCTTCATTCCATACCACCATACGTGCTCCCTCAAGTCTCGATACATCTTGTTGGCACCGGGATGCATCGAGTACTGAGAGCGGTGTGCCTCCTGTAAAACCTCCTCGTGCAGCTCCCCGCTTGGCACACATATCCTTGTGCCGTGCCGTAGAGAACCATCATCTGCGATAGTAAAGTCGTCCGATAATCCCATCTGAATCTGTGCTCTGATACTCCTCAGAGTCTCATCATCGTACTGCGCAACTCTGATCCTGTCCATCAGCTCGGACTGTATCTGCAATCCCCATATCTGAATCTCAGTACCGGGAACTAACACCTCAATCTCCAAGCTTTCCAGATCAGCCAACAAATGCCTATTTGTCGTCAAGTACATAGCCATCGGATACCTGCTCAAGGCATCGGCGACTACGTTGGCCTTCCCTGGATGGTACTGCAATAAGATATCGAAGTCCTTCATCAACTCCAACCACCTTCTCTGCCTCATGTTCAGCTCCTTCTGTGTGAATACGTACTTCAAGCTTTTGTGGTCTGTGAAGATCTCCACACGCTCTCCGTACAGGTAATGTTTCCACAGCTTTAGAGCGAAAATAACTGCTGCCAACTCTAAATCGTGGGTGGGATAGTTCTTTTCATGAGGGCGTAACTGCCTGGAAGCATAGGCAATTACCTTCCCGTGCTGCTGAAGAACACATCCCAGACCCTTCCCTGAAGCATCACTGTAGATGGTGAAACCACCTGTCCCTGCTGGCAACGTCAAAATTGGAGCTGTCGTCAACCTCTTCTTCAGCTCATCAAATGTGGCCTGGCACTCCTCCATCCATACAAAATCCACATCCTTCCTAGTCAGCCTGGTCATCGGTGCTGCAATCTTGGAGAAGTCTTGTACAAACCTCCTGTAGTATCCTGCTAGCCCGAGAAAACTCCTGATCTCAGCTACCGAACTGGGGGTAGCCCACGACTCCACTGCCTCGATCTTCTTTGGGTTTACCGAGATTCCGTCACCTGATACCACATGCCCAAGAAATTCGACCTTGTCAAGGAAGAATTCACACTTAGAGAGTTTCCCGTACAGCTTTTCCCTCCTGAGAGTCTCTAAAACCAACCTCAGGTGCTCTTCGTGCTCCTCCGGGGTCTTGGAATACACAAGAATATCGTCTATGAACACCACCACGAACTTGTCAAGGTACTGGTGGAACACCTTGTTCATCAGGTTCATGAATACTGCCGGTGCATTGGTTAAACCAAATGGCATCACCATGAACTCAAACTGGCCGTATCTGGTCCGAAAAGCTGTCTTCGGCGTGTCTTCTTTCTTCACCTTCACCTGGTGATAGCCTGACCTCAAATCTATCTTTAAAAACACTCTCGCCCCGCTCAATTGATCGAAAAGATCATCTATCCTCGGCAGCGGGTACTTGTTCTTGATAGTGATATTGTTCAAAGCTCTATAATCAATGCACATGCGCACCGTGCCGTCCTTCTTCGGTACAAATAATACCGGAGCTCCCCATGGTGATGAACTGGATTTGATGAAGCCTTTGTCCTGCAGCTCCTCAACTTGCTTCTTCAGTTCTGCCAGCTCATTGTTGTTGACTCTATAGACATGTTGTGAAATGGGCTCCGCTCCTGGAACCAAGTCTATAGAGAATTCAACATCTCTGTCTGGCGGCAAGCCTGGCAACTCTTCTGGAAATACATCCAGGAACTCCGCTATCAGAGGATGTGGCAACTCCTCTTCTTCTGCCCTGGCTCCGCAAAATGTGCCCCTGCTCTGTTCCGCTGCTCCTCTGACGACCTCAAACTCTGGCTCTCCTGGTGGTCTAAATAATACTCTGCCTCCATAACAATCTATAGTAGCATGATGCCTACTCAACCAGTCCATTCCGAGTACAATGTCATACCCCGGAAGTGGCATGACGAGTAAGCTCACGCTCAACTCTCGGCCTCCTACTGACACTCTCCGGTCCTTGCAGTAATCACGGACTAGTATAATACCTCCACCAGTCATGATCTTGCAAGTCCTAGCTAATGGTTCTGTGTCTAAATGATGTCGAAGTGCATATGATACAGACACAAAACTATGGGAAACGCCAGAGTCGAATAAGGTAAATGCGGGAATACAATCGAGAAGAACCGAACCTGTGATCAAGTCTCCTGCTGGCTCGATCTCCTCGACTGCCATGGCGTATGCTCGCCCCTGGGGTGCACCTCTCTGCTGCTGATGCTGGGCGAACTTCTGATGTTGCGGTGGAAGTGGTCCCCTCTGTTGTTGGCCTCCTAGTGCGGTAGGCATCCTGTCTGATCCTCTCTGGGCGGCTGCTCCACCCTGACCTGGACGAAAGGTAGGACAATCCTTCAGCTGGTGTGTCGTCGATCCGCAGGATAGACATGAGCCTAATCTTTTCCTGCAGATATCTCTAGTATGTCCCATCTTCCCGCAGTACGCACACTGGATAGCGGGCTGGTTCTGTCTCTGTTGCTGCTGCTGGACCTGCCCTCGGGCTGGTGCCTGATGCTGCTGCTGAAAGGGTCTCTGCTGTTGCTGCTGAAAGTGTGGACGCTTACCCGGTCCCGTACTATTGTTTGCTCCTCCGGAACCGTCGCGTTCCCTCTTGGGCCTGAGGCCCAAGTCGTCCTCGGCTACTTGGGCATCCATCAATATGCCCTCGTAGGTAGCTGTGCGACGTCCCGACGTGCGAGACTTGATCTCCCTTGTCAGCCCCTTTCTGAATTTTCAGGCCCTGTCTCCCGGATCTCTAATCATCGATGGCGCAAAGCGGCTCAGGCGAAAAAACTCCACGGCATACTCATCGACGGATGAGCTTCCCTGGGCTAAGTCATGGAACTGACTCTCCAAAGCTCCCAGGGCGACATCAGGAATGAACTTTTCTTTGAAGAGTTCCTTGAAATCCTTCCAAGTGAGTCCCCTGCTCAAGAGTCTCGGCTCCGTGCGAAACCACGTCAAGGCAATATCGAACATCTGGATGCCAGCGGCCTCGATCTGGAGAGCCTCCGGAAGCTGTGCCAAGCGCAAGTTCCTCTCGATGTCCTCTAGCCAATCATCGGCGTAGAGTATCCCTTCTGTCCCCTTGAACTCCCGAGGCATCATCCTCTTGAAATCCACAATGGTGCCCGGTCTCTGGTGGTACTGATCAGGACGCTGCTGCTGCTGAGTGACTCTCTCCACAGCCTGGAGAGCCACTTGGTGAGCATTCTCCATGTTCACCCTCATCATCTCTGTCTGGGCCTGGTGTGCCTCAGCCTGCACTCTCTGGGCCTCTGCCGACGTCCTCTGGGCATCGACCATGCCCTGAATCAAAGCGAACATCTGTGCTCCATCGACGGGCATACCTCCTGGATGCTGAACTGGTGGTGGTGGTGCCGTCGTAGCTGTGGGGACCCTCTGAACTGGTGGTGGTGGACCCCCGAATGCTGCAGACACTCCCACATGTACTGGAGATGTAGGAGGTGCTGCGAATGTCTGTCCGGCAGGGCCAGAGGTGGCAGACCTCTCTGAATCTGCTGCTCCGAGTCTCTGGGACCTTCTTGGCGGCATCCTGAAGACAGATCGAAAGATTTAATTAAGGCAATAGATACGATATCATCAAGGAAGGACAGAAAAATTCTAAAGGAAAAAATTATTAAGAGTAATGTCATAAGAATCAGAATTTCCTAATTGTGATTGAGCATATCCTCAGCCTAATTCCTATTTCCTAAAACAGGCTCGTAGTAATACTCTAAGCGAGCACCACTATGATATCGCTCTATTGCGGTTCTAGGACTCGACTACTGACCTGCATGGGCCACTACTAAAAATGTGTCACGACCCACACCCAAAATTTGGGCATGAGTCGTGGGTACGTCCAGCCTACGCCGCAGCATCGGCGGTAGAACGCTGTCTAGGTCTAAACATAATATATCCTGTCAATAATCTTAACTCCGTACGGAGGACAATGATAATAATCCACAGTTCTATGATATACTCAATCACAAGCTAATAGAAATCATAGCACGATGAGAATAGAAAAGAGTTCTAATAAAACCAACCACAATAATCCAACTCAAATCCTGGGTCTAAATGACCTCACAAAGTCACAAAATAATAAATACATCTCAGTCTCAGTCTAAAACAATAATACAGAAAAAGTAGTCTAAGAGCAGCCAGGTACGTTCTCCTCTAGGCTAGGCAACTCCTCTGGGGTTTCTGGAGTGAAATCACCCTCTTGACCTGGGCCGTAATGAGTGGGGCAAAGATCCTCCAGGTCCTCTGAAAAATGTTATCCAGTTAGGATTGGAGCGAAGCACAAGCACTAACAGCAGTTTCATTAAATTGACAAAATCTATAAACAGTGTAAGAGATACAAGATGGAAATAAATGCTGAAAATGAGAAGTACAGGAGAAATGAAATAGGCAACAGAGCATCTAGCAATGAACAATAAATAGTGAATGCTAGAACAATGAATCTGAATAAAGATAAACATCTAACTAAGTGTTTGAAATATTAGTTTATTATGTGATCGGCTTGGGACTAGATCAGGCTGGTTATATATGATTAGCTATGATTCTTGGAGGTCAGGCTAACCATATGGTTAGCTATGATGCATGATAATGGTCAAGCTAATCATATATAACAGCTATGAAGCATGATGATGGTCAGGCCGCACCCGACGTGAGAAGTGGGGTGAGCTATGATGCATGGTAAGGATTTGGATATGATCACATAATCTACTAATAGTTCCCCATCCCCAGCTAGCACGGTGGATTCCAATCACGACTCCTCATGATGGGGATCTAGGGTGCTAACTCGTGTATCCACAGTGTCGGAATCAAGTATGTAATACACTATAATTTATAGAAGTAATCAACAATAAAAACTGTCAGAGAATGTACTCGCCTGTGGTCCTGAGCAAAGTGTGAGGATCGATGTCCAAAGGGGGATCACAAAGACCTATTTATGGAATATTAATGTCAAAATATTGAAACAAAAGAATAAACATGCTTAACAATTTAAATACGAGGTTTCTAGGTCAATACTAGCTAAACTAGGTCTTAGCTAGGTCCAACTAGGTCCCTGCTAAGGTATTTGGATCATGCTAGCTATCAACTAGCTAATACAAGTCAAGATTAGCTATACTAAATAACTAACACTAATATAACCTTACCCTCTACTGACACACTAATGATGATACACTGACTGCTACCAATATAAATATACTGATATGAACCTTTACTACACTAACTAATGGACAGTTAACTAACTCTATGAAATACTTACTGACATATATACATTAACTGACAATATATAATTCTAATTGTTCAATGATACATCCTTAACACTAACAGCTAACTAATCTTAACTGTACACAACTTACACTATATAATACTAAGACTAATATGCTAACATATATTAACTTACTAACTGACCAACTTATGACTAGCACTACTGACTGATACCACAACTCCACACTGATACACACCTATACTATACTCACAGTTTCACATAGCTAACACACACATTCAATAACATTCACACAGGTATACACTAGTCTGGACACAAAATCTCACTGCACATATATGTTATGTCTCTAACCAACCTGGGAATTCTGAGGCATACACAGACACTTAGACACCTAGGTATCTCACAATACATAGATTTATTACCTACACTGCACACATTCACTCCTAGGTAATACACTCTCACCTACAGAATTAATACACACACACACTTGTACACCCTGATTTGCCTACTGAAACACACAGGTTCATACTCTCCTGTCTAAAACTAGTTAGGCTCACACATTGCATCATTCCCCCCCACATACATACATATAATAATACCCAGATACTGACACTGGCACACAACACAGCCACACAAATTCCTGAATTCTATAGGACCCTAGGATACATACTGAATGTACTGATACATTTCTGCACACAGGCACTGGTTTCATAGAGACTTTGAACATGCTGAAATCAAATCCTACACAGTGCTGAATACTGATACCAAATTCCCAATTGCCAACCACACTGAACAGAACTCTGCACCCTAAGAACACACACACAGACTCCCCACTGTGCACATCCTGCACTGAATTCCATCACACCAATCCCACATGTAAACACTTACACACAGTTCACTGAAATCTGCAAGAGACTAGGACACACACAACAAGTACTGACTGATACATAGACACACAGCCATATTCACCCAGATACTGATACACACAGTTATAGGATACTCACACAGGTATGCATCTAACCTCACTGCACACACACAAGAAATAATTCCTGATACACTACCCTCTGCACTCTCCCTCATCTACACACACAGTAGTGAAACCCTCCCCCAATCTGATACACACGGGAATCAAACCCGACTGAATAGTACTCTTCCCTAACACAGTTTCTCACACTGTGCAGTCAGCCCCAATCCACCCAACTGCACAATAAACCATTCACAGTTTATTCCCCTCTTCTAAACACCCACACACATCTACAAACATAGATATAGATAGAAACACACATCAAATCTATAAACATATGTATAAATATATATATACATCATACATCATTCATCAAATTAGATTATATTAGAGTAGATTAGATAGGTGTTCATCCCTTTTAGCATTTCATCAAACACATGCAGTGCAGAAAACAATTATACATACAACCCATGAATCCTCAACCCAAAACCCTAAAATTCGAGTTCAACCTACCCATATGAGATGAAATCAACCTACCTACGAATACCTAGGGTTAGGGTTTCTGATAATTGGGGAAAACAATTGTTGGGGACACTTAAACCTAAACAAAACCCTAAAATCAAACTCTACACAGAGGGGTGGGTTCCTAAGGGCCATGAACATCTGAAAACAGAATTTAAATGAATAAAAATAGGGTTTTTACCTGCAGGGATGGTTTCTTCAATGAGGTTCTTCTTCTCCAAGGCTTCCTGACCCACGTTCCTTGCTTCTCTTTGCTTTGGAGGAGGAGAAAATGGAACCTAGGGTTTGATCTTCGAAAATTGGGTGGGGAGATGGTTTCTCTTGATGGAGGCTAGGGTTTCTCTTTTCTACATGAAGGATGGCTTTGTGAGAAACTTCCTTTTTATATTAAACCTAGTTTTAGGGTTTCCATGCATAGTTTTTAGATTAAACCCCCTGGCCTTCTCATGTAGAACCTAATTAACTCAGGTTTAGGCCTTCTAGGGTTTGAGGTCCAAACCTAAAATTAGAATTCTAGGGTTTCACTAGAACTAGGTTTTTAAATTAGGGTTTGGTCATTAGGGTCTGTCCTAATGAGTTCAAGGGTTTGACCTAAAACTAAACATTACTAATCATAATATAATTAGTTACAAAACTCAGCAATTAATTAAATTCATAATTATTTAAAAAAATAGTTAAATTACACAAATGCCCTTATATGGAAAAGTGGTAGTGACACCAATCCATAACGAGGAAAGGATCTTGATTCAATCTGTCCCGTTCAGACGGTCGTAAGTATTTCTTGGCCGCGCTCCCCGAATAGGGGGAACGGGGCATTACATCATAACCATCCAAAAGAAAGTTTTATCCCGAAACTTAGGAATAGAACCTACCCCTAAGGAATAATGAAGGAAACCTTTCCCTTATATCAGATTCGATTTCCCACGTCGATTCTTCGACCGCGTGGTTCCGCCATAAAATGCGCACTAACGATACTGCCCGATTTCGTAACTGCTTTTCCTTACGTTCCATTATCTGTACGGGTTCTTCGGCGTACGACAAGTCTGCCTGCAGATCTACCTGACCCAAGTCTACCACATGGTTCGGGTCGTGCACATATTTTCTTAGCTGAGACATATAAAAAATATTGTGAACATCTGATAGGGCTGGCGGTAATGCAATTTGATAAGCAACTGAAGTGACTCGTTTGAGAATTTCGAACGGGCCAACAAATCTCGGACTCAACTTTCCTTTTATCCCGAATCTTGTAACGCCATGCATGGGCGAGACTTTTAGGAACACATGGTCCCCTTCTAGGAATTCAAGAGGGCGGCGACGAACATCGGCATAGCTCTTTTGCCGACTTTGTGCTACTTTTAACCGTTCACGAATCAGCCAAACCTTCTGTACTGTTTGTTCAACCAGTTCCGGCCCAAGGATTTGCCTCTCCCCAACTTCATTCCAGCAGATCGGTGACCTACACTTCCGCCCATACAGTGCCTCATACGGAGCCATCTGGATGCTAGACTGATAACTGTTGTTGTAAGCAAATTTGGCTAGTGGCAGGTTGACGTCCCAACTTGACTTAGAATCGATTACGCAAAGGCGCAGCATATCTTCTAGTACCTGATTCACCCGTTCTGTCTGGCCATCAGTTTGAGGATGGTAGGCTGAGCTGAATTTCAACTTGGTCCCCATCGACGACTGAAGGCTTTCCCAGAAACGTGAGACCAACCGTCCGTCTCGATCTGATACTATGGAAACTGGCACTCCGTGCAGCCGGACTATCTCGTCAAGGTAGGTCTGAGCAAGGCGATCGACGCCCCAAGTACTTTTAATGGCAATAAAGTGTGCAGACTTGGTTAACCGGTCGACGATGACCCAGATTGCGTTATTCCCCCATTGCGTCCTTGGCAGACCAACAATAAAGTCCATGCTGATGTGCTCCCACTTCCATTCCTGGATAGCAAGATTCTGCATTTCTCCGCCCGGCCTCTGATGCTCTGCTTTCACCCTCTGACAGGTTATGCATTGTGACACAAAGAGTGCTACTTCTTTCTTCATGCCGTGCCACCAGAAGACAGTACGAAGGTTCTTATACATTTTCGTGCTCCCGGGATGGATCGCATAGGCTGCATAATGTGCTTCCGTGAGGATTTCCTTTCTGAGTTCTGAATCATTGGGGACGCATAGCCTTCCTTTAACTTGCAACGCCCCATGCTCAACTACTGCAAAGTCTTTCGCCTTCCCTGCTTGAACCTGCTCTCGCATTTTTTGGAGGAATGGGTCATCTCTTTGAGTAGATGTGACTCTCTCTATCAAGTTAGGTACAAATCGTATCTGAGCAACCCGCGCGCCATGATAATGAATCCTGAGTTCGATGCCCATTTCTTCTAACTCCCTTTGTAACCTACGATCGACGGACAGAGATCCCGCAAAGACCCGACTCAACGCATCCGCTACCACATTTTCCTTGCCAGGCGTGTAGTCTATCGTTAAGTCATAATCCTTTATCAATTCTAGCCAGCGCCGCTGTCACAGGTTCAGATCTGCTTGGGTGAATAAGTACTTTAAACTTTTGTGATCGGTATAGATTCGGCAAGGCACTCCATAAAGGTAGTGCCTCCACAATTTCAACCCGAACACAATTGCTGCCAGTTCCAGATCATGTGTGGGATAATTCTTTTCATGCTTTTTCAACTGTCTAGATGTATAGGCTATCACTCTGTCTCGCTGCATAAGTACACACCCTAAGCCCTGCCCTGAAGCGTCACTGAAGATTTGGAATCCCGAAGTCTCGTCCGGTAGTGCAAGTAACGGGGCAGAAGTGAGGCGCTGCTTTAACTCAGCAAACGATGCTTCGCAGTCGGCGGACCACTCAAATGCGACTCCCTTCTGTGTGAGGCGAGTCAGAGGTGAGGCAAGCTTGGAAAAATCCTTTACGAACCGTCTGTAGTAGCCCGCTAACCCGAGAAAGCTTCGAATTTTACTAACGGATGCATGTCGTTTCCACTCGACAATGGCCTCTACCTTCTTCGGGTCGACTGAAATGCCTCCCGCAGAAATGATGTGCCCTAGGAAAGATACACTGCTCAGCCAAAATTCGCACTTACTCAGTTTTGCATACAACTTGTTGTCTCGAAGGGTTTATAGCACGGTCCGCAAGTGCTCCGCATGCTCCGCCCCATTCTTCGAGTACACCAAGATATCATCAATGAACACTACTACAAATCTGTCGAGGAATGGCCGAAACACTTGGTTCATCAAACCCATAAAGGCAGCGGGGGCATTGGTCAAACCGAACGGCATTACTAAAAACTCATAATGGCCGTAGCGAGTGCGAAAGGCTGACTTCGGCACATCTTCCGGCTTAATTTTGAGCTGATGGTAACCCGAACGGAGATCGATTTTCGAGTACACTGTGGCAGCTTGTAACTGATCAAAAAGATCATCTATCCTGGGAAGAGGGTATTTGTTTCAAACAGTTGCCTTGTTTAATTCTTGATAGTCGATGCAGAGTCGCATCGAGCCATCTTTTTTCTTAATGAACAGTACCGGTGCACCCCATGGAGAGACACTAGGCCGGATATACCCACGATCAAGCAATTCCTGTAACTGAATTTTTAACTCTTTTAGTTCTGCCGGTGCCATTCGATACGGAGGTTTAGAAATGGGTTGGGTTCCTGGAAATGTGTCGATGGTGAACTCTGTCTCTCGATCGGGCGGCATACCGGGCAACTCGTCGGGGAACACATCAGGAAAATCCGCCACAATGGGAATGGACTCAACATTTGTGCAATCTTGCCGAGTGTCTCGAACGGAAGCCAAGTAACCTACGCAGCCGGAGTGAATCATCCGTCGAGCAGACATCACTGATATCACCACGCAGGCCTTTGACGCTTTCAACTGTGGACTGCACGAATAGCAAAATTCGATCTCGCCAGGAAGACGAAATACGACTTTCTTCTTCGCACAATCGATAGTAGCTGAACAAGCGCCAAGCCAATCCATTCCCAAAATGATGTTGTAGTCCCCTATGTCTAGAACTATCGCATCAAGTGACAATTTCCTTCCTCCGATGCAAATGTAGCCGTCCCGACAAACTGAATCTGCAGGCAAGCTCGTGCCTGACGGTGTACTGACGCTAAGCCTTAGGCCTAACGGAGTTTTAATGAATTTGTGTTCCCTAACAAAGTTTGTTGACACAAAACTATGGGTTGCACTAGAATTAAACAATACTCGAGCAGGTACATCATTAAAGAGTAATATACCTGACACCGTCGTGTTTGATGCGAGTGCCTCATCCCGAGTTAGAGCATAGACTCGGCCTTGAGCGTTCTGCTGTGCCGTCTGATTCGCTCGAGGTACTTGCCCCTGGTCCTGAGGCGCACGGTTTTGTTGTTGCTGGTTAGGTCCACATGCCCGACAGTTCGCTGCCATATGCCCCTGACGACCGCACTTAAAGCATGATCCTTTGAATACTCGACAGTTTCGAGCGATGTGTCCGGCATGATTACATCGGTGACAAACAAGCTCGCCACCTTTACCCTGATTTGCACCCCTGTTACCGCCGTTGTTGGAGCGCTTAGGCGCATTGTTACCCCCTGTGTTGCTAGGACGCTTGTGATTGAGATTTTGTACAGCGTCGGTGCGAACTGGTGGGTACTGCGATTCAAGGGAGAGTGCGTGGTTTAGGGACTCACGCATGGTGCGGTATTGAGAAACGACAACGTGAGCACGAATTGAAGGTCGCAGTCCTGTCTCAAATCTTCGTGCACGTGTCTCTGCATCACAAATATGAGACTTAGCAAACTTAGCAAGTATATTAAATTCTGCAGCGTACTGCCGTACGGACATGTCTCCCTGCTGCAGATGGGTAAACTCGTCTTCCTTCTCGCGGCGGACGGCGGGTGGAAGATACTCCTCTTCGAAGGCCTTACGGAATACTGACCAGGAGATAATCGTTGTGCCACCTTCACTCAATAAAGCTTGTTTGTGCACATCCTACCAATCATAGGCGTTTAAACGGAGCTGAAGTTGGGCGCAAGCGACTCCCTGGTTTCGTCCATACGGAGCACTTCGAAGTGGTCTTCTAACTCCACCAGCCAATCCAATGCCACGGAAGGGTCTTCGGTACCCTTAAAGGTAGTATGGCACATTTTCTTAAATTCTGATATCTGTAGGATGGACCCCTTATCATCTGAAAGTGGAGGTTCCGGAGAGCCCTGAGGTCCCGCAATGTCAGCTACAATTGGCGCCGCCACGGCGGCCGCGGATGCAGAATGGTTGCCGGCGACTAACGTCGTCACAACCGTTTGCAAGGTATCCATTTGCTTCTGCTGCATTTCGGCCTGAGTCCGTTACGCCAGAAATTGTGCTTCTATTCGAGACTCGAATTGACTCTGTCGTAGTTCGGCTTGTCTCTGTTGCGTTTCCATCATATGCATCATTCGTTCGAACGGATCAACAGAGGGTGCGGCAGCCGGACTCCCTGAGCTGCCTGATGTACCAGAACTACTCCCTTGCACTTGCGCCACCATCTACGCTTGTGCACCCGGCTCGGAGGCCGTTCCTTCAAAGAAAAGTAACTTGTATCAGTCTCAAAGTATATTATGGACTCATTATATGGAACGCATCTCATTTTGCACCAATTGATTTCAAGAGTTTACTCGGATGGGACAGGGTCATCTTAGGAAAACTTTTCGACTTAAGATCAAAAGATCTGAAGCTATGCTCTGATACCACTATGTCACGCCCCGATTTCGCCCAATCGATAATCGTCTCCAGGGCATGATGCCGTGCACGCGTAGGGCGCACGTGCACAAGGCCTAGGCATAATGATAATCTTTAGAACATATGCAACAGAGTACGCAATTAAGATAATACATTGAGGCATAGAAAAGTTTTCTTTTTATTAATAATGAACATCTGTTTACAGACTCTTGACCCAAAATGATAAGGATGCCACACAGGCTTACAACTTGGATACAAAATGAGATAGCCTTTCCATATATTACATCCTTTACTAGAATTTAAAACACAAAACACCTTGGGTGCGAGTCAGCACCATCGCCTTGTGGCTTCCAAAAGTAAGAACGAGCTCCTTGCTTCTTATGTACCGGAGCTACCAAAAGTCACGTCACGAAAGCGTCTTGATTCAGGAAGGGGGTTGGAGAAAGCTTCAGCTCCTCGCCGCGTCGCCTTGGCTCGGGGAACCTACTACAACGAGGGTCAGTACTTCGAAAAGTACCGGTGAGGGCGGGCTAACCCAACTTAACCAAAATCTACAATGAGTTCATATGAGCATGCAATATTTATTATCATGTGATCTATCTATCTTGCCTTAGTTTATTTTCTTTGCATAAGATAGAGTAAAATAACATAACCAAATGTGCCACCTCTCGGTGACTTTACCTGTACCGTCTGAGCCACCTGTACAAATCTTACCATGACCTTCTCTGCCGCGAAGACATAGTTAGTCTGCATAGTTAAATATATATAACAATTACTTGGTTGGACTTAGGATGGGTCGGCTGCCATTCTGCCTCGGGTAGCTAGCCCTTAGCGGACGCACGGACCCATCCAATGCTAGGACTACACTAGCAAATTATTCTACCCGGGGCAAAGCGGTCCCAGTGCCCCGGCGACCGTTCGTAGAACGATATCCCTTATATACAAGTTGTCCAATACCATGCCACCATAACCAACTAAGTTATCACATGAAACACATATTCAAGCAAATACAAGCAAGTAAACATAGTGTATTTTCCATAGTCTATGCTACTTTGTGTAAGGATCACATTTTTTTTCCCATTTTGCACCATACCATGAACAGTTATAGATAAATGAATCTAACTACAACTTAACGTAGAAATAGTTATGATATTTGACGGGCATGCACGTTCCAGTGTGATCGTTCAGAATAATTCCATATGACAAGCATTATTAGTGTTTCAAGCCTACTTCTTTTCTATTTTGACTCAGTCATATGTGTTTTAGTATCGTTTGATCGAGATGAGCAATGAGTCAATCTATTTAGAATATAGACTTGGAAGAAGGGAGATAATCAAAATAAAGCCACTCACAAGTTAGTGAAGTAGGAGAGAAAAGGAAGAGCTTTAAGACTCCGCACGAGCGTCGTCTACCCGATCACCTGCACGCACCAACAGACGATCAATATCCCCTGCTCCGGTCTCCAAGGTTCGAAACGAAATGCAAAATCCTAAGAACGAAAGCAATGAAATCCATTGAAACCGTTCAAGAACACGCAAGTCATAAAACCAACAAGAAAGCAACCAAACGGTACGAAAACAGACAAGAAACCAACGCAACGGAAAGGCCCCTCTCGACTCTGCCGCCGAGTCCATCCTTGAGGCACGATCCGCTGAATATGGGACCTGATTCTGAAGAAACCAATCCATAACGAGGAAAGGATCTTGATTCAATATGTCCCGTTCAGACGGTCGTAAGTATTTCTTGGCCGCGCTCCCCGAATAGGGGAAACGGGGCATTACATCCACTGCCCTGTCCATCTCTCCCCACGTGAGGACGGTATACATGGTCGGGGATGACCATGAAGGCCCCAACGAACGCCAGCATCTTGAGACCCTCGAGGCCATGATGCAGACGATGGGTGCATCAATGCAAGTCTTAACCCAGATAATGCTAAAAATTAAAGCAAATATGGCTTCTCAACCAGCAAGAACCCCTAGGCAAGCAAACTTAGACCCAGAGACCAACGGGGATTCAAACATAAATACCCACCTGCGGGTAGTAATCCTCACCTGCCTGGCCCGTCTGCACCCTCCGTAGGAGACGAGGCCAAGAAAGCAATGAAGGAGGTCCGGGGACTCCGGGCTCGCCTAGACTCCATGGGCAATCGGGACTCATCTCAGGGTGCGACAACCATACCCAATAGAATAGAGGGACGTACCGTATACGTGTCATGCCCCGATCTCCCGCAGGCAAAATCGTTCGTTTCCGCTAGGGGAGAATCACTGCGCCAGCGCTCCCGCGGAATGATCGTTTTGACCCATCCGGGCGTGATGTCGCACGAGCATGAGCCACGCCCGTGGTTCATTGGCTAGCGGTAAGAGTTCTAAGCCACAGAGTCGCACAGATTGTCCAAGTGCAGCAGAGTCATAAACGCATAGCAATTTGGTAACAAGTTCACTGAGTCGACAATATAGCGGAAGCATTGAATAACACAAGTTAAAGTAAAGAAACTCTTTATTGATATAAACAAGTGTTACAGGCAGCGCATGGCCGAGATTACAAGTCGCTCAAGCCTCTCTCTCTGAAACTATAAAAGCGTGCCAAGTGGCTACAATTATAGAATGTTTGTACAGGCGATGTTCGGGCAATGTTCAGATGATGTTCCAACATTATGTCTTGTATATATGCTTCAGTTCCGGACGCAGTGCTCCAAGGCTTCAGAGTTATCTACATGCCTTAAGCACGCACAAAGGAGGCATCCGCACCGAACGAGGTTCTCCCGCACCATACAAACAAACTGGTGGATTATCAGTACACGAATGCACTGGTGGGGAAGCTACTCGCCCGCTCGACAAATCCAAACACGTAATATAGGTTCCGTGCACCAACTATTAAGTTGTCTTTCTAGTTGCCTTAGGATCAGTTTTATGCAAAGATTGAATAGCCTAACTCGAGTGGCAGTGCGCCGTGCGACATGAGAGGAAACACGACGAGACTTACCAACTTACCATTTGACCTTCCCTGTCCAAGGTAAACATTGTTAATTCAAGCACGAGCAGCATATATGAAAACCAAGATAATAACATATGCAACACGAGAGTCATTATATCATGATTGTTCAGGTGTTCAGTTTTTCTTTGATGCGATGCAATACCTCGCACGCGGATAGCCGCTAAGCGAGGATGACTTATCTATATGAACATGAGTCGCTGGCATAGCCATAAAGAACATAGTCAAGGACAAGGATAGCATGCAATAAGAGTACACGATGCGCTGCAAGCCATCCCTTCCCGTACACGATGACTACACACGAGTTCCGCTAGGATCGGATCGGTGCCAGTGCCCCAGCGACCGTCCGCAGAACTAAGACCTCATTTTCGAGTTGTCCGCGTATAAAACCCCATATTTTAAAATATTTTATTTATTTAATTATTAGTTATTTTATTTATTTATATTATTATGTAGTGATTTAGATGATGTATATGTTGTTATTTAAGAACCTAGATAATTAATCACTTAGAATTGTTGCACAAGTCCTATTATTTTGATTTTATGAATACTTGTGGGAGTGGTAGATTTTTAGAGTCTATATAAGGTACTAATGTATTTTGATATATATATATATATATATATAAATAAATAAATAGTGAAATAATAACCGTAGTATATTATTAGTAATAATAATAATAAGTGTAATAATAATAATAATAATAATAATAATAATAATAATAATAATAATAATAATGATATTATTATTATTATTAGTAGTAGTAATACTAATAATTTTAGTAATAGTAAATAAAAAATAAAAATAAAAAACCTAATAACTACCCTCCCCCCCCCCCCCCGCGAGCAGAGAGCCCTCCCCCCCGCTGCTGTTCTCACCCATTTCCCCATCCCGCGCGCAACCCGCTCCGCTTCCCTCTCCCTCTTCCTATATATATATATATATATATATATATATATATATATATATATATATATATATATATATATATATATATATATATATATCATATATTAGATTAAACCCTAACCCTAACCCTAGCTCTCTCTATCCCGCCGCCAACCACCTCGTCGACTCTGCCACCATCGCCGGAGGAGCACAGCACCACCGGCGATCGCCGCCCGCGCGAGCACGCGACGGAGAATACACAGCAGCGTACTCCTCTTCCCACGCAATTTTCTGCCACCTCGCTCGACCAAACTCGACCCCGTCTTCGACGGTATGATCCCCACCTATCCCTCTCTAAATCTCATAGGATAGTTTTCATCGTGCAGCGCACAAACCTAGGTAAAAATTGACGCCAAGTCGATGAAAACCCACGTTTTTAACTGTTGTAAACACCTATGTTTACGGATTCGTATCTCCCACCACAGAGATCCGAATTTAATTTTTCTTGTTGGAATAAGGAGACTACTAGACCTAGTTTAATTTCTGTTATTTACATTAATTTATTAATTGTTGTGTGTAGAATTAAATTAGTTAGAAAACTCCAAAAACTTACTTTTTTAGATTTCCAAAAATTACGATACGGAGCGCGTCCCGCCAAACGGGACCGCCCCGTCATGTACCAAGTGCACCAAAGGGTGCGCGCGGTATACCCAGACTTGTGGGCTTTCACGAAAACTGATTCGGACGCGTGTGCACGTCAGAATCAACCCGTATCCGCGACAAGTCCCCGTGTAGCGACTTTTGCAAAAGCCCTGCGTATTTAGTGCACGCTCGTCAAAATACGACAAAACTTGCGCCACTGGACTCGTGGTATCGTGCTGGTCCTGTGACCCAATTTTTACGCAATTCTGAGATAGTTGACCAAGTCGCCTATTGGCGGGCACCACGGTTGACTTTTTGGACAAAATTGTGTTCGGCTCATCGAAATCTACATTTGGACATACCGTTGAGTTCGTACTAACGTTTAGAATTGGTTTGACCTATAATTTGTCCCATTTAGAGAATTTTACCCCTGGCACGCTTTTCGGTGCAAAGTGGGCCACATGTGGACACCACTTTGACCCGAAATTACCGTTTTGCCCCTGTGTCCAAATTGGACGAAAGGGTAGTGTTTTCTAGCTATCTCGCTTATTCTGGAAATGTTGGTGATGTCTATTTCAGCATCCAAAAATATTTATTCTGAGGCCGTAGCTTCTGATCCTGTGTGCTCAACTCCTGGGCGTTATACTTCGCAGCTCTTCTTGCCAGGCAAGATACCTTGCCAAATTGCTTACAGTATTTTGCATGCTTAGTATATTTCTATATATTTATTGCATTTTTGTATATTCATTGCATGTGTAGTTTCTTTCAGTCATTACTACATATTAGATATGTTGACACACACATGGCACTTAGTATCATAGAGGACAATCAGTAGGCGTATGGGCTATAACCACTCTGGTAAACCGTAGTAACTAGCACGCACTATAGTGGTCGTGTCTGATGGTCGCTACCCCCGTGGTATGTCGATTGATGGAGTCACGAGGGTCGCTACCCCCACGATATGTCGGCTGATGATGTCCACTAACGTGTGTGTGAGTTGTGAGATTTAGATCGAGTAGCCTACCTTTGCCCATACGTTGAAAGGTTGTCCTCATTTGCATTCATATAGATTGTCTTGTACAGCGTACTTATATATTTTCAAACATTATGCATGTTTACTATATTCAATTAGCTTGCTTCTATGTATCTTGTTATGTCCCTCTGAGGACCTGGTCCCTTGCCAGGTATAGATGACCAGGAGTATCCGCAGGAGTACGGACCTGGACCTGACGCGTTACTTTCTGCCAAGGAGGTCTTACCTTCTGAGCATCGTTGATTATCTCTAGTGATGGATCTTCTTAGCTGATATACTTCTGTCATCGCTTTATTTTATATTGGAGATTTTATACTCCTCTCTCATTTTAGTTTTGGATATAGTCTTTGGTAGTGGATTTGTCTCCACCCGACTATTACTTTGGATATTTCAGACTCCTTATTCTAGTTTAGTATTTCTTTTCTATGACTTGTTGTATGGATGAGATTAGTATTTCTGTGACTGATGATATATATACCACATGTGAGTTATTATTCATATTACAGCGTACGTGTGTATTATGGTATCCATATATTGGAGTTGCCATATACATACGGCTGGCATGCTTACGTGTTTCTAGTCCTACATATTTTGGGACTGGGGCGTGATATATTTTTATGGTGGCCCATGCAGGTCGAGTTACCCGTTTCGGTTACGTAACTGTACCAAGCGGGCCTGCACCTAGGATTAGAATTTTAGATCTCATCCACACTTGACTATAACTTACCTTTCTTCCAACATGTCACGTCCCAGTCCCCAAATACTTAGGACTAGGAACACGTAAGCATGCCAGCCGCATGGATATGGTAACTCCAATATTTGGAAACCAAAACCCATACGTACGCTGTAAGATGAATATCAAATCCACAAGTGGTATAAATCTATCACAAGTCGCAGGGTATAATCTAGATCTCATCCACGAAAATTGAATATAAATAAATAACCAATATCTATGAAACTAGATCTCAATACAAAGTATCTAAGGATGATAGTTGGATGGAAACAACCACTACAAACTCGAATATAAGAGCAAATACAATATAAGTACACCACAACAAACACAATATAAGAATACCAGCTAACGACCACGGGGCTCGAAGAGAAGACATCCTCGAAACATATGTAACCATCCGAATCTGCGCTCCTGCGAATACTCAAGAACAGCGACACCTGGAAGGGGCCAGGTCCTCAGAGGGACATAACAAGATACATAAAAGTATGCCAATAAGTACTGAAATAAATATCCAATGGGTCGCCTAACCGTCTAAGTGAATGCAGTTTAAGAACAACTTTTCCCACAAGTAGGCTATTTGGCTGAAAATTGGGATTGGCATGGTTCTCTTGGAGATCCAGGAGCCTAAAAAGCATATCTTTTGAACGCCAGAGGCCGCCTGATAATATATAATATATAGTGGTCATCACCACCCGTATCTCCGGTGGAGAATCCGGGCGCACAATAGAAAAAGTGCAAAGGAGCCCAAATATGGTACTTGTTGTTCTCCCCACCCATGCTCTAAGCATGTCACATCCATGACACAATTTGGTTCATAGCCTATCTTTAGTACCCTAGACCAATCCTGCAACTAAACAAGGACAAGAATTGGACCACAGTACTACAATAGGCTATATCCATGGACCTCTAATAACTGCTAAGTCTTCTAGCATACAAAGTTTCTATCAGCAGTCATCCCTAACGCACGGCCCATATGTACAGGAGGCCAGACCTGTCACGCAGTCCGTGATCTATATGAGACTCACACTCGTGTAACAACTGTGTCACGGCCAATGAACCTAATGATGCTACATGATAATGGGGTAGTCTCATAAACAAGGTCAATGCAAATACATAAATAAAAATATATCGCGACGATACCGTCGTGCGCATTTTATATAACAGTTAAAATATATGAACTAAAGACAGAAAATAAAGATGCATGCAACATATGGAATATGAATAACAGTACAATGGCAAGGTATACTTGCCTGGCAAGAAGCTGCAAAATGTAACGTCTAGATGTCAAATACACAAGATCAGAAGCTATGGCCTCGGAACAAATGTCTCCGGATACTGAAATAGATATCACCAACGTTCCCAGAATAAGCAAAATAGCTAGAAAGTACTTTCCTTTCGTCCAATTTGGACATAGGGGCAAAACGGTAATTTTGGGTCAAAGTGGGGTCCACGTGTGGCCCACTTTGCACCAAAAAGCGTACCAAGAGTAACAATCTCTAAATGGGACAAATTATAGGTCAAACAAACTCTAAATGTCAGCACGAACCCAACGGTATGTCCAAATGTGGATTCCGGTGAGCCGAACACAATTTCGCCCAAAAAATCAACCGTATGGCCCGCCAATTGGCGACTTGGTCAACTGTCTCAGAATTATGTAAAAATTGGGTCACAGGACCAGCGCGTTACCACAAGTCCAGTGGTGCAAGTTTTGTCGCAATCTGACGAGTGTGCACAAAATACGCAGGGCTTTCGCAAAAGTTGTGACATGGGGATTGTCCGCGGATACGGGCTGATTTCGACGCGCACACACGTCCGAATCAGTTTTCACGAAATCTCACGTGTCCGGGTATACTGCGCGCACCTTTTGGTACACTTGGTACACGGCGGGGCGGTCTCGTTTGGCGGGGCGTGCTCCGTTTCATAATTTTTTGAAATCTGGAAAAAGTGGAGTTTCGGAGTTTTCCAGCGAATTTAATTCTCCATACAGTAGTTAATAATTTAATGTAATTAACATAAATTAAACTAGGTCAAGTGGTCTCCACATACCAAAAAGAAAAATTGAATTCGGATCTCTGTGGTGGGAGATACGAATCCGGAAACATGGATCATCGCAACAGAATTTCTGGAATTAAAAAAGTCGTGGTTTTTTATCGAATTGGCATCGATTTTCGCCTAGGGTTATGTGTTATTCGATATAAACTAACATACAGATATTGAAGGGGGTTAAGTGAGGATCATAGCGGTGAAGACGGGGTCGAGTTTGGTCGAGCGAGGTGACGAGAATCGGGTCCTGAACAGGGGTTCATTGCAGTTCAATTCTGTTGTCTCGGTGCTCGCGGCGCGAACGCGATTGACGTGCGGGCGACCGGGGTTCTCCGGCTGGGCGGCACAACGGCTGGAGACGGCGGTCGCGAGGTCGAGGATGGGAAGATGAGGATTAGGGTTAGGGTTTGGTCGACTTATGTATAGAGATGGGAGAGGCGACGTCGAGTTATACAACGCGGGAGGGGGGGGGAGATTTCTTCACGCGCGGGGGGAAGAAACAACTACTGCTGCTGTTGATTTATATTCAATGGGTGGGTGCGGGTAGAGTTAGTTGCTAATGGGTAGGTTTATTAGTATCCATTAGGAAATTTTATATTTCTTTTCTTTTTTTTCTTTTTCCTTTTTCTTTTTCTTTTTCTTTTCCTTTTTCATTTCTTTCTCTTTCTATTTAATAAATATGTATATATATATATATACATATATATACATAGAAAAATTCAAGAATTTGTATTAAGGCATACCATTAAGCTAGCAACTGTCCAAAGGGTCTCCTACGTGAAATAAATTAGGAAAAATTCCTAATGGCTCCATAAATCCTCTAAATGCACAAACACCTAAAATAAAAATTAAATAAAATCTATTTCTCCTAATTAGCCACTAATTACTATAATTTAATAAATAATTAATAAAAATAAGTGAATACGATTTTTAGGATTAGGGGTTTTACACAACATGTCCTACTTAAGTGCTTGCATCCTGCTTGATTCATGTACTCTTCTTAATCCTTCGTCTATCTCTTGCAGAGAGATGAATTTGCGTAATGGACATGCCGCCACCGGGGACAACATGTCTCCAGGGGACGACGACCAATCACCAGGAGAGACCTCAACGACACCTCTTCTTCCCGGACCGGATGGACTAACTAGCAATCAAATTCCATTAACTCCTTCCACGATACCTGATGGGACCCTTCCAGCTTTATCAGCACCGCAGGATGGCCAGATACAGCTGTTCTAATTCTTTCAGATGATAATACAGGAACAGAGGCAGCAAGCAGCAGAGCAGATGCTAGAATTTCTGGCAGCACTTGAGAGAATGGTTGCGCTAGTCCCTGCACCAATCCAGGCACTAGTTTTAGTACTACAAGCTCGGGTTGGTTCAGTCAAGGACTTTGTGCAGATGGGCCCCAAGCCATATAAAGGCAATGAGAGTCAAGAGGAGACCACAAACTGGATTGCAAACACCAAAAAGTTGTTAGAGGCATCACAACTACCTACTGATCTATGGATGATAGGCGTAAGGACTCAGTTAGAGGGCAACGCGCATCACTGGTGGGAATCAATGGAGTGCCAGTTGGGTACGCATCATACTTGGGAACAATTCTTGGAGTGCTTTGAGAGGAAGTACTTTCCGGACACTGTAAGGGACGCGTTGTATGATCAGTTCCTCCATCTGGAGCAGGGGAACAAAACAGTTGATGAGTATGACGCAGAGTTTAGCCGCCTCAGCAAGTATGGCACTGTCCTAATACCTAATGACTTGGAGAAGGCTAATAGGTTTCACCGCGGGCTGACTCAGGAGCTCCAGTACTACATTAGCTTCCAGTCCCGGATCTCTTATGCCGAGTTATTGACAGAGGCCAGGATCCAGGAGGCCATCAGCAAGGGAAACAGAAATCAACAGAGAATTCACCAAGGACCGGTAAGGACACAGCAAGGAGGACCCATTAGACACCCTTTGACACGCCAGCAACCATATAGCGCCGCACCATATCGAACCAAGGAGCTCCGTACTTGTCACTATTGTGGTAAGACAGGTCATATTCTAAGAGACTGTCATCGTCGATTGGGGCTGTGCATGATATGTGGATCAAGTCACCATCAAGCCCGAGAATGTCCTCAGCAGAACCAGAGGCCTATGGCATTAGAATCAGGAACACCACATACACCCTCAAGTATAGGAGACCAAAGGGACCCACCACTGCTTCTACAGTCTGCACAAATGGAGGAGGCTAGACCCCAGTTGAACAACCAAGGATAAGGCCAAGCACTAATGATGACAAATATGGGAGAGCAGACACAGGAAGCCGTAGATACAGGTACGACCTTTTAGTTATAATTGTCTTTGCATACTCATAACCCCATTGTGACACAAGATCTTAGATGGATAAATAGATGTAGAATTATATATATGGTAGTTTAGCAGTTATGAGAATATATGTATATTCTACCCAGATGGCATACACGCGATGCTAATGGATGACGTGAGTAGCAGTAGTAGTATTCTTTTCCTATCCTTATCTCGCCCTCTTGGGTGACTCACCTTCTCTCCTATATCCACCCATTTTCTCATGCTTAACTTCTCCTATCATAGTCGTATCCTTTCGTGCCATTATGAATTATTTGATTTATATCAACCTCACCCTTATATTGTTAGTTAAAACATAAATGTGTTAGTAATGGTTGATAACTAAAGGATGAGTTCTTAATAATAGCCCTTATATATATGTACTATAGCAGTATCTGTATTCTTTATTGATTTAACCCTTTAAGTATCATTTAGCCTAATAGAAATTTGTTAGATCATTTAAAATAGATCATACTCCTAATAGTTAGTCAAGACCTTAAGTGTTTCCCTAAAAACTTAGACTATGCCTAGGAAAGAGTTGAAGGCACTTGTTACGAACTGATGACTATGACAAATCGCTGGCGAGGTAGCGACAGTTGCAGCCAGACGATTATGGTAGAGTAATCGAATTACTTGCAGCCATACTGGCCAGGTGGCGTGGCAGTATTAGACTACGATACTTGACGGTTACGGGGAAAAGTCATAGTTATGAGATTCCAGACAAGTATCCCAAGATTCTCGACCCAATAAATACATTTGCCTTACAACCTAGACAATAGCTTCAAAGAATGTGACTACTAGTAGAATTCTTGTAAGTTGGGTAGTGTAGATGAGTTAGAAATAGAATAGTTTATGGACAATAAATGAGGAAGTGTTAGAATGGCAGACCATGACATTTAGGAAATCCTGCTAGATACCAATGTAGTGTAATAGCTATAGTGATTATTATGAATATGGGTTAGTGTCAATTTCGAGGACAAAATTTTTGTAAGTTGGGTAGAATGTAAAATCCCATATTTTAAAATATTTTATTTATTTAATTATTATTTATTTATTTAATTTATTTATATTATTACGTAGTGATTTAGATGATGTATACGTTGTTATTTAAGAACCTAGATAATTAATCACATAGAATTATTGCACAAGTCCTATTATTTTGATTTTATGAATACTTGTGGGAGTGGTAGATTTTTAGAGTCTATATTAGGTACTAATGTATTTTGATATATATATACAAATAAATAAATAGTAAAATAATAACCGTAGTATATTATTAGTAATAATAATAATAATAATAATAATAATAATAATAATAATGATATTATTATTATTATTATTAGTAATACTAATAATTTTAGTAATAGTAAATAGAAAAAAAAGAAAAAAAAGGAAAAGAATGGAAAAGAAAAAGAGAAAGAAAAATAAAAATAAAAATAAAAAATAAAAAAAATAAAATAAAAACAAAAACAAAAACAAATCTAATAACTACCCCCCCCCCCGCGAGCAGAGAGCCCTCCCCCCCCCCCCCTGCTGCTGTTCTCACCCGCTTCCCCATCCCGCGCGCAACCCGCTCCGCTTCCCTCTCCCTCTCCCTATATATATATATATCATATATTAGATTAAACCCTAACCCTATCCCTAACCCTAGCTCTCTCCATCCCGCCGTCGACCACCTCGTCGACTCCGCCACAGCCGCCGGAGGAGCACAGCACCGCCGGAGATCGCCGCCCGCGCGAGCACGCGACGGAGAATACACAGCAGCATACTCCTCTTCCCACGCGGTTTCCTGCCACCTCGCTCGACCAAACTCAATCCCGTCTTCGCTGGTATGATCCCCACCTATCCCTCTCTAAATCCCGTAGAATAGTTTTCATCGTGCAGCACGCAAACCTAGGTAAAAATCGACGCCAAGTCGATGAAAAACCACGTTTTTAAAATCCAGAATAACTGCTGTAAACACCTATGTTCACGGATTCGTATCTCCCACCACAGAGATCCGAATTTAATTTTTCTTGTTGGTATACGGAGACCACTTGACCTAGTTTAATTTCTGTTATTTATATTAATTTATTAATTGCTGTGTGTAGAATTAAATTAGTTAGAAAACCCCAAAAATTTACTTTTCTATATTTCCAAAAATTATGATACGGAGTGCATCCAGCCAAACGGGACTGCCCCGTCGTGTACCAAGTGCACCAAAGGGTGCGTGCGGTATACCCAGACGTGTGGGCTTTCGCGGAAACTAATTCGGACGCGTGTGCGCGTCAGAATCAACCCGTATCCACGACAAGTCCCCGTGTCGTAACTTTTGCAAAAGCTCTGCGCATTTAGTGCACGCTCGTCAGAATGCGACGAAACTTATGCCACTGGACTCGTGGTATCACGCTGGTCCTGTGACCCAATTTTCACACAATTCTGAGACAGTTGACCAAGTCGCTAATGGCGGGCCTCACGGTTGACTTTTTGGGCAAAATTGTGTTCGGCTCATCCGAATCCACATTTGGACATACCGTTGAGTTCTTACTAACGTTTAGAATTGGTTTGACCTATAATTTGTCCCATTTAGAGACCTTTACCCCTGGCATATTTTTCGGTGCAAAGTGGGCCACATGTGGACCCCACTTTGATCCGAAATTACTGTTTTGCCCTTATGTCCAAATTGGACGAAATGGTAGTGTTTTCTAGCTATCTCGCTTATTCTGGAAACGTTGGTGATATCTATTTTAGCATCCGGAGACGTTTATTCTGAGACCGTAGCTTCTGATCCTGTGTGCTCGACTCCTGGGCGTTACAGTTCGCAGCTCTTCTTGCCAGGCAAGATACCTTGCCAAATTGCTTACAGTATTTTGCATGCTTAGTATATTTCTGTATATTTATTGCATTTTTGTATATTGATTGCATGTGTAGTTTCTTTCAGTCATTACTACATATTAGATATGTTGACACACACATGGCACTTAGTATCATAGAGGACAATCAGTAGGCGTATGGGCTATAACCACTCTGGCAAACCGTAGTAACTAGCACGCACTATGGTGGTCGTATCTGATGGTCGCTACCCCCACGGTATGTCGGCTGATGATGTCCACTGACGTGTGTATGAGTTGTGAGATTTAGATCGAGTAGCCTACCCTTGCCCATACGTCGAAAGGTTGTCCTCATTTGCATTCATATAGATTGTCTTGTACAGCGTACTTATATATTTTCAAACATTATGCATGTTTACTGTATTCAATTGGCTTGCTTCTATGTATCTTGTTATGTCCCTCTGAGGACCTGGTCCCTTGCCAGGTATAGACGACCAGGAGTATCCACAGGAGTACGGACCTGGACCTGACGCGTTACTTTCTGCCGAGGAGGTCTTACCTTCTGAGCATCGTTGATTATCTCTAGTGATGGATCTTCTTAGCTGATATACTTCTGTCATCGCCTTATTTTATATTGGAGATTTTATACTCCTCTCTCATTTTAGTTTTGGATATAGTCTTTGGTAGTGGATTTGTCTCCACCCGACTATTACTTTGGATATTTCAGACTCCTTATTCTAGTTTAATATTTCTTTTCTATGACTTATTGTGTGGATGAGATTAGTATTTCTGTGACTGATGATATATATACCACTTGTGAGTTATTATTCATATTATAGCGTACGTGTGTATTATGGTATCCATATATTGGAGTTGCCATATACATACGGCTGGCATGCTTACGTGTTCCTAGTCCTACATATTTTGGGACTGGGGCGTGACACCGCGACATACAGGTCAGGGTCTTTCCAATTTCATGAGATACACCAGAACATGAATACACGAGTACACGAGATGCTTGAATCTTGATTCTTTGTTCAGTGAATAACTTGCCTTGATGCATTTCGCCTAGGGCGGAGATTGCCTTGGTGACCTAACGGTCCCGGATACTAGCAGGTTCATTCTTGCACGGGACGACTACTTAGTAGTCTCCCGGGGTTTGGATGAAAATAAGGTATCATACAAGCAGACAAGCATGCATTTGCACAAACACAAACATTTATGTTAGCTCGGGCCCGAAGGTAAGCCGATGAGTGAGATCGTAAGGGACTTCCCGCACGACGCGTTCTAGGGTCGTGCAGTGTGAACAAGTAACCAGTGCACTAAGGATACATGTATATCGTTCTACTTGAAACATAGCGGAGTCAAGTTGCACAAGGCAAAGGTAGCATGCAAGGGTCTGATATATAAGCATTATTTCAATTTCATGTTCTAGCACAAGCAATACAAGTTGGGATTATTCCCTTAGCTAGGTGCGTTGTATTCTTATTAGCATGCAGGGGGTGATTCACCTAGCGACTAGCATATATCGTTCCACATTTTATGTGTGCTGGCTAAACAAAGACAAGTTTACCGTAGCCACCCACCTTAGCGATGATTCGCCTCGGTAGAGCGATACGTCAAGCGAGCCTCTGAAAGCCTAAGCTGAAATCCTGTAGGGACAAGTCTGGATATCCTTTGCCTCAAACGAGTATTCTTGCCTGAGCAAAGCGGGTCGGGACATTGCACTTTTTCCGTTTGAATCGGCAGTCCGCTTGAACGGAACGGGGTGTTACATCCTACCCAACTCAGAAAAAGTCTCGTCCTCGAGACTTACTGAGGACAAGCAGTACATTTCAATCAATTTTGATTTAACGATACAAGGATGAGGCAAACATATACAAGTCGTTGTACTTGTTCATTTGGATGTTCACTTGCACAAGCATTCGAGATCAGCATATCGCGAGTGTGGATCGTACACATACTCGAAGTACCCCTCTAATACATACATTTCACCAACTCGGCGATAGCGAAGTCTTAGCACTCGAGTTTCACATTTTCTTGAGTCTTGGATCGTGCACAAGTTCAAGGCGTCCCTCAAACATATGCATTCAACCAAACTTAGAGATAGTAAAATCGGACAAGCTACTTGCGATAATCTCAAGGGTTCTTACTCAGGTTGGCACAAAGGCCACTCGCAGCACAATATCATACAAGCAATCATATCATTCAAAACGTATTTTGAAAGTATTTAGACTTATTATTGGAACATTCTGTTTGGGACATTGAGAAAGAGCGTGCACATAACCCACGAACGAGCTTTTGAAACTGAGATAATCGAATTGAAGTCCAAAGGCGTATAAGCCAGGCTCTGATACCAACATGTCACACCACGATCTCCCACAGGCTAAATCGTCCATTCCCGCTAGGCGAGAATCACCGCGCTAGCGCTCCCGCGGAATGATCACTTTGATCCATCCGGGCGTGATGCCGCACGAGCGTGAGCCACGCCAGTGCAAGGCCGTGGTTCATTGGCTGGCCGGAATAGTTCTAAGCCACAGAGTCGCACAGATTATCCGAGTGTAGCAGAGTCATAAACGCATAGCGATTTGGTAACAAGTTCACTGAGTCGACAATATAGCGGAAGTATTGAATAACACAAGTTAAAGTAAAGAAACTCTTTATTGATATAAACAAGTGTTACAGGCGGCGCATGGCCGAGATTACAAGTCGCTCAAGCCTTTCTCTCTGAAACAATAAAAGCGTGCCAAGTGGCTACAATTATGGAATGTTTGTACAGGCGATGTTCGGGTAATGTTCAGATGATGTTCCAACATTATGTCTTGTATATGTGCTTCAGTTCCGGACGTAGCGCTCCAAGGCTTCAGAGTTATCTCCATGCCTTAAGCACGCACGAAGGAGGCATCCGCACCGAACGAGGTTCTCCCGCACCCTGCTAAGAAACTGGTGGATTATCAGTACACGAATGCACTGGTGGGGAAGCTACTCGCCCGCTCGACAAATCCAAATACGTAATATAGGTTCCGTGCACCAACTATTAAGTTATCTTTCTAGTTGCCTTAGGATCAGTTTCATGCAAAGATTGAATAGCCTAACTCGTGTGGCAGTGCGCCGTGTGACATGAGAGGAAACACGGCGAGACTTACCAACTTACCATTTGACCTTCCCTGTCCAAGGCAAACATTATTAATTCAAGCACGAGCAGCATATATGAAAACCAAGGCAATAGCATATGCAACACGAGAGTCATTGTATCATGATCGTTCAGGTGTTCAGTTGTTCTTTGATGTGATGCAATGCCTGCACGCGGATAGCCGCTAAGCGAGGATGACTTATCTATATGAACATGAGTCGTTGGCATAGCCATAAAGGACAGTCAAGGACAAGGATAGCATGCAATAAGAGTACACGATGCGCTGCAAGCCATCCCTTCTCGTACACGATGACTACACATGAGTTCCTCCCGGATCGGATTGGTGCCAGTGCCCCAGCGACCGTCCGCAGAACTAAGACCTCGTTTCTTAGTTGTCCGCGACATGCAGGTTGTCACGCCCCGGTCCCGCAGGGCCATTCGTCCTCGCTTTGGTCCCTACGGAACCGATCGTCCTCGCACGGGCGTGATGCTGGGCAAGCCTAAAATGCGCTTGCACAGGGCCAAAGCTTGATACAAGGGCAAGTAAGCTATTCAATACTGAAGCAGCGGCACACATATTGCAGAAAAGTAAAGAACACAATGGCATATAAAAACAGGCTCTTTTATTGATAATCGAAAGTGTTATAAGCGGCTCAAGGCCGAGGTTACAGATCGCTCAAGCACTCTTTCTCTCGATTATAATGACACCGTTCCATACATTATATCCCTCTATACAAAAGCAGCTCAAACTCGATGCGGCTCAAGGCATCGACTCTAGATTTCCGGTTCCTTGGGATGATGCACGGCTATCGCTTCCTCGGACGAACAAGCACCTGAGAACAAGCAAACGGTTGGTGGGTCAGCACTTTTATAAGTACTGGTGTGTATAAACAACTGAACAGAAGCTACACCCCCTAAACCTACACTAAGTAATCTTGTGGCATAATATTGTATTACTAATGATCTTGCTAGTTTTACCTAAGTTTATTTTATGCAACTTAGGATTATAGTCAGATTATATCTTTTGAAAACATAACTTTGAAACAGTTTTGCATATTCAAATAATAAGCATACGAATCGGGGCAGTGCTCTATCGTGCAGTGCGCAACATGTATTGTGCAACATAATCTAACTCGTTGGGGCAAAGTTTATCTAGCAGACTGATCATATCGAATCAAGGCAACATATCAAGTGGACTATCATTCATTCAAGAATTTAAGGCAACACATCTATATGATTTTGGTCCCCGAGAAACTCAGGATTAGTAGCGGTAATCTAGCTAACCAATGACTCATATTCTGATCCTATTAGCAGCTGTGACCGAGGTTCAGCTCTGCACTAATAGTCATTGTTTGAACGATGCAATGCATGAAGCACTAACAGAAAGCTCTATGATGCAGACTAAATGAACAAGCATGCTTAAGTATAAACTTATATTTCTTACCCCATAGCCGAACGGTTATCCCTGCAGCAGACACACAAGTTAGCCATAATTTGCATATTCATAACTCATAATCAATCTCTGGTGTCATCAATCGATAGGTATGCAAGAAGGTAAACCTAGCATGCGCCCTATCTATATGACGGTCCATGAATTTCTCCATTATTGGACAACAACACCCCAAGATCCCGTAGGACCGGAACATCAGGGTGCTCTCACAATTCCTTCCGGACCGACCGATTCCCAGTGCCCTAGAAACCTATCGAGAGACTATTACCTTGTGCACAAGTTGTCCGAGACCAATACATGACAAGCAACATTCACATTCACTAGCATTAACATTCACATTCACAAGCATTTAACAATCTAATAGCCACACCCCCTGGAACTCGAAGGAACGGATCATCAGGGCGGACTATTAGACTCTCTCTTTCATTCATTCAGGCAAACACGTCTTTTCACATATCTAATAGTACACCCCCCTGGAACCCGAAGGAACGGAACATCGGGGCGCACTATTAGTCTATGCACTCACACATTTTTACTTATAGCAGTTCGATATAGCAAACAGATAAGCAAAACATATAAAAGCAAGCACGATTGATTTCATTTCTAACATACAATAACTATCTCTTTCTTAGCAAATTACAAAGGGACTTACTCAAGCGATTCATTTACTTATCTTTCTTAGCATAGCAAGGGTTCGTTCGATAGCTGTGTCGGTGTTTCTAAGCATGCAACATTTCTATCTTTCTCTTAGCATAACAATGGTTCTATCTTATTTCTGACAAGCAATACATATTCTCTAGTTAGGCAGCAGATTCATTTTAATGACAAGCTATGTGAGTTCTCTTATTAGCATGCTGAGTCGGTTCTATCATTCTTCTTATGAAACAATCTTCTTAAGCAAACAAGCATTCAAAAACTCATATTCATTATTAAGTCGTGCAAGAATCAGAGAATGCAGTTCTGCCCACTCACATTGATCAATCGGTCGGGAACTCTCCGAGAAGACTTCCGTTCGAGCAACCAAGGTAATATCACATGTACATAGCGCCTACGTGGAGTGGGGCACTACATACTTACCCACTAATAAAGAGTTTCATCCTCGAAACTCAAGAAGAAACTCACGAAAACACAGAGCAGCGATAGTCCTCATCCCTCACCTTCCTCAATCAAAACTCAGCAAATCCAGAAATCACAAATCACATCTCAAGCAATGAAAATAAATCCAAAAAACTTTTGCGCGTATCTTTGAGAATATCTATGGACTTATTGTATGGAACGTTTATTGCAACACAATTACAACTCAGAGTCAGAGGAAACGGAATGGGCAAAGAATCGAGTTACTCTGATACCACTATGTCACACCCCGGTCCCGCAGGGCCGTTCGTCCTCGCTTTGGTCCCTACGGAACCGATCGTCCTCGCACGGGCGTGATGCCGTGCAAGCATAAAATGCGCTTGCACAAGGCCAAAGCTTGATACAAGGGCAAGTAAGCTATTCAATACTGAAGCAGCGGCACACATATTGCAGAAAAGTAAAGAACACAATGACATATGAAAACAGGCTCTTTTATTGATAATCGAAAGTGTTACAAGCGGCTCAAGGCCGAGGTTACAGATCGCTCAAGCACACTTTCTCTCGATTATAATGACACCGTTCCATATATTATATCCCTCTATACAAAAGCAGCTCAAACTCGATGCGGCTCAAGGCATCGACTCCAAATTTCTGGTTCCTTGGGATGAGGCACGGCTATCGCTTCCTCGAACGAACAAGCACCTGAGAACAAGCAAACTGTTGGTGGGTCAGCACTTTTATAAGTACTGGTGAGTATACATAACTTAATAGAAGCTACACCCCCTGAAACCCGCACTAAGTAATCTTGTGGCAAAATATTACATTACTAGTGATCTTGCTAGTTTTACTTAAGTTTATTTCATGCAACTCAGGATTATAGTCAGATTACATCTTTTGAAAACATAACTTTGAAACAGTTTTGCATATTCAAATAATAAGCATACGAATTGGGACAGTGCTTTATCGTGCAGTGCACAGCATGTATTGTGCAACATAATCTAACTCGTTGGGGCAAAGTTTATCTAGCAGACTGATCATATCGAATCAAGGTAACATATCAAGTGGACTATCATTCATTCAAGAATTTAAGGCAACACAACTATATGATTTTGGTCCCCGAGAAACTCAGGATTAGTAGCGGTAATCCAGCTAACCAATGACTCACATTCTGATCCTATTAGCAGCTGTGACCGAGGTTCAGCTCTGAACTAATAGTCATTGTCTGACCGATGCAATGCATGAAGCACTAACAGAAAGCTCTACGATGCAGACTAAATAAACAAGCAGGCTTAAGTATAAACTTATATTTCTTACCCCATAGCCGAACGGTTATCCCTGCAGCAGACACACAAGTTAGCCACAATTTGCATATTCATAACTCATAATCAATCTTTGGTGTCATCAATCGATAGGTATGTAAGAAGGTAAACCTAGCATGCGCCCTATCTATATGACGGTCCATGAGTTTCCCCATTATTGGACAACAACACCCCCCAAGATCCCGTAGGACCAGAACATCAGGGTGCTCTCACAATCCCTTTCGGACCGACCGATTCCCAGTGCCCCAGAACCCGATCGAGAGACTATTACCTTGTGCATAAGTTGTCCGAGACCAATGCATGAGAAGCAACATTCACATTCACTAGCATTAACATTCACATTCACAAGTATTTAATAATCTAATAGCCACACCTCCCCTGGAACCCGAAGGAACGGAATATCAGGGCAGACTATTAGACTCTCTCTTTCATTCATTCAGGCAAACACATCTTTTCACATATCTAATAGCACACTCCCCTGAAACCCGAAGGAACGGAACATCTGGGCACAGTATTAGTCTATGCACTCACACATTTTTACTTATAGCAGTTGATATAGCAAACAGACAAGCGAAACATATAAAGGCAAGCACGATTGATTTTATTTCTAACATGCAATAACTATCTCTTTCTTAGCAAATTACAAAGGGACTTACTCAAGCGATTCATTTACTTATCTTTCTTAGCATAGCAAGGGTTCGTTCGATAGCTGTGTCGGTGTTTCTAAGCATGCAACATTTCTATCTTTCTCTTAGCATAACAATGGTTCTATCTCATTTCTGACAAGCAATACATATTCTCTAGTTAGGCAGCAGATTTGTTTCAATGACAAGCTATGTGAGTTCTTTTATTAGCATGCTGAGTCGGTTCTATCATTCTTCTTATGAAACAATCTTTTTAAGCAAACAAGCATTCAAAAACTCAGATTCATTATTAAGTCGTGCAAGAATCAGAGAATGCAGTTCTGCCCACTCACATTGATCAATCGGTCGAGAACTCTCCGAGAAGACTTCCGTTCGAGCAAGCAAGGCGATATCACATGTATATAGCGCCTACGCGGAGCGGGGCGCTACACAGGTCATGGTCTTTCCAATTTCACGAGATACACGAGAATATGAATACACGAGTACACAAGATGCTTGAATCTTGATTCTTTGTTCAGTGAATAACTTGCCTTGATGTATTTCCCCTGGGGCGGAGATTGCCTTGGTGACCTAACGGTCCCGGATACTAGCAGGTTCATTCTTGCACGGGATGACTACTTAGTAGTCTCCCGGGGTTTGGATGAAAACAAGGCATCATACAAGCAGACAAGCATGCATTTGCATAAACACAAATATTTATGTTAGCTTGGGCCTGAAGGTAAGCCGATGAGTGAGATCGTAAGGGACTTCCCGAGCGATGTGTTCTAGGGTCGTGCAGTGTGAACAAGTAACCAGTGCACTAAGGATACATGTATATCGTTCTACTTGAAACATAGCGGAGTCAAGTTACACAAGGCAAAGGTAGCATGCAAGGGTCTGATATATAAGCAGTATTTCAATTCCATGTTCTAGCACAAGCAATACAAGTTGGGATTATTCCCTTAGCTAGGTACGTTGTATTCTTATTATCATACAGGGGGTGATTCACCTAGCGACTAGCATATATCGTTCCATATTTTATGTGTGCTGGCTAAGCAAAGACAAGTTTACCGTAGCCACCCACCTTAGCGATGATTCGCCTCGGTAGAGCGATACGTCAAGCGAGCCTCTGAAAGCCTAAGCTGAAATCCTGTAGGGACAAGTCTGGATATCCTTTGCCTCAAACGAGTATTCTCGCTTGAGCAAAGCGGGTCAGGATATTGCACTTTTTTTGTTTGAATTGGTAGTCCGCTTGAACGGAACGGGGTGTTACAATACGCCCAGATACAAGCCCTTCAACATAAACACATTTGACGGCAAGTCTTCCCCTTGTCGGTTTATTAGTTACTTCAAGATTACAACGAGACACCTACCCCGTAACGATGTTATCCTTACCAGACTCTTCGTCGGGGCATTAGTAGGGGTAGATTTTGACTAATTCTGTAGTCTCAAAGATAATTGTATCTCATCGTTCAATGACCTCAAGCGTCTGTTCCTCAACAGATTCTATAAGGCAAAAAAGATATGACGATGTCCTCTCTAATAGATGTCGCCCCGGGAGAAAGAGAACTGACGCAAAATTATATCGAGCGGTTCCGACAAACGGCACTAAGGTTGCCCCTGGCAATCCCGATGCCACACTAATAGAGATGTACCGGAAGAACATGATTCCAGCAGTCAGCCTCTGGATGTGTGATAGCCAGTTCAAAGACTGGACGACCTTTATTATAAGCGTTGTCAATGCTGAAAAGAAGCTCAAGGATGCCCAGCACTTGGGAATCCATATCCCTATTACTGAGAAAAAGGGCAAGCGCTCCGACAATAGCGGTAACAACAACCGCGATGCAAAAGGGAAGCAAGCCATGGTCGCTAATGTGACCAAGAAGCCTGAGCAAAAGCAGACAGAGGCTCCAAAATCAAAGAAGGCCTATTCTTTTGAAGACAGTGATGTCAAGACGATCTTCAATATGTTGATGTAGGGAGGTAAAATTTGCCTTCCCGACATCAAACGTCAGCTTGAAGTGGAGTAGATAAACAACCCAAAGTACTATCACTTCCACCGGAACGTTCACCACCCGACGCAGGAGTGCTACACCTTAAAGTGGTACATCTAATAGCTGATCGATACCAAGGCACTCTCCCTGTATTTCGATGATGTGACGGTTGTCGCTAACATGGTGTCCCTCCAGATCGACAACTTCCCACTAACAGAACCCCAGGACGGAGTCACACTGATCCCAAGGGCAACAATGGAGGTAGTCAATCTTTCCGCAGCTCGCGACCAAGCAGACGGCCTGACACCTCTTACTACCCCTCGGGGCGAGATCATGTGGTCCACCCAGATTTAGTCCCAGACTTGACGCAACAAGTAGCGCCTTCCGCCGTCAAGCCTAAAATACGAAAAACCAAGTCCTGCCGCATGGTTTCTTCCACCGCTGAGGAGGCCTGGACAGGGACAACCAGGTCGGGCCTTGCTTACCAGCAAGATTATGAATCTCCCGACGTTAATGCACCTCCCACTACTGCACCTGTCATGTCTGATCCAGGTCCATCTCAACCCCTACCAGCGGACAAGTCTAAATAAAAATAGTGACGCTTCGACAAGCCGTTGCATAAGAAAATGGCTTAAGGATTGGAAAAGCCCTACAATTTTGACATCTTGGCTCAACTCGCCAATACTCCGGCAAAGTTGTCATTATTTGAGCTTTTGCGGCTCTCCAGAGACACTCGGGCTGCTCTTAGCGAGGCATTACAAAATACTAACACCTATCTGGCGCAGGTCAAACTGTCCGCTGAAGATCCGGTTGCTTGCCCCCACTGTAATAATATCATGGAGGCAATACCCAGCATCATGTTCTGGCAACGGGATATGTTGCTAAAGAACAACTGGTATAATCATCCCCTATATTACACAGGGTACATCGACACCATTAAGGTGGATCGGATACACAACGATCTCGGTTCATGAATCAGCATCATCTCGCGAATTCTATTTCAGACCTTGGGCATCCCGATGCATCGTCTGACAGCCACCAATACTGCTATTAGTGGCTTCAACGCAGGAAGGAACTACCCTCTGGACAAGATTAGCTTGAAGTGCCAGATCGGTGACCTGAAAACAGAGATCACTTGTTACATCATTGACATTGATGTATCCTACAACATCTTGCTCGAAGCCCTTGGATATACCAATATATGATTGTGTCGTAAATCCTGCATCAATGCTTAAAGTACGTCGACGATTATGGCATCATCATAATGGAGTTTACAGACATCAACCCAATTAAGGGAATCAAGACGTACTACTCTGACGCTATCCTCTACAAATAAACCCACCGAGACAAAGGTAGCAATGAAGCCGACGATGAGGCCGAGGTTACGACAATACCGGAGGAGCCCATAAGAACCCGTGTAGAGGCTTGCACTCCCGACGCAGCCACTCCCCTCGTCGTAAAATTGCATAGGAAGGCACCAGAATCTCTGGCACCATCCACAATATCCGAACCTCTGGTCGTTCACCTTCATAGGACAAATCGACCACAGAGGAAGGACCCCACACCATCTTCTCCTTCAGAACCTATGGTTGCAGCCTCCGAGCCTCTGGTGGTAAAACTGTACAGGAAGCCACCAACGCCTGTAACCGCACTAGGGGTAGCCTATGAGGATGACGAACTGCAAGAATATGTGGCCACTCAGGTCAACATCTCTTCCCTCGATGATATGATTCCTCCAAAAAAGATATCTTATTTTATCAATAAAGGGTTATCTTTGAACTATTTTGAGCATACACATATCAACACATTATACTCTATAGAGCACGGCCTAGGCTTACACCTGCAAACACAGGTGACTACCACCTACGCAGTAAACCAAGTCTTCCCTAGTCAAGGTTCCTACTTCACGGTGCAACCAAGGAGGAGAGAAAATAAACTTATCATCTTCGGCAGGGTTGAATGCCCTCGGTCCTTCACCCTGGAGGAACAAGAGCCAGAATCCAATATCGGCAAAATATAACTCTATCGGTTCAGCGATCAAGCCAAACATATCATCCAGAATATGTGTTATGACTTTAAAAATAACCGGGGTTTAAAATACGGCAAGGGTCAATGGCAGCCCCTGCATCTAATTGCTCCCGCAGACAAGTTCGAGGACTACTACCATAAGACCAAGCATGTCTTAGGGTATGTAATGCCTTCCACAACCCCCAAAGGTTTAGATGAAGAAGATGAGGTTCACTCTCACTCTTTGCAATCTTCCGCTTGGGACTCCGACGTCAGTATCAGGGAGATACTCAAGCAAACATTGTCTGCCAACATGGTGTTAGCTGACCCTGAGGAAGACGACGAAGATACACAGGAACTCCTTGAGGTTGAACCATGGGCCCAACGCATAGACGCACAGTGGGATATACGGTTCAAAAAATGAGAACCTCCTATCGAGGACGAAGTCGTACAAGTCAATCTGGGCGACGAATCCTTCCCCAAACCTATCTTCATCAGCAAAAGTCTGTCCGAAAAAGACCGAGAATCCCTGCTACAGCTCGTCAGGGAATACATTAATATCTTTGCCTGGAGATACGAAGACATGTTAGGACTGGACCCCCAAATCGCGGTCCACAAGCTCAATATCTTGCCGAACGCTAAGCCTGTCAACCGGCAGCAACGACGGTTCTGGCCGGACATTATTAACGCCATTGAAGCTAAAGTCAACAAACTGATAGCTACTGGCTTCGTCCACGAAGAACAACATCCTGACTGGGTAGCCAACACCGTGCCTGCCGTCAAAAAGAACAAAAAAATTCGGATCTGCATTGACTTTCACGATCTAAATGCGGCCTGTCCTAAAGACGAGTTTTCCTTTCCGATTATCGAGATAATGATCGACAATACCTGTGGCTTCGAGCACATGTCCTTCATGGATAGCTTCTCAAGCTACATCCAAATCAAGATATTTCCCCACAACGAGAAACATACATTGTTCCAAACCCCAATAGGCGTATACTGCTACACGGTCATGCCTTTCGGTCTAAAGAACGCAGGTGCTACATACCAGCGGGTTATGAGCACCATTTTTTATAAATATTTACACAAGACGGTAGAATGTTATGTCGACGACATCGACGTCAAGAGTCGCTCTAAAGATGATTACCTCAAAGACTTGAAGACTGTGTTTGAACTAATATGCGTACACTGCCTCAAGATGAACCCTACCAAGTCCTTTCTGGGAGTCTCCAACGGCAAATTTCTGGATTTCGTCATCACTTTTCAGGGTATTCACATAGACCCCGACAAAACCAAGGCCATCCTGGAAATGAGCCCGCCAAAGAACCTCCAGGAAATCTGCGGCCTTCAAGGGAGGCTGGCATACATTAGGAGGTTTATATCAAACCTCTCTGGACATTATCGTCCATTCACCCAGCTCATGAAGAAAGGTGTCTCCTTTGTCTGGAATGAAGAATGTCAACGCGTGTTCGACGACATCAAGGAATACCTATCGAACCCTCATGTGCTGGTGGCGGCGGTCATGGGAAAGCCCTTCCTGCTCTACATATGCGCGATGGAGCACTCTCTCGGTACCCTGCTAGCCCAGAATAGTGATACAGGCCATGAGCAGGCCATATACTATTTTAGCCGGATGATGATAAGAACGGAGCATAGGTACACCGCTGTTGACAAGAAATGCCTTGCTCTAGTATTCGCTATTCAGAAAACTCGACATTACATGGCTGGAGAGACCATTCATGTAATCTCGTGAGTCAACCCCCTCAGGGTCCTCATGACCAAACTAGGGGCACACAGTTCCCACTTGGCTACCTGGGTGATACTATTATCTCTATATGATATGGTGTTCGTCCCATAAAAAACCGTCAAGGGTCAAGCACTGGCCACTTTTTAGCAGCCCAGCCGGGGTCAGAAACCTCGAAGCTCTATGAGGAGATTTCAGACGAGGCGACGGACTCCAACGTCACTTTACACGAAGCTGTGTGGCGAATGTTCTTTGGCGACACTTCAAGAGCAGGGCCCAAAAGCGATGTCATCGCTGGGGTCGGGATAGTATTGATCTCCCCACACGACCTCGTCATTAATCGTGCCTACTCTCTCATGGAGCTGTGCTCCAACAATGTGGCAGAGTATAATGCCTTAATCATCGGGATCTAACTTACTAAACAAGTTGGAGTAGAATACCTGGAGGCTTTCGGTGATTCTCAGCTAATAGTCAAACAGATCCGGGGTGAGTATAAAGTCTAAAATGAAGACTTGATACCACCAAGCGTCGCTTAGCATTATTGCAACTTTTAAGATGTTCTTCATAGAGCACGTCCCTCGATTGCAAAACATTGAGGTTGACGCCTTAGCCGACCTCGCTGCCTCCTTGGCAGTCTCAAGCGACACTCATCAGCTAATCACGGTGATCGGTCAAGAGCTGGTCTGCCCCAAAAATAACCGTTGCCTATGTCTGAGCTACGTGGCGGAAGTACACACTGATGTCAAAGACTGGAGGCTTCCATTCATTGACTACGTGATCTATAGAATTCTTCCCGACAACCCAAAGGAAGCCACGTCCATCAGGAGACGTTCCCTCAGGTTCTACTACGATACGGCTACCAAAATGATGTATCATCTCTCATACGACGGCCATCTGTTATAATGTCTATCGAACACAGAAGCCAAACAGGCACTTCAGAAAGCCCATGATGGCATCTGCGGTGCCCACCGACCCGGTCCGAAGCTGCAAGACCGTCTCCGACGTTTGGGTTATTATTGGCCCACAATGGTAGCAGATGTCGTCGACTATACATGAAAGTGGCAAGCGTGCCAAATCCATGCAGAGTTAATCTACCAGCCCTCAGAGTTCCTACACCCGACTATTGCTTCCTGGCCTTTCGAAGCCTGGGGTATGGATATCATTGGACCGATTAGTCCATCTTCATCCAAGGGACACTGTTCATCCTCGCCACCATCGACTACTTCTCCAAGTGGGCGAAAGTCGTACCACTCGTGGAAGTCAAGACGTCCAATATGATCAGCTTCGTCAATCATCACGTCGTATACAGCTTCAGCTTGCCATAAAGGATCATTCACGATAATGGTCCACAGTTTGTAAGCCATGCGTTCTACCGGTTCTGTGATAAAAATTGAATTCAGAATATAGCATCGACTACCTGCAACCCAGCAGCGAATGGTATGGCAGAAGCCTTCAATAAGAACATCATAAAGCTCCTCAAGAAATTTGTGTACTCCAGCAAACGCGATTGGAACAAGAAGCTGGAAGAATGTCTCTAGGCCTACCGTACAACTGTCTGAACCGCTACTGGCAATACGCCTTTCTCTCTGGTGTACAGAAGCAAAGCGGTCATTTCGCTCAAGATCCAAATCCCTTCACTCCGAGTAGCTCTCGCCAACCAATTAGACGTCGACATCAACCACCGATGATGGCTACAAGAGTTAGAAGAACTTGACGAGAAACGTCTCTTAGCTCAACAGCCTATCGAGCTATACCAAGCATGTCTCTCTGGAGCCTTCAACAAACGGGTAAAAAAGAGGAATTACCAAGTGGGTTATCTTGTCCTAATAGTAAGGAGGCAAATGGTTATGACCTACAAGACGGCCGACAAATTTCAACCTAAATGGGAGGGCCCGTTCATTGTGGAGTCTGTATTCTCCAATGGCGCCTACCGGCTAGTGAAACCCAACGATGACTTGCTCATGATGCCAATCAACGGCAAGTTCCAAAAAAAGTACTACGTTTAAACTAGACATATACTCCCCTCATCCCCAGTGGGACAACCTAGATGTACATCTCTACTCTCTTGGTTCTTTATCCACATCAAGTGCCTATGCGCAATATTTTCTCCTTCTTTACAAAATTCTTATAAAACCATCAACTGTATCCAGGAGCCCTGGATACATAACGGATGATGGATCCTCAAAAGTCTTCCCAGCGGAGCAATCCTCAGGTCCACTCGCACACTCCCGCAGCGACCACTCAAAAATCAATCTCGTTAGATGCTAGCCATATTCATATTGCCTCGAAACTATCATCCCACCAATCTCCCTAGCGGAGCAATCCTTAGGTCTATCGTTATGTTCGGATAAACCACACTCAACAAATTACTCCTCAGTGAGTTTTTTGGACATTGGTTTATCATGCCCCAGTCCTAAAATACCAATGGACTAGCCACGTGGCAATGGCCAACAGCACAACTCCAATGGGCAAACCCAATTTAATGGACCCGTTAGAGTGCACTTAAGTTGTAATACATATAAAATGGTCTACAAATACCTGTCATAATTTATATATCTAATCTCATCCACAATAAGTAACAAAATCACAAAGAGACAAGTTCAGTCACAATAATATAAAATGATCTGTCCAACCAAAGCAATATAAATAATGTCACAGGGAACAACCCGTCATCAAAATGGAAAAGAAAATAACTTCCATTACAATATTCAAAAGTTACTACAAGATCAAATATCTAAGAACACTAAGCATAATAAATGAATGGTGAGAATACTGTGTACTCAAGAGAAGTCCTCCGGAACAACCTCGTCCTTTGCAACCTGTACTTCTCCAATAGCAGCATATGCCCCATAAACCTCGGGATAGCCCTCCTTATCTACACCTGGGGACATAATCTGGATCCAGGTCCTCAGGGGACATAGCAAGGTACAATAAACACTCAAGCTAAATAAAATACAATAAGTAAAAATAGATCATCAAGGCAAGCTATGTGACCAGCTAAGTAAAATGCAAATAAGAGCATCACTAGTACTCAGGCTGAGACCACTACAGGCTCTGTGTCAGGGAGCCCATAGCAACAAGTAATATCTCGTAGGGCCAGTAAATATGCCAAGCTCTGGTACAAAGACTAAAGAACCTCCAATAACATAGTGTATATATATATATATATATATATATATATATATATATATATATATATATATATATATATATATATATATATATATAAACATAATTAGCCTGTAGCATGTGTGTCTCTCTCCACCCAATGTAACCTCACATCTCATGTCCATAATGTCTCATGTCCATAACACGCAAGATTATGACCTCTAGCTAGTACAACGAGTCATAATGACATCTATATAATATACAAATCTTATATCACGAATCCTGTAAGCCTATACAGAATTACCATGAATAACTCAAAAAATATTCTATCACATAAAATAGTGTCAAGTTTCCTACGATCTGGCATACTTTATAAAGCAAGAACGTAAAAATAGGATCGTGGAATCAACTCTCTAAGTGACGTTACACGACTCCGCGTACGGCGTCGACACCCGAATTTTGTTCGGACGCTAAGCAACGTCTCATGGTCCTAGGTTGAATGGGTACATCACAAGAGTATATATATATGGAAAGAAACACAAGCAGATAATATAACATGATCTACTGCAAGTTTGGCAAGGTACACTTTCCTGGGTCTGCAGTTTGTAGTTGCAAAGTTGGTCCCATGTCCACTCCTCCGGAATCCAATTGACCTAAACAATAAATTTTCTACTTTAAGTATCTAATCAAGAATCTTGTAACCGCAACTAAATTGTCTAATTTATTATAAACCATTAATACCCAAGTCCAACCTCATCCTAACATGTAAATTCTTGACACAACAACTTACATGTTTTACGAGATATCGGAACCTAGTTTCATGGTTTACGACTTCCAAAATTCACGGTTAAGTCCCCAATTGAAGGACTTGAACATAAAGCATAATAAATCATGTAATCTTGATTTAAACCTGATTTATATTAATTTTTAACCATTAAATTCTAGAATTGATAAAATAATTATATTTCAAGATTATGGCTACTTTAAGTTGACGAGTTTTGTCTGAAACTTGTTCGGAGCATTGTCAGTCCATGTGTATGGTTTATATTCATGAAAAATATTTTATATCATATTTTATTATGTTTTAATCTCATAAAATAATCATCTTTTATTTCTTCCAAAATAACCCCTATTTATGGGCAAAACTATGCCACAAAATTACCCAAAACCTAGGCTAGTGACCCTTATTTTTAGGGTTTAGAATTTTGATGTAAATACCATAAAAATAATTCTAAAATACTTATTTTACAGTAATAAACCATCAATAAATTCATTTTTAAGAATTAACAACAAGGCCTCCAAGAACCGTGTCACAAAGTCTAAAACTAGCCGTACTGTTGTCCAATCTATCATCAATATAACATAAAATTTCTCATAAATTTTTATGGTGGAAAAAGATGGCAAGGAAGGATTATAGAATATTAATCTTACATAAATCTAAGAGAGTCATACCATGGGGATTTGAGAAGGAAAGTTTGATTCCTTACCTGAAAACTTTGAAGGTTTGGATGACGGTGCCTCTTCTTGTTCACGAATGCACCTTCTTGCTTGTGCTTGCCTTGCTTCTCCCTTTTTGATGGATTAATGATGATGGCAATAGATTCTTGATAGGTTGATGATGATGGCAATGGATTCTTGATGGGTTTGATGGCAATAGTGGAGCCTTTATAGTTGTTTGGTAGAGATTGGGTGGAAGGATGATGAAAGGTGAAGCTTTGAAAGAGAGGAGAAAATTTTTGGTGAAGGTGATGATGTTGTGAGGGGTAGATGACAAGGGGGATTCTCTTACACATGAAGGAGAGGGGAGGGGTCGGCCAAAAAGGGGAGAGAGTTGTTAGGGTTAGGGTTTTATGATAAGGAGGTATATATATGAGCTTTTTTGGATAGATTTAAACCTAGGAGGGGGTGTTCCTAGGTCTTGTAGGGGTCGACTACCAAGGGGATGCTCTTGCATAAAATTATGAAGAGGGGGTGGGTTGTTATGGTTGGGATTTGGTTGGTTAGGATCTTGGGTGGTAAGGTAGTTAGTTAGTTAGGTAGTTTGCCAACTAGGATGCCACCTATGGCCATTTCTATAATTAGAACTCTATAAATAAAACCAAATTAATATAAATATATATATATATATATATATATATATATATATATATATATATATATATATATATATATGGGGTATTTGTGTGCACTATATGACTATATGTGTTTGGGTTGGGTTTGAGTCAAGTTCTAGTCAAAAGAAAGCAGTTTTATGGTAATCGTGGTTCTAGATGTTTAAAATATTTTTGGAGCATGGGGGAGATCAAACAAATGTAACATCCATGTCTCAAATATATTAGGCCCAATCAAGATTAGTAATATAAATTTTATTGGGAGAAAAAGGTTGTGCATTGCTTAAAATATCCAAGCCATGACAAAGCGTCATATATATAAAAGAATGATTTAGAAATTAATAATTTAATCCATTAAATTAAATAAATAAATAAATAAATTAAAAAAAATATCAAATTAACCCTATTCAAAAATGAGGGGGCTTACAGTTCACGTCCATATTACCTCTGAACTATCATCCTAACATCTCTCCCCGACTGAGTTTGTCACGTCTATATTACCTTTGAGCAAACTTTCTGGGTCTTGGCTATCGATCATCGCGTCCATATTACCTCTGATATCGGTTGTCATCCCCACTTATTACCCATACTCACCAAAGTATACCAGTAGTGTTAAGTACACAAAAACTGCACGTCCATATTACTTCTGGTAGGCTTGTTCCAAATATATTACTTGCACAAACGTGCACAAAAAAAGCAATGGGTCTATAAAACCTATCACGTCCATATTACCTCTGATATGGACTATTTTTGAACTTATTACTTGCACCCTAGTGCGCAAAAAGTAATAAGCCCACCAAAGTTCCCTAGCGGGATTTCCTCAATGGAAGCAAATACCGGGACCGAACCCTCAGTATTAATAAGCCACATCCATACTACCTCTGGCGCGCTTCCTTCTCCTTCCACAAAAATACCGGGACCGAAGCCTCAGTAGCTAGGCCCTTGCCCTTGGCAGTAGTAAAAAAAAAAGGAGTTTGAGAAGCCATGGCAGTCGTCGACGAGGAACACAAGAAAAATTGTAACAAGGGAGGAAGAAAATTAGTAAAGAGTCTCTATCTTTCCCGACTTTCCCTCTTTTATAGTCCAAACCGCCTCGATACACATAGAAACCTAGGATAAATATGGCGCTTGAAGTCTTGATCCACCGTCACCCAGAAGTGAACCATAGCCTCGGGCCCCGCATCGAGAGATGGCTCAGAATTCCAAGAAATCTCCCAGAGGATCGAATCGAATCCTGCATTAAATGGAGATATAACAGACTGGAAACACTCATCCGTGTGGCCCACGACCATACAGACTCGACGTCCATTCGACCTTCCAGCCATGTGACCGAAGACATCTTTACCATGCTTCTTATTCAAAGTATTCCAAATTTATCAATTTAAAAAATTTGAAGGGGGTCTTGTAGAAGCATAAAAAATATCCAACATCCATGCGCCCCCAAAAGGAGGCTTAAATCAAGCCGCAAAGTCACCCTACGACACAAACAAAGGCGGCATCCATGCGGCCCCAATCAGCCAAAGCAGCTTAGCCACAGAAAGACCTAATGTGGCGTCCCGTCAGCAGGATCGTCTCTGACACATAGTCCTGACAAAAAGAATTTTATGACTTCCTCAAAAGACGTGAACACACTAAATGACAAAAGTCTCACGTCAGCACAGAACTTTACTCTCGAAGGATGTGCAGCGCCGCCTGTACAGCACAACTGACCTCATGCGACTCTATGCGGTCCTATGTGTCTCTGGCCCCATGCGTCCCAGACTCCATGCGGTCCATGTGTCTCTGGCCCCATGCGTCCTAGTATCCATGCGGTCCATGCGTCTCTAGCTCCAAGCATCACAGACTCCATTAGGTCCATGCATCTCTGGATTCATGCAACCCAGACTCCACGCAGTCCCGTGTGTCTCTAGCCCTATGTGGTCTATGCGTCTTTGGCTCCAAGCGTCCAAGACTCCATGCGTTCCATGCATCTCTGACCACATGGGTTTCAGACTCCATGAAGACCAAATCTTGCTATTATGACCAGGGTGATTCTTTATAACCATGTGCGAACTATGTGTCAAGCTGACCAAGTCACGTCCACAAAGGTCGAGAACAACCCAGATCTTCAGCAACGAAAAATCCCATCAAAAGGCCCATGTGGCATCTCGACCTGCTCACAGTTATAGTTGCACCCTATTATAAAGGGATACGTGGCACCTTTCAGCATCCATGCGGTCCAATATATGCGCGCCCAAGATGACTACAAGTAGTAGGGTACCACACCTGAAAGGGTGGCTGGCTATCCACGAATCTACACTCGAGCAAGAGAGAAGAGCTTATGCATCAGATCGTCCACGGAGCAATTAGAGTTGCTACACTCCAAACCCTCCATCGTTATCCCCTAGAACACAAAATTTATACTTAGCCTGTCTATCTAGGACTCCTCTCTGTACTCCCTTTTCGTTTATTTATTAAATCAAGTTCTTTCCTAAAGACTTTCAAATTTAATTATGAACAATGACCTTCTAAAAAATTTGGTAAAAATGGGCTCACATTTTCCGTCGTCAATCCGTCGCTAAGCCGTCACCAACTACAACAACGTAAATAATGTCGCTAATCAGTCGATGGATTTCTGTCGCTAATCCGTCGACATGGCGATGGATTCACGACATAAATTTGGCAGCGATACTTAAATTATTAACGCCACAATTCCGTCACTAAATTGAAATAGCGACGAAAATAGGTATTTTAGCGATAAAAATTTTGTTGGTAAAACTCTATATTTTTGTTGTGGAGGCCAAATAACTACACAACAAAATCTTCTTAAAAATAAGGCTATACACCCTTCGAAAGATGGAGTCAACACCAGTGACCGACCCCATCAACACCATCAACGCTTTATTTTCATAGATCACGACAATTGGGCATGACATAAAGACCGGTGAACATGTTAAAATTCTACTTCAAAGTCTACCTGATTCGTATGATCAACTCATCATCAATTTAACCAACAACATAGAAGTTCTGGTCTTCATGATACTATAGTTGCGAATCTTGAAGAAGAAAGTTGGTGTAAGAGCAATGAAGATAGAATGGGAAGCTCACAACAGGCTGAAGCCTTGATGATGATAAGAGGGATATCAACGGAACGTAGCCCCAGTGGAAGTCAAAATTAGAGTAAATCAAAATCCAGAAGTAAGAAAAATGTTATATCATCACCGTGGAAAGAAAAGGCACTACAAAAGGGAGTGTTGGCATCTCAAGAATAACGAAGAAGCCAAAGGAAAAGGTGCTAAGTCATCAAAAGCTCATGGTTGTGTAGCAAGCACCTCAGATGATGGTAAAATCATATACAGCAAGGCAATAATAGTTGCTGAATGCAGAAGAAGATTCACTGATGTCTGGCTTATGGACTCAGGAGCAACATGGCATATGATATGACTCCCTTGAGAGAATGGTTCCATTAATATGTACCTATCTTAGGAGGATCTGTGTTCATCGAAGATGATCATGCCTTAGAGATTTATGGTATTGGTACCATCAAATTGAAGATGTATAACAGTTTGCACCACCAAAGAGGTACGACACGTGAAGGGCCTGAAGAAAAATCTATTGTCTTTGGGACAATTAGTAGGTGCAAAACAAGAAGAAGAAACACAACAAGAAGGAGAAGCGTCTATTGTATCGACAGGTTCAACAGAAGAATTAATAGTGATGAGGCACCATACTCTCAGACACTATGTCAGAACGAGGCTTGAAGATTCTTGCTAAAAAAACTTCTTTCAGGGCTCAAAAAGGCTTCATTGCCCTTTTATGAGCACTGTGTTACTAGTAAGAAGCTCAAAAGGTTTAATAGTTCAAACGCTAGAAGCAAAGCTATCTTAAAACTGATATATTCCGATGTTTGACAAGCACCAATTTTGTCCTTAGGAGGTGCAAGATACTTTGTATCTTTTATTGAGGATTACTCCAGGAGATGTTGGGTGTATTCAATTAAGAGGAACGCAGACGTATTTCCAGTTTTCAAAATATTTAAAGTGCGAGTACTTGGAGCTTGAATCTGGAAAAAAAATCAAGTGTTTGAGGACAAACAATGAAGGATAATATACTGGTGATGAATTTGATAACTTCTGTCAACAAGAAGGTATCAGAAGGTAGTTCACAGCAGCATACACTCTACAATAAAATGGAGTAGCAGAGTAGATGAACATAACCTTGTTAGAATGGACAAGGGAAATATTGAGAACTGCGGAGATGACTAAGTCATTTTTGACAGTAGCAGTCAAGATCGCCTATTATGTGATCCATCGGTCACCATCAACCGCAATTGATCTTAAAATGCCAAAGGAGATGTGGAATGGTAAGTCACCAGATTATTCTCGCTTACATACATTTGGAAGTCCTGTGTATGTTATATACAATGCCCAAGAAATATTATAGCTGGATCCAAATTTCAGTAAATACATTTTCTTAGGGTATGCTGATGGGGTTAATGGGTACCGCCTGTGGGATCCCACTGCCCACAAGGTGATAATTAGCAGAGATGTGATATTTACAGAAGATAAAATACAAGAAAAAGAAAATTATAGCACTTCAAAAGAGAAACCATAGACTACTACAGTTCAAGTTGATGATAGACAAAAATAAGAAGTTCTAGATTCTTTTGAAGCAGCACCAGAGCATGAAGAACAAGATCAAGCTAAGATTGCAACTCCACAAGTTAGATGGTCAACTCGGGAGAGGAGAGAACCAGCTTGGAATTCAGAGTACATTATGGAAGAAAATGTTGCATACTGTCTATTAACAGAGGATGGAGAGTCGTCAACTTTCCATGAGGCTACAAAAAGCCAAGAAGCTTCACTGTAGATGGCAGCAATATAAGAAGAAATTGAAGCTCTACATAAAAATAAGACACGAGATCTTGTTTAACTACTACAAGGAAAGTTGTCCATTGGAAACAAATGGGTTTACCAAGATCAAACGAGATGATAATGACCAAATGGAGAGGTATCATGCTAGATTAGTGGTGGAAGGATTCACTAAAGAAGAAGGCATTGGCTTCAACGAGATATTCTCTCATGTTTTTAGACTTACAATAGTTCGAGTAGTCCTGGTGATGTGTTCTACATTTGACTTGTTCTTAGAGCAGTTGGACATGAAAACTATATTTCTTCATGGAGAACTTGAAAAAAAATTGATATGATCCAATCCGAAGGTTTTGAAGAAAAAGTAAAAGAGAACTTGGTTTGCAGGTTGAATAAATCTCTATACGGTCTCAAACAGGTGCCGAGATGTTGATATAAGAGATTTGATTCCTTCATCATGAGCCTTGGATACAACAGACTCAGTTCAGATCCGTGTGCTTACTATAAGAGATTTGGTGATGGTAATTTCATTTTTCTGTTAGTGTATGTTGACGACATGTTGGTAGAAGGTCCCAACAAAGATCGTATTAAAGAATTGAAGGCACAGTTGGCTAGGGAATTTGAAATGAAGTACTTGGGATCAGCAAACAAGATTCTAGGGATGCAATTTTTTTGAAACAGAAATAATAAAAAGATTTAGCTTTCTCAGAAAAAATATTTGAAGAAAATCTTGCGGCGCTTCAACATGCAAGATTGTAAGCAATTTCTACCCCTCTTTCCTATTAATTTGAAGTTATCCTCAAGTATGAGTCTTAGCAATGAAGCAAAGATTATGGAATATCCTTACTACTGTATGCATCGACAGTGGTTAGCTTAATGTTCTCTATGGTTTTCACAAGACCAGACATTGCACAAGCAGTGGGAGCGGTTAGTCGATACATGGCAAATCCTAGTAAAGAGCATTGGAGTACTATACAAGAGGATCTTGAGATATACCAACGGTACCTCATATGCTGCATTATGTTATGGAGGATCAAATTTTTTTTGTCAAAGACTATGTTAATTCAGATTATGCAGGTGATCTTGATAAAGGTAAATCCATCACAGGTGATGTGTTTACTCTTGTTGGAGGAGCAGTAAACTGGGTTTCGAAATTGTAGTCTATCATGGCTACTTCTACAATGAACGCAGAATACGTTGTAGCTACACAAGCTAGCTAGCAAAGAGGCGACCTGGTTGCAAATGCTACTGGAAGAGCTTGAACACAAACAAGAGAAGATTGCTACATTTGTTGATAGTCAGAGCATTTTGCACTTAGCAAAAAAATCAATCAATTCACTCGAAAATAAAGTACATACGAGTTCAGTATCACTTCATTCATAAGAAGCTGGAAGAAAGAAGTATGGATATACAAAAAATCCATACTAAAGACAACCTAGCATATATGTTAACAAAGCCAATAAACAATAATAAGCTTATATGGTGTCGACCCTCTATTAGCCTAGCACTACTAAAAATTGTGGGGTTAGCGACGCCAAAAAATGTCGCTAAATTATAAATTTACATTGCTAAAATATATTAGCAACGTTATTTGCGACGTTTTATAATTGTCGTGATCTAGCTAGTCGCTTGCAGAAAATAATTCGTTATACGTCGCAACTAGCAACGTTTCTTAGTGACGTATGAACATCGCCATTTTTTCTCCAATTAGAGACGTTCTGCATTGCAACGTCAGTATATGAGCAACACGAACTTGGTCAAAAAATGTCGCTGTTATTTCTATACTTAGTGACGTTTACTGTGTCACAAAATATTGCTGACATTCCTCACTTAGCAACTATTTGCAACGCAGATACGGCGCTAATATTTATGAATGTAGCGACGTTTAGCAACGTATTTAGTTACATCTTGATGACATAGCAGATATTGCCAAGTCAGCATATTAGCGACATTTAGCGACATATTTGCGACGTCGTGGTACAAGTGTAGCAACGTTTTGATACCTATTAACGATGTATTTATACGTCACTAAACGTCGCTAAACGCCGCTAAATTGCTGTAAAAAATTAAAAATATATGAAGATTGTTACATAATAGTTTATATAACAATAATCAGCTTATAATTTATACAAATATATTCACAGTTTATAAAAATAGACCCCTACGGTGGAATATCACACATAAGCAGATTTTTAAACACCGATAAATTCAAATCTACTGTCACTGTTGGCTAATGTTATACAGATTCAAATATACATAAAAGTCTGAAATAAATATCATCATGTTACTAACAGAATATATACAAAAAGACCCAAAAATAGTGCAATATCACACAAATTACCAAAAATGGGCCAATGTCACACAAACTCATAACTATCTGTCCAACCTAGGACTAATGCTGATCAGGAGAAGGAGAAGGAAAATTGTCGTGCAATTGGGATACAATATAGTCCAACTGGTCATGTGAAAGCACCACCGATGTTGAACTAGGAGGCAGTGTCATCGGTGGAGTCGGTGTCGATGCCGACAAACCAGAAGGACGTATCCACTCCAATGCTAATAGTCGATCATTGTATGAATCCATGACACATATAATTTGAGTGATCGAATGTTGTGTCGATGATGCTAGATCCGTAATGTCCTACTGTGTCACCTCGGTCATAGTCCTGAGCTCCAAAAAGTTTTGCTCGAGCGTATCAAAATGTGCTAAGATCCTCGCATCGTCCATCTATGACTGGGACTGGGGCTGCTGCAAAATCCTTCCCATCAACTCGTCATGTAGAGACACAATCTGATGGTCAACTCTCTCCTGCTGGACTCATGCCGACTCCTGGGAAGGATGTGGGGTATGCACAGGGCAGAGGGGGTCCTAGATCACTGTGTCATAACATAGGCGCTGTAGGATCCCGTACCGTAGTATATACCCCTCTGAAGACCACCAACGGTGATCTACCACAGCTAGTCAGCTGACTGAAGTGGGTGGTTTGGTGGCTGCGAGGAAGTACCGGCCTCTCCCTCGGGAGGTGCAATAGCAGCATCTTACGTTGACTGCTCACGGAGCCGTAGATACTCATATTAGAAAAAATGAATCGCTCGATAAATGTACTTGTTACTATCCACTCGTTGTAAACATAAATGTTACCATCTAAGCAACTTATTACTAACTAGATGGATATTTATTTGTATATTTTCTAAGTTATATTAAAATTAAAAAATATAAAGTAATACTTACTTAAGTCTGTGTGGCCCTATCATCGATAAGCTGTCCGCCCTTTTGATTGATGGCGAGGAAGACGGTCACCATGTTAGCATCATCACCCCCCTGGACCTGTTAATTACAAATATATATATTGTTACTAAAATTTATAATTTTATTCTACTTTGTTTAAAATAATATATATACGTTCAAATACTTACCATGCGACAAAAATGTTCCGTCATCAGAATCGACCCACCACACCACTTTCCTGTCTTCTTCCTGGCAGCCTTCGCCTTCTCCGACTTTTTCTTGTAACTGGGATCATCGAATCTAGACCTCATCTGATTCCACTGCTCAGTCATGATCCAACCTTGGATTGGTTTTCCCAAACGATCACGGTCCTTCTGATTATTGATCGCATCCCGGACTAGCTTGGCGACGACCAAAGAAAACATCTCATCGATCACCTCGGACCGGTGTGGTGGGTAGAAATACGTGTCCTACAAGAAGTAATATAGTAAGTTATGTAATATAAATAAATTAGATGATCGATATTAAAACCAAATATATTTTTACCTTGAAGTGCGCAAACCAGAATGCCTTTTTCTCGTTTGGAGCATCGGAGTAATTGAACCAAGGGCCACCATAATTGTACCTCAGAAAGAGCCCGAGGCATCTATGTATCCTCGACGGACGATATCTATACAGAGATAATTATATTCATGGGAAAGTCTCTCTCTCTCTCACTCTCTCTCTCTCTCTCTCTCTCTCTCTATATATATATATATATATATATATATATATATATATATATATATATATTGTCACGACCCGCACCCGGTATAGGGGCACGAGAGCGTGGGTACGTCCAGCCTACGCCACAGCATCGGCGGTAGAACGTTGTCTAGGTCATAATACTATCTAAACAATCTCTCATGAATATCCAACTCCATAAGGAGACACAGATATCACCATATAATACGGAATATACTCAATCACATAAGCTAAAGCACGATGAGATATCGAAGCAAACAAATAAATACAAGACAAGTCTAAACAACAATAAATAATCTAACCTGCAATCAATAACATCCAATCTCCAAGTATGCCGGAACAAGTCCTCTATATCACAGTCTGGAAAAAATATCCAGTCAGGATTGGAACGAAATACACCTCTAACAGCAGTTCCACATATATTGACAAAATCTATAGCACAGTGTAAAGAAATACAAGACAGATAAGAATATTGGCAATAAGAAATACTGACGAGCATGGATGTACTGGAAATAGAAATACTGGAATAAATGGAATACTGGAGCATGTCATCATCAATGTATATCTAGCAATGAAATAGAAATCCAAGTACACGCAAGAACAATGAACTGGTATATATGTGAATGCTAGAATCATGACTAGAAGATGTAGAGATGCTAGATCAATATACTAGAGATACATGTCAAGAATCATCTAACTAAGTGTGTGAAACATCAGTATATCATCTAATCGGCTTGGGACTATATGACTCATTACATTGATTAGCGATCATCCCCAACAAGTCTGGCTAACCATATGTAACAGCGATAAGGCATGTAAGGGTCAGGCTGCACCGACGTGAGGTGTGGGTGAGCTATGATGCATGTAAAGTTTGGGTATGATCACATAAGCTACTAATATTTTCCCATTTTCCCCAGCTAGCACGATGGATTCCAATCACGACTCCTCGTGACAGGTCTCAATGATGCCAACTCGTGTAAAGAACAGTGTCAGAGTCATGTATGCTATACAACAAGAGTTATAGAGATAATCAACATAATGGAAACTGTCAAATATTGTACTCGCCTGGGGTCCTGCTGCTGGTATGAATCAGAGTCCAAGTTACAGTCCAAATAGCCTATGTATTACAAATTTACCATGTCAAAAGATAATTTATTTAATTCTGAAATAATTACTCTAAAATCCTATTTTAATCTTATTATTCTGATTTTTAGGTTAATTCCTAAATTTTGTCCAAAGGAACTGAATTTTATCAACTCGAGACTCATGGCACGCAAATCGAGGCGATCTGTTGACTGAAAAGTCAACCGACACAAACTTGACTTTCATGCATGATTTCCTATAGATTTTAGCATCAAAAACATGCTGGAATTTACGGCTCATCCAAATTCAAATTCGTTTGGGAATTATGGCACATACAAGTTTCGTATCGTGCACCGATGGTTAAATTCTAACCTAGAAGTTCTACAGAATTAACAGTATGAAAATATATCGAATTAAATTCTGGGAAAAACTTATTTCAATGATCTCGACATTAGCTTTCCGAAACTTTAAACGGTTCATGATTCTGATTCCTGGTTCTCCCGAAATCGCGAAAACATCAAAACACGTCTATTTTCGGACATGCTGTGCTCTACGAATTTTCCATAATTTAATACTCATAATTTCGTAAAACAAATTATATAATCAGAAAGCTAACCTCAATATCGTTCTAACACAAAAAACTAGGCCTCGTTTGGAGTCCGGAGCTATGCGCAATGGCTTCTGGAAGATGAAGTAACCCTAGATGGCAATTCTCCAAAATTCGGCTGAAGAAAAACCCTAAAAATAAATAACTAAACTAATATATATATAGAGGAGAGAGAAAGCAGCCGCGGCTCAGATAGCGCCACGTGGCAGCCATCCGACGCTGCCCGCTCAGATCTAACGGTCTGGGTTCGCTGCGGCTCGGCTCAGCTGAGTCCGAGTCGAACTCTGACTCGGCTCGGCTCGAGGTCGGCTCGGCTCGGCTCGCACCCACCCCGCGGTCACTGACAGGCGGGCCCGGCACTGTTTGCTGCGGGAGGCTGACAGGTGGGCCCGCTGTTTGCTGACTGGGCAGAATTAATTACTTTTTGGGTTTTCTTTTTCAGAAATTAGTTTTTAATTCAGTTTTTAATAATTAACTCAAAATAAATGCTAAAAATAATCAGAAAATTTCCAAAAAAATCTAGAAAATATATTTGATTATTTAGAACCTAAAATAAAAGTTTGGGATATTTCTAATTATATTTTACACTAAAATAAATTCTTGAAAGTCCTAGGAAATTAGGGTTACTAGTTTTTAATTAACTAAAAATTATGGAAAAATCCCAATAGTCCCAAATTAACCTAATAACAACATTTAAGCATGAATTTCAGGATACGGAGGTTACATATATGCATGAGGAAATGTTAACTAATTAACTTACTTGCTGCCGTCGGCCCAAATCTACATCTAATGCTTGTCCGGAGGCGTGCATAGAGGATCTCTCTGATACTGAGACGGCGGGTGATGGGTCTCGTCTATCTCCTCTTCGGTCTCCATGGTACCGTCAACAGTAGGATTGGTAGACGGAGGAGTAGGCTCCAGCCTGGAACTGTTCTTCCCAGGAGTACTGTCATGAGGAGATGCAAGTGGTCGGAAGAGTGGAGTACTCGCAGAAGATGGTCTGGACCTAGTACACGGTACCGAAGGAGTGCTGCCGCTCGGAGCATGGTATCCTCTAGATGCTCCTCTACGTCTGAACCCTCCACGTCATCCTGTCATAACTGATAACAACATATGATGATAAAACAAATATATATATATATATATATATATAAATTAAATAAAGAAGAAAAATTAAACAAATCTCACAGTCATAATGGAATTATACTGTAAATAATTACTAGTACATATCACAAGAGTAAATGGATTTAATTTTATTTTCAATCCTCTTCTAAATATTCATCTTCTTCGTTTTCCTCGTCCTCATCTTCCTATTCCTCTTCCTCTTCCTCTTCCTCTTCCTCTTCATCTTTACTTCCATCTAATTCGTCTTTCTCTTCGGATAATTCTACTTCTTCTACACGATTAGCCATGTAATGGGAAACTTCCCTTGAGTCCACATCTACAATATTTGTTACAAGAGGTAGCTCATCCTCCTGATAAGCTATTTTGTCAACGTCAAAGGTATTTCTAGCTTTGGTCTTGTATACTGCCCACCAGTCCGACCTCATTTTTTCTCGTTTAGGATAAGTTGTGAAGTACACGAACTGAGCCTGACTTGATAGGATAAATGGATCGTAGCCTTGATACCGACGTTGGTAGTGTATATCCACAAGACCATGCTTGTCTATCTTTCAACCTTGATCTTGGATCAGATCGAACCATTCACACTTGAATAACACGATCTTAACAGGCTCTGTTCCATAATTATATCTCAGCTCCACAATCTTCTATAAGATGCCAAAGAAATTATTGTCTATATCGATATCTTCGTAGTTCAAAGATTTGATACACAAACAACTATTTTTTGTGGAATCGAGACCTAAGAAGAAGTCTTTGATCTGGGCAGTTTTTGACTTGAACCTAAACCCATCTACACAATAGCTTGGCTAGATTTTGATGACATAAATTGGCCCCTTAGCTAGAGTTCTAATAGATTCATTCTCAAGTATTGCATCTAGACGATCTACCTAAATTCCATAAGATAAAAAATTAAGTTCAATGTTTTCGTTAATTACTGCATATACAAAAAATAATTACCGAGCTTCTTACATATGCACTTAACCAAGAAAAAAAATGATGTCTCATTTCATGTTTTACTTCTTCATATGTTATATATGGTCTACTCGACATGACCTATTCATTAAATATGCTAAAAAAATAATAAAACATTGGCCAATCAGTTTAATAATAATAACGTATACTGTTACATTGAGATGGCGTGAACGTAGACGTATTAATTACTTACCCCTCGAGCTTCTCCACTTTATCCTCGTCGAAGTTGAGTAATATATACAATTGAGCAGTCCTTAGCTCATCGTCATTCAAAATTTCTTCATTTTTCTGGAAGGCTTTCCGAATGTATTGAATACTTTCAGTATTGCATCATTAGATTCCCAGTACCCGTCGTCATTTTTCGGGGCTCTCGTTCGATTAGTAGCAACATGAGGCTTAAAATACATTGAACAAAAGTTTGTAATATCCTCGAGAATATATGCTTCACAAATAGAACCCTCGACCCGTGCCTTATTTTTTACCTTTCTCTTTAGGTGGTTCAAATGTCGCTCGAACGAATACATCCACTGATAACCTACATGTCCACCGACACGGGCCTCATAGGAAAGATGAATTGGCAAATATTCCATGGAGTCGAAGAATCCAAGAGCAAATACCCTCTCGAGCTTGCACAATGTTATTGCAATATCCTTCTCTTGCTTTTCTAGATGATCGATAAACAATTTAGTAGAACAAAGATCTCTGAATAATATGCTAAGCTTTGTGAATGGATCCTAAACTACCTACGATAAGAATTCCTAAAATACAATCAGAATTATCAAGCCCCGATCTCCCGCAGGTAATCGGCCGTCCCCGCTAGGCGCAAATCACTGCGCCAGCGCTCCCGTGGGATAACCTTTCCCATCTGGACGTGATGCCGCACGAGCGTAAGTTGCGCCCGTGCAAGGCCATGATCCGATCATGCGGTAAGATGTCTAAGCCACAGAGTCGCACAGATAGTCCGAGTGCAGCAGAATAAGAAATAAATAGGCAATTGGTAACAAGTTCATAGAGTCGTCAATAGTGGTAGCATTGAATAACACAAGTCTAGAAGTAAAATAAGCTCTTTATTTGAAATTGAACAAGTATTACAAGCAGCGCTAGACTGAGATTACAAGTCGCTCAAGTCCCTCCCTCAAAACAATAAAATTGTGACAAATGGCTATATTTGTGGAATGATACATAGGCGATGTTCCAACATTCTGTCTTGTATATGTGTTTCAGTTTCGGACGCAACGTTCCTAGGCTCCAGAGCGAACTCTACGCCTTAGTATGCACGGAGGGGGTTTTCACATTGAACGAGGTTCTCCCGTACCCTGCAAGCAATTTGGTGGGTTATAAGTACATGAATGTCCTGGTAGGGAGGCTTCTCGCCCGCTCGACAAATCCAAACATGTTATAAAGGTTTCGTGCACCATCTATTAAGTTATCTTTCTATTCTTGCCTTAGGATCAGTTTTATGGCATAAATGAAAAGCCTAACTCGTGTGGCAGTACGCCATGCGATATAAGAGTAACACGGCGAGACTTACCAACTTACCATTTATCCTTCCCTGTCCAAGTCAAACCAAGTTAAACCACGTACGAGCATATATAATAAAATCCAGGGACAATAGCATAAGCAAACACAAGTATCGTGAGCAAGGTTCTGTTTCAGGTGCACGAGTTACATAAATTACTCAGGTATATTGCAATAGATGTTCAAGTGTTCAATATGTATAGTTGTCTTATATTCATAATCATTCAGGTATTTTAGATTTACTGGATGCGATACAATGACTCGCACACAGATTGTCGCTAAGTGAGGATGACTTATTTATATGAACATGAGTCGCTGGCATAGCCATAAAAGATGAGTTATAGACATTGACGAGGGTGGAATGCAGCAAAAGTACATGAGGTACTACAAACCATCCCGTCCAGCACATAAGACTACCAGCCTTTGAGCAAGAATGGCACGGCGTGAGCAGAGACACCATCCTGCTCGCACGTGAAAGGCTACTACGTGATTTTCATCCGGATCGGATTGACCCCGGTGCCCCAGAGACCGTTCGTGGAACGGGATTAGAGAATCCCCCTTATTTCTAAGTTGTCCGTGACATGCAAGTCTTAGGTCTTCCAGATTCACAACTTGACATGATAATCCTTGATTCTTGTTCTGCACGAGCATTGCTCCATGAGCTGTTATTCTTGCTTTACTTGACATGATTCTCATTCAGTGTTCAACTTGACTTGATGCATTCCCGTGGTTCGGGGACTGCCTTGGCAACCTAACGGTCCCGGATACTTGCAGGTTCATATTACACAGAAGGACTATTTGATAGTCTTCTGGCTAACTAGATGCATGCACGATACAGATAGTATTACTTTATTGTGGCATAAATTTGTGTGGCAAGCATTGAAATGAGGCAACGAGTACTAACTACAATGTAAGAAAGCAAGCATGCATTTTATATGAAGCATAAGCATTTTATGTAGCACGGTCTAAGGGGTAGTGCAAGGAGTGCAACCGTACAGGGGCATATAGAGCAATATGGTTCTTAGGCGCACAGTGTAAACAAGTGAAACAGTGCAGTACGAATAATATAAATGATCTACTCGGGGCATAGCAGGGTCTACTTATACGTAGCAAAGGTAGCATGCAAGGGTCCAAGTTATAAGCCAAGTTTCATTTTAATGTTCTAACGCAAGCAATACAAGATGGGATTATTCCCTTAGCTAGGTACGTTGTATTCTTTATTAGCATGCAAGGGGTGATTCACCTAGCAACTAGTATGTATTATCCATATTTTAAGTGTGTTGGCTAAGAAAAGACAAGCTCATCATAGCCACCCACCTTAGCGATGATTCGCTTCGATCGAGCGATACTCCGAGAGAGCCTTTGAAAGTCTAAGCCTGAACTCCTGAAGGGCCAAGTATGGAATTCTTTGCCTTAAACGAGTCTTTCCGCTAAGCAAAATGGGTCGAGTCGTTGCCCTTGTGCCGTTTGAATCGGTTGTCCTCTTGAACGGAATGGGTTATTACAGAAATTAACCTCTCCATGAATACATGACAGTCGTGGCTCTTCATACCCGTCAGTTTGTTCTCCTTCAGGTCAACGCATCTTCTCAGATTCGACACATACCTGTCTGAAAATTGTAGCCCCTGAATCTACCTACAAAGTCTTCCTTTATCCTCCTTGCCCAGTGAAAAAATTGTCTTAGGCTGCTTATACTTTCCATTCCCTTTCTTTATCAAATGCAATACAGGACGTCTGTATATTTCTTCCAAGTCCAACATGGCCTTAGGATTGTCTTTTGTCTTCCCCTTTACGTCCATCACAGTATTAATTATGTTATCAAATATATTCTTCTCGATATGCATGACATCAAGGTTATGTCTGATAATGTTAGTGTTCCAATATAGCAGGTCCCAAAATATGCTCCTCTTCGTCCAGTTATGAGTGTAACCAAATCCATCACACTTGTACCCCTTAGTAGGCTCTTCGATAGCACTTGGTAAATATTTAACCTCTTCCCATATTATGTCTCCGGCCACCTTGGAGGTAGAATTTCCTTATCCACAATACCAGCTCAAAAAGTAATCATATTCCTTCAGAACGGATGATCCGACGGAAGAAATTGTCGATGACATCGAAGAAGAACAGTTTTTCTCCGTGTTTCAAGCGGAAAGCCTTAGTACGGTCCATGCAATATAGACATGAGAGACTACCATGAGTGATCCATCTAGATAATATGCCATAAGCCGGATAGTCATTGATGGTCCACATAAGTGCTGCCCTCATCTGAAAATTCTGCTTTTTGGAAACATCGCAAGTGTTGGCACCTACTTCCCATAACGGATTTAACTTATCTATCAACGGCTGCAAGTACATGTCGATGTTCCTCTTCAGATTGTTCGAACCCGGGATGATGACGGTTAAGAACATATAAGGAGTCTTCATGCACATCCAAGACAGTAGGTTGTACGGAGTAACGATCACAGGACAACATGAATACTGGAAGCCCAAAAGTTCGAATGGGGTAAAATCGTCGGAGGAGAGCCCAAATCTTACATTACGTAGATCCAAAGCAAAATCAGGATACGCTCGATTGAAGTGCTTCCATGCTTCTTTATCGGAAGGGTGATCCAACACTCCTTCAATCTGTTCTAGCCTGTGCCAATTCAAGTTTTTGGCAGTCTCCTTCACAATAAACAACCTCTGCAACTAAGGCGTCAAAGGCAAGTAGTGCATCGAATCGATCGACTTTCTTGCTGTCACGACCCGTACCTGGATATTCGGGCATGAGTACGTGGTTAGCCCAACCTACGCCACAGCATCAGCGGTAGAACGCTGTCTGGGACATTTTTAACTATCTAATATCTCAACAATATAATATGGTACCAGTCAATCATCTCAACTCCAAACGGAGGAACAATATGGTATCTCACAAGTATAACTAATCTCAATCACAAAATAAACTATGGAAGAAAAAGCACAAATGGAATAGCGAAGAAAAGAATAAGATACAATCCACAATCTGAAATAATATACAAACTGTGAATCTCTACAAATAGTCTAATATATGCCAATACAAATAACTAGACCTCATCGGGCTCTACAACTAAGTCCTCCTGGTCTACAGGAGTATCCTCTAAAGGTATGCTGTCATGCGGCCCGTAGAATATGGGATACTGCTCTATAAGCCAATCATCAGAAAAAATATATCCAGTCAGGATTGGAGCGAAGTACATACCTCTGAAAGCAGTTTCAATAACATAATCGAGCATATAAAATAGATAATAGAAATGAAATACAAGATCACTAACATATAAATGAATGAACAATAGGTATACAGGTAATGTACAAGAATATAGAACAACGATATGAATATCTACAATATGATAAAATAACTGTAATCTAACTAATGTGCCTCAGAATACAAGTTCATTATGTGATCGGTTTGGGTGAACATGATTAATAAGGTAAAACGATTACAAGTATGGTATGTAATAAGAATGTACACGATGAACAATGGAGCTTTGATCACATAATCAACTACTACTTTCCCATCCCCAACTAATACGAATGGATCCAATCACGACATACTACGAACACGAATATGACCACTGAACACGAGCAGTAGGTGTACATGAATATAATTACACTGAACACGAGCAGTGTGTGTAGACGAATAAGCACAGTAAACATGAAATATAAATTAATACCCAATGTACACGATAAAATACATGTACAGGAGTACCCGCTGAACACGGTAGGGGATAACATCTCCTGACGGGATCCATGTAGTACAACTCCGTAAATTACTGTGTCGGAATCAAGTATACAATTCTAGAATATGCATATATACACTATTATGAATTAAAAACTATCAGAGAAATGTACTCGCCTGAAGTCCTGAGCAAGGTGTGTCTCTCGATGCCAAAGCTGGTGTCACACAGACCTATATATGGTATGTTGCATCAATACAAGGTTCAAAAATAAAAATAAGTTAAATTAATGCCATTCTAAGTCATAAGCCATTTCTAAGTCAAACCGACTAATTCTAGGTTGTAAGAGTCTAACACTAGGATACTAGGTCAATACACTATGAAACTAAGCTATACTAGCTAATCTACGATACTATGAAACACACAAAAATACCGTATCTCAAGATACGCAAGTTTAATATAGGAAAATAGTCATTTGTATATATATACAAGTCAATAATATATAGTACTAACTAATTACTAAAATTAGGATACCTTGGCCTTGCACCAATGCGTATCACACTACCTATCTCGATACTCAAACCCAATACCTTGGTATCGATCCATTACCTTGACTTTACCTTAGTATCCCAAGGTAATTCAAAACCCATGACTATAGCTAATATATAAATAACCCCATATACCAAACTATATGCTATCATATACTAAGTACTATAATATATATCAATACAATATATAGATAGTTACATATAGTTACTAAACTAACTATTTATCTATACTAACTACTAACTAATACACTACACTAACATAAACCACTACCTAATTAACTAAACTAACCCATTGAAACTGAAACTAAACTGAGCTGAACACTGAATTGCATACTTGTCTGATACTTGAACTGATGCTAAACGATACTGTGATGTGCTCGATGCATTGGCTGCCACTTGCTGTTGAAACTATTACTGCAGTTTCTGTACACACTGTTGTGCACGAATGCACAGTGCTGCATCCTCCCTGCTGTGCTATACGAGCTGCTGCACCTTTACAGTTGGCTATGCATTTGGCTGTTCAGTGCTTTCAGTGTGCACAAGCTGCACACTGCTGGAACCAAATACTGATGAATGCAGTGCTTTGCACTGCACATTGCTGGATGGCTGGCTGCTTGAACTGCACTGGGGTTGCTACTACAAACTGCTCCATGCAGTGGCTCGAGCTCCCCCTCTTGCTGCCACTATGCCCGAGCCTCCACTGGCACTCTTGCTGCCACTGTGCCCGAGCCTCCACTGACAGTTGGTGCACCAGTTGGTGCACTGTCTTCTCCCCTGCCTCGAGGCAACTGGTCTACACTGAACTCCCTGTTGTTGGAGACTGACAGTGTTGTTGCCACTGCTCTCCCTTTGCTAAGCTGCTTACTTCACTGACACACAAACTCACACACAAACACACATACATATATACATAACTGCTATATATATATATATATATATATATATATATATATATATATAAATATAATTAGGTACATATATTTATACATAGCTATATGTATACTTAACTATACAATATCATATAATACATACTCATATATATCTATAGATCATATAATCTAACATACATGTATATATACACTAGTACACATAGAATTTAGGGTAATAAACCAAACACGTGGAGTGCACCGCACCCGTATCATACTCATTCTATGATACGCTTGCAATACGGCTCCACCACACAACCAAACGCATCATGAAGGACACGAGAAAGTCTACAATACTAATTATGCACTATACAAACAATAATAATAATAACTACGTGTCCGTGTCAAGAAGTGATATGCACAAATCTCCGTGTCGGAGAAAAATTCCCCAAAAATAATTCGTATCGCCAAATTGATGAGATACGGCCTACATGTACCCAATTGTGGACACAACACTAGTCATAAATAAGCAATCATATGTGATATTGATCTATTTGACCAATTGATAAATACCACATGTGCCAATCTCGAAATTCCCCCAAATTGACACAAAAACATACATAACTTCCACCATAGGTCTCATATGAACCTAAAATCAATTCCTATAGGTAGCCTATATATGTGGGGTAATTTCTCATGGTTAAATCTTAGATTTAGAACCTACTACAAGAGAGAAAACTGAAATATACCTATTAGGAGATGGATTCCTAATAAAAATCTCCAAATATTGAATGTAGCTCCTCTTTGTAGATCCTTGCTTTCTTCTTGTAGATCCTTGCTTTCATCTTGTAGATCCTTGTTGTAGTAGTCTCAATTAAAGAATAGGGAAGAAATTTGTGAAGGAATGGTGAAGAAATGAAGGAATTTGGAACGGGAGAAAATATAGATCTAATTGGAATGAACAAAATAAAATGAGAGACACTCTCTCTCTCTCTCTCTCTCCTCCTCCTCTTGTGGCCGGCCATATACCCCTCTCCCAAGCCATTGTGAAATGTCCAAAACACCCTTTGGGGCCTCTCATGAAGAAATTAATTAAAGGAAAGGTTCTAGTCTAATGGTTTCACTAATTAATTTATCATCCTAATACATGGGCCTAATTCTTGGGCTCAATCTAAACTAAACTAAAATGTTGGGTTCATGCACCTAATTAATTAGTTAGGTTCACTACACAAGTCCAAAATAATCTAGCATCTAATAATAAATAAATAATACAATAATTAATTAATACACATGCACAATATTTAAATATAATAAATCCTAAAATTAAAAAATACCCGTATCAATTACCATACTACTCTTGATTGAAAATGTGAGGGTGACAATCCTACCCACCTTAGAAAAATTTTGTCCTCAAAATTAAGGAAGAAACTAATTACCAAAAGCAAACAATACAATGCAAGAAAGAATTATACCTCACGGCTCGAACAGATATGGATATTGCTCGCGCATCTCGGTCTCTCGCTCCCAGGTACTCTCTCCTGGCGAGTGATGCCACCACGCGATGCACACTAAAGGAATCGTCTGGTTCCTCAGTACCTTCGCTCTCCGATCCAGAATCTCAACTGGCTGCTCTAGATAGCTAAGAGTAGGGCCCACCTCTATCTCCGAGTGATCCAATACATGATTGTGATCTGCTATGTACCATCTCAGCTGTGATACGTAAAACACTTTGTGCACTCCCTCCAATGCAGGTGGTAAGTCTATTCTGTATGCAACTACACCGACCCTCTCAAGAATACTGAAAGATCCGATGAATCATGGACTAAGCTTTCCGCCTCCACCGAAATAAATCGTGCCACGTGTCGGAGAAATTCTCAAGAAAACCAGACCATCAACCTAGCACAAAACACAACCTTAGCACTCTTAACAAAACAAACAATCAATCACAAGCAAGGTAAAACAAAAAATAATCTATACCTCAAACTTCAATGGTCTCTGGTGGATATCGGCCCAATGCCGCTGTCTGTCCTGCGCCACTCGAAGTCTATCCCTGATGAGGTTTACCTTCTCAGCTGCATCCACTACCATATCTGGTCCCAATAAAGCTCTCTCACCAACATCATCCCATGATAACGGAGTGTGACATCTCCGTCTATACAATGCCTCAAATGGTGATATCTCGATACTGGCTTGGTAGCTGTTGTTGTATAAAAACTCTACCAAGTGAAGATGATCCTCTAAGAACCTCCAAGATCCAAAACACAGGTGCGTAGCATGTCCTCGAGATTCTGAATAGTCCTCTCCGATTGTCCGTCTGTCTGAGGGTGATATGCGGTACTGAACTTGTGATGAGTAACCAAGCTAGCCTGTAAACTCCTCCAGAACTAGAACGTGAAGCTACTATCCCGATCCGAGACTATGCTCACTGGAACACCATACAATATGACTATCTGGCGCATATACATCTTCGCGAGCTTCTCCGTAGATGTACCCACTTTAAATGGCAGAAAGTGGGCTGATTTGGTCAACCTGTCCACGATGACCCAAATCGCATCTTTATCTCCTGGAGAACGCGGAAGTCCTGAAACAAAATTCATGGTCACATGCTCCCATTTCCACTCCAGAATGGGTAAAGGCTGAAGAAATCCACCTGGCCTCTGTCTCTCCGCCTTTACCTGCTAGCAAACCAAGCATCTGAATACGAAGCTAGCTATCTCCCGCTTTATACCATACCACCAAATATGCTCTCTCATATCTCTATACATCTTGTTGGCACCTGGATGCATAAAGTACTGAGATCGATGCACCTCCTAAAGAATCTCTTTGCGCAATGCTCCACTCGGTACACACAATCTGGTACCGTGCCACAATGATCCATCATCAGTAAAACCGAAGTCTTCTGCCAACCCTATATGGACCTGTGCTCTGATGCTCCTCAGAGACTCATCCTCGTACTGTCCTGCTCTGATCCGGTCCATCAACTCTGACTGTACCTGAAGTCCCCACATCTGTGCTGCGACTCCAGGAACTAATACCTCAATGCCCAAACTGTCAAGATCGGCCAATAAGTGTCTTTCCCTCATCAAGTACATAGCTACGGGATACCTGCTCAAAGCATCCACGACTACGTTGGCCTTCCCTGGATGGTACTGCAAAGAAATATCGAACTCTTTCATCAACTCCAACCATCGTCGCTGCCTTATGTTGAGCTCTTTTTGTGTAAACACATACTTCAAGCTCTTATGGTCTGTAAAGATCTCTACTCTCTTTCCATACAAGTAGTATTTTCATAATTTAAGAGCAAAGATAACTGCTGCCAACTCCAAGTCATGGGTAGGATAATTCTTCTCATGCGGGCATAATTGCTTGAAAGCATATATAATCACCTTTCCGTTCAGCTGCAACACACAACTCAAAACCAGTCCTGAACAAACCTTCGATAGTAGCCTGCCAGTCTAAGGAAACTCTTGATCTCTGCTATTGAACCTCGGGGTAGACCACGATTCAACTACTAAAATCTTCTTCGGGTCCACTGAGATTACATCTCCTGTAATAACATGCCCGAGGAATTCAACCTTATCAAGGAAGAACTCACACTTTGATAGCTTGCCATACAACTTCTCCTTCCTGATGGTCTCAAGAACTATCCTCAAGTGTTGCTCATGCTCCTCTGGGGTCATCGAATATATCATAATATCATCAATAAAGACTACAACAAACTTATCCAACTACTGATGAAATACCTTGTTCATCAGGTTCATGAATACTGTCGGGGCATTGGTCAACCCAAACGGCATCACCAAGAACTCGAACTGCCCATACCGAGTCCTAAAAGTTGTCTTCGGGATGTCTTCCTTCTTCACTTTCACCTGGTGGTACCCCGTCCTCAAGTTTATCTTTGAGAATACCTTCGCTCTGCTCAACTGGTCAAACAAGTCGTCAATCCGCGACAACGGATATTTGTTCTTGATAGTGAGGTTGTTGAGTGCCCTGTAGTCGATACACATACGTACCGACCTATCCTTCTTTGGTACAAAAAGTACCGAAGCACCCCATGGTGATGAACTGGAATGGATAAAGCCCTTATTTTGTAACTCATGTACCTGTTTCTTCAACTCTGCCAGTTCGCTGTTGTTTACTCTATAGACATACTGAGATATTGGCTCTGCGCCTGGCACCAAATCTATAGAGAACTCCACATCTCTGTCCGTTGGCAACCCCGGCTACTCCTCTGGAAATACATCCATGAACTCTGTAATCAACGGATGTGGCGCTCCTGCTCTTCTACCAAAGCTCCACAAAAGTGGCCTTCGCTCTGCCCTGCTGCTCCTCTGACGAGCTCAAACTATGGCTCTCCTGGCGTATAAAACAAAACTCTGCCTCCTCGATAATTGATACTAGCGTGATGTCTACTCAACTAATCCATCCCGAGTAGTATATCGTAACTCGGAAGTGGCATTACGAGTAAACATACGCTCAACTCTCGGTCTCCTAAAGAAACTCTCTGGTCCTTGCAAACATCACTGACCAGGATAATGCCACCCACGGTCGTTATCTTGCAAGTCCTCGCCAACGGTTCAGACTCAAGACGATGTCTCAGAGCAAAATATACAGATACAAAACTATGAGAAGCACCGAAATCAAATAAAGCATGAGCTGGAAAGGAATCAAGATAAACTGAACCTAAGATAACATCGTCAACCGGCTTCTCCTCCTCGACAGTCAAGGCAAAACTTGCCCCTGTCGTTGAGCACCACTCTATTGCTGATGTTGAGCAAACTGCTACTGCTGCGGTGGTAGAGGTCCTCTCTGCTGTCCCGCTGGTGGTCTAGCGGGTGCTCTCTGTGCCTGACCTCCACCCTGAGCTGGACGAGTTGGGACTTTAGGATAATCCCTCAACTGATGGTCTCCTGACCCGCAGAATAAGCACTGGCCTAGGATCATCCTGCATGCATCCCATCCGTGTCCTTGCTTCTTATATAAAGTGCAAGAAACAGCTGTCCTCTGGATCTGGTACATCGGTTGTGCAGGCGCTCTAGCAGGCCAGTGATACTACTGCCTCGGATGCGGGTAGTGCCTCTGGTGCTGCTGCTGGAAATGAGACCTCTTCGTTGAACTCGTGTTGGTACTGGATCCTCCTGTGTCCCTCGGTCTCTTAGAGCCAAGCTCTAAATCATCCTCTACTCGCTGCACCTGTCTGAGAATCTCCTCGAAGGTGGCGGTAGGATCTCCGTTTATGGGGGATTTGACCTCCCGGTTCAAGCCCTTCCTGAACTTCCTGGCTCTCCCTCTGGGGTTTTGCCCCTCCATGAAGTGACCTAGTCGGCAATACTCTGCCGCATACGCATACTCGTCCACCGATATACCTCCCTGGACGAGGTACTGGAACTAGCTCTCTAAAGATGTCAGAGCCACGTTTGGGAAGAACTTCTCCTTGAAAAGCTTTTTGAAAGCTTCCCAAGTGAGTCCTAGTACTGCAATCCTGGGGTTTGTCCTGAACCATGTCAAAGCAATGTCGAACATCATACACCCCGCTGCCTCTACCTGTAATATCTCTGGAATCTGCGCCAACCGCAGGTTCCGCTCGATGTCCTCGATCCAATCATCTGCATAAAGATTTCCTCCGTGCCTCTAAAGTCCTTCGGGCCCATCCTCTTAAAGTCTATGATGGTCCTCGGCCTCGGCTGTTAAGGAATAAACTGAGGTGGTGCCATCTGTGGTTTGATTATGGAAGCCCTCTCAACTGCTGCGAAAGCGATCTGGTGAGCATTCTCTACGCTCTGTCGCAGGACCTCTGACTGATGTTGTTGTGCCTCCATCATCTGCTGGAAGAGCACGAATATCTGCATCTGATCAACTGCAGGTGGTGGGGGTAGAAGATTCCCTGGAACTGTCTTAGCTGTCCTCGGTACTGAAGGTGGAGCACCTCCGAAAGCTGCTGCAGATACGCCCACCTGGACTGGTGAAGCTGACCTCCTAAATGTAGTTGTTGGACCATCGTCTGAGGGTGCTACCCTCATAGGTGATGAAATGACTGATCGTGTCATCGCGGCACCTGAGTGCTGGGAACGCATCTTCGGCGGTATCCTGAAGATTGATTAAAATAAGGAATCAATATTGAATATGATACGAAATCATCAAAGAAGGACAAAATTGTATTCAAGGTAAAGCAAATATTCAAATAGATAAGGATTACAAAATAGATATTGGAATATTTCCTAGTTGTGATTGAGTAAACTCTCAGCCTAAATCATGTTTCCTAAAGCAGGCTCGTAGCAGTACTATAGGCGAGCACAACTATGATATCGCACTACTGGCGAATCTAGACCTGTATGGGCCACCACTAAAAATGTGTCACGACCCGCACCTGAATATTCAGGCACGAGTACGTGGTTACGCCCAGCATACGCCGCAGCATTGACAGTAGAACGTTGTCTGGGTTATTTCTAACTATCTAACATCTCAATAATATAATATGGTACCTGTCAATCATCTCAACTCCAAACAGAGGAACAATATGGTATCTCACAAGTATAACTAATCTCAATCACAAAACAAACTAAGGAAGATAAAGCACGAATGGAATAGCGAAGGAAAGAATAAGATACAATCCACAATCTGAAATAATATACAAACTGTGAATCTCCACAAATAGTCTAATACATGCCAACACAAATAACTAGACCTCCTCGGGCTCTACAACTAAGTCCTTCTGGTCTACAGGAGTATCCTTTAAAGGTATGCCGTCCTGCGGCCCGTAGAATGTGGGACACTGCTCTATAAGCCAATCATCTAAAAAAATATATCCAGTCAAGATTGGAGTAAAGTACATACCTTTGAAAGCAGTTTCAATAACATAATCGAGCATATAAAACAGATAATAGAAATAAAATAGAAGATCACTTACATATGAATGAATGAACAATAGGTATACAGGTAATGTACGAGAATATAGAACAATAATATGAATATCTGCAATATGATGAAATAACTACAATCTAACTAATGTGCCTCAGAATACAAGTTCATTATGTAATCGGTTTGGGTGAACATGATCAATAAGGTAAGACGATTACTAGTGTGGTATGTAATCAGAATGTACACGATGAAGAATGGAGCTTTGATCACATAATCAACTCCTACTCTCCCATCCCCAACTAATATGAATGGAACCAATCATGACACGCTACGAACACGAATATGACCACTGAATACGAGCAGTGGGTGTATACGAATATAATCACACTGAACACGAGCAGTGTGTGTACACGAATAATCACACTGAACACGAGCAGTGTGTGAACACGAAATATAAATCAATACCTAATATACATGATGAAATACATGTACAGGAGTACCCGCTGAACACGGTAGAGGATAACATCTCCTGACGGGATCCATGTAGTACAAGTCTGTGAAATCACTGTATCAGAATCAAGTATACAATTCTAGAACATGCATATATACACTATTATGAATTGAAAACTATCAGAGAAATGTACTCGCCTGAAGTCCTAAGTAAGGTGTGTCTCTCAATGCCCAAGCTGGTGTCACACAGACCTATATATAGTATGTTGCATTAATACAAGGTTCAAAAATAAAAATAAGTTAAATTGATGCAATTCTAAGTCATAAGCCATTTCTAAGTCAAACCAAATTATTCTAGGTTGTAAGAGTCTAACATTAGTGTCATGCCCCAGTCCCAAAAATATACGGGACCAGGCCACGTGGCAATAGCCAGCTGACACGTCTCCGAAGATATCCCAATTTAATGGATCCCCGAAGTGTGCTACGCTGTCCTAAAATACTAACATATACAATATCAGTCAATAACAGGTAATCTAATCTCATCCACAAAATAAAGAGCAAGAAGTACTAAATAAACTGCTGGATAATAAATACCAGTCTCAAGATATCATAGTACAATCAGTGAAGTCCGGTGGGAACAAATCCACTACTATGACGAAATAAAGTACTGAAATGAGATATAAAAGATAATGATTAGGGCATCGGCTGACTAGATAATGATGCACCCAATCTAGGCTGAAGGCCTACCAACTGATCACGGAAATTCTGACGGCTGCACCTCTAAGTCCTCGGCGGTGGCGAATCTTGTCTCCTGTCCGGGGCCGTATACTGTGGGGTAGAAAGCCTCATCCAAATCTGGAAAGGTACCAGGTCCTCAGAGGGACGTAACAAGATACATAGAAGCATGCTATATATAAATACTGAATAAGAAAAAATACAATAAAGGGTGTGCTAGCCAATCTAAGTGAATGCAATGTGAGAACAACTGTGAGTATATGAGAAGGTGTAGGCTAGACATATGCTGACGTAATTCACCGGTCGTGACAACCGGCTAGTATATGCCACACATGTCCCCTATAACACGGGCGCAGGAATACAGTAACGTCCAACATTCTATAGAGTATGGTATCTACAATGTCATCAAGTAACGACCCACACTCTACAGAACGTGGTATCAGTAATATATATAAATACGTCCATATCACTCCGTCGAGTGCAGTATCAGTGTAAAGGAGTGGGGTGTCCCATATGCCTACCAGTCGTCCTCCCCTCCCAATGTAGATATACCCGTCAAATAATTGACACGCATATCCCTTATCTAAATGCCAAGTCTCTAAACTGAAATAGTCCTAGATTTCTTGCTAACCGTGATGCACGTCGCACGTGGCGATAGCTAGTCGATCATGCGGACACGCATCCCAACATGAGATTTATCCCTATGAATACGTGTAACAGTGTCAGGTCTTGGAAGAATACAGGATATCCTCCCATAGGGTGAGTCTACTAATGACTAAGTCAATGTATACCAATCTTCGACGTATCCGTCGAATGCACCCGAGACAATCTCGGACGCGCACAGTTGTATAAGACAGAACAACAGGCATACAATACAGCATTTGTATAATTTAAATTAGACAGCAAAGTATAGCAAGGTATCTTGCCTGAGTCTTCGAGAGATAAATGCCAAAAGCCTGTTCCGGTAGCGTCTCCTGGCTGATCCAAAGACCCTAGAAACAATATAACACAATAATACAGGCATCAGATACTACGCCTTATCTACTTACGGTTAAAATACTACTCTTGAATACTTGTCGCGAGTTCACTGTTGCTCGAGTACAGCATCACGTGTGCACGTAGCTAGGGTGTACACGAGTGTTGTCTTCGGTTAACAGGTGCCTCGGGGAAATAATTATCCAGTTACGGTTATCCATGATTTATGTTCTATGCGAACACCTGTCTTTGGTTTCTATATTCAGTGCACGTGGTTTATGACCAGACATTAAATTAACTAAAGTCCTTTATGACAGGTATCGTGGTTAAGGAATTTTCTATTTATTAACAAATTCTATTCTGGTTAATCATTAAGCCATCATCATTTTAATTAGGGTTAGAAAGGTTGTGTTTCAACTATGATTCTCGACACACAGACCCAACAATCATTCATGGACACGATACGTGGTGAGATGGTTGGAACACAAGAAAGGAACTGCTGGAGGACGAGTACCTATTCAATAGGACATGGGGCGTCTGCTCCTTCGACGAGGGTGTCTCCGGTAGCGTGGACGGATCCGTCCAGCGGTGATGGGCAGTCGGGATCGGGGTAGTACTTCGGTCGGGGAGCGGGCTGGGGTGTGCACCGGTCGGGTCGGCGACTGGAGCAGTCGGTCAGGGAGCGGCGGGGGCAGTCGGTCAGGGAGCGGCGGCTGGAGCAGTCGGTCAGGGAGCGGCGGGAGAAGTCGGTCAGGGAGCGGTGGCTGGAGCAGTCGGTCAGGGAGCGGCGGCTGGAGCAGTCGGTCAGGGAGCGGGCGGCTGGAGCAGTCGGTCGGGTGAGGTGGTCGGGGTTGAGGGGTCCGGCCGACAGGGAGGTTTGTTTAGGTGGGGGTCGGCTAGTGCTTGGAGAGGGTGGTGAATGTTTTCTTAGGGTTTCAAGTGGAGGAACTTCATATATATATATATTTGTGTGGAAGTTGTGGGCTAGCCTCGGCTTGGGCCTATCTGGGCTCATTGAGGTGGGCTGGTCTAATGAGACAGTGTACAGGTGGGCTGGGTTAAGTGTTGCTTGAGGTAAAATTAGCCTTAACTAGAAATTAAATTAAGAACTTAACTAGGTAATTCCTAACGCGTTGAAAACATAAGGAACTAGATTTTTGAGTGGTACACAGGAGTCGTGGCATAACGGCTTGGTGTAGACTGATACCCTAATTTGGGTACTTGGAATTTGGGGTGTGGTTGATCTCAAATTAAAATACTCAAATAAATCCTACTTTTGAAGAGGGGGTTTACAATCTACCCTCCTTAGAGCATTTCGTCCTCAAAATTAAACATACGTATGGGTAAGAACTAAGGATGAAAAAAAATACTGAAACGTACCTAGTCCTTCGAAGAGGTGGGAATAACGTTGTCTAATGTCCTCCTCGCGTTCCCAGGTCGACTCGCCTGGTGCCTGATGCCTCCATGCGACACGAACTAGGGAAATAGTCTGTCCTCGCAGTACTTTCTCACTCCTGTCCAGAATCTCGACGGGCTCCTCTTGGTATGATAGACTCGGGCCAACTGTGATCTCTGAGTGGTCAAGCACGTAACTAGGATTCGGTATGTACCTCCTCAATTGAGATACATGAAAGATGTCGTGGACTCCTTCCAAGGTCTGCGGCAAGGCTAATCTGTAAGCAACATCTCCGACGCGTTCTAATATGTCGAATGGCCCGATGTACCTCGGACTCAGCTTCCCTCTGCCTCTGAATCTGATAGTCCCTCGAGTAGGCGAGATCTTTAAAAATACGTGATCTCCAACCTGAAACTCTAAGGGTCGACGATGCGCATTCTCCCAATGCTTCTGTCGGTCTTGTGCTGCTCGAAGGTGCCCTTGGATCTTCTTCACCTTTTCTACCGTACGAACAACCAACTCTGGTCCGAGAATCTGTCGCTCGCCTATATCGCTCCAGCATACTGGGGAACGACATTTCCTTCCATACAATGCTTCATAGGGAGCCATCTGAATGCTCGCTTGATAGCTTTTGTTGTAGGAAAACTTGACCAGATACAAATGGTCCTCCCATGATCCTCCGAAGTCAAGCATGCATGCTCTCAGTATGTCTTCTAGCGTCTGAATGGTGCGCTACGACTGGCCATCTGTCTGTGGGTGATATACTGTGCTAAACTTTAGGCGAGTACCAAGACTCTTCTGCATACTCTGCCAAAAGTAAGACGTAAACCTCGTATCCATGTCAGACACGATGCTAACTGGTACTCCGTGTAGGCGCACCACCTCTCTCATGTACATTATCTGCTAAGGCCTCCGTTGATTGCCCAACTCTGAAGGGTAAAAAGTACGCGGACTTGGTGAGTCTATCCACAATTACCCATACTGTATTGCGCCCACTAGGACTCCTCGGGAAGCCCGTAACGAAGTCCATAGTGATATGCTCCCATTTCTACTCCGGTATAGGAAGCGGTTGGAGCAATCCTGCGGATCTCTGGTGCTCAGCCTTGACTTGCTGACACATCAGGCACTTGGCTACAAAGCGTGCTATCTCCCTCTTCATTCCGTGCCACCAGTAGTACTGTCTCAAGTCCCTGTACATCTTTGTGCCTCCTGGATGAATAGAATAGGTTAAACTGTGTGCCTCTGCCATTAACTCTTGATGAAGTTCTCCATTTGGAACATAGAGACGATCTCCGCATCTCAAAGTCCCATCTTCATGTATTCTCAGTCCTGTCTGCATTCCAGCCTCTGTCCTCTGTCTAAGCCTCTGAAATCTGGCGTCTGTCGGCAAGGCAGCCTTGATTCTCTCCACTAATGTCGATTACAACTGGAAGCTCGACAACTGTCCATCTACTCCGGACATAATGACATATATACCCATCTGCTCTAGCTCTCTCAACAGGTGTGGTTGGATGGTCATGAAGAATGCCATGGGTCTTCTGCTCAACGCGTCAGCTACTACGTTGGCCTTTCCCAGATGGTACTGTAGCTCAATCTCGAAGTCTGTCATCACCTCGAGCCAACGTCTCTGCCTCTGATTAAGATCCTTCTGAGTATAGACGTACTTTAAGCTCTTATGATCAGTAAATATCTCCACTCTCTCCCCATATAGATAGTGCCTCCAAAGTTTCAAGGTGAAGATTACTGCTGCAAGCTCCAGGTCGTGGGTGGGATAGTTCTTCTCATGTGTCCTCAACTGTCTAGAAGCATAAGCTACAATCTTCCCATGCTGCATCAAGACACATCCTAATCCTTTTCCGGACGTATCGCTATAGATTACGAATCCTCCGGGTCCAGAAGGTATGGTCAAGATAGGTGCTGTAGTCAAGCGCTTCTTCAGCTCATCGAATGCCTTCTGACACTCCTCTGTCCAGGTGAACTCCTGCTCCTTACGGGTCAAACGGGTCATTGGCTCTGCGATCTTCGCGAAATTTTCTACAAACCTCCTGTAATATCCGGCAAGTCCTAGGAAACTCCTCACTTCTGAGACATTGGTAGGGGTTGGCCATGTCTCTACAGATGAAATCTTTGCCGGATCTACTAAGATGCCATCTCCTGAGATAACGTGTCCAAGGAAAGCGACACGATCTAGGAGAAACTCATATTTGCTTAGCTTGGCATAAAGCCTCTCTCTCCTCAGCCTCTCTAACACTAGTCTCAAGTGTTCTTCGTGCTCCTCGTGGCTCTTCGAATACACCAAGATGTCGTCAATGAAGACTACCACGAACCGGTCTAAGTATTAGTGGAATACTCTGTTCATCAAGTTCATAAATACGGCTGGCGCATTCGTCAGTCCAAATGGCATTACTAAGAACTCGTAGTGACCATAACGAGTCCTGAATGCTGTCTTTTGAATGTCTTTCCTTCGCACCTTTACTTGATGATAACCCGATCTCAAGTCAATCTTTATAAATACTACTGCTCCTGTCAACTGGTCAAATAAATCATCGATCCGCGGCAGGGGGTACTTGTTCTTGATAGTCAGAGCATTAAGGGCTCTATAATCAATGCACATGCGTACTGTTCCATCCTTCTTAGGTACGAATAACACTGGTGCTCCCCATGGTGATGCACTAGGACGGATAAATCCCTTGCCCTGCAACTCCTCTAATTGTAGCTTCAGCTCATCTAGTTCCTTCTTCGCCAATCGGTATACATTAGAAGATACCGGCGCTGCTCCGGGTACTAGCTCGATGGTGAACTCCACGTCTCTATCTGGCGGTAAGCCTGGCAGTTCTTCTGGAAATACATCCTCAAATTCTGCAACTATTGGCGGGGGTGCAATCTCCATAGCCATGCAAGTTCCCACTATCTGTCCTACTCCTTGCTCGACGGTCCCTCGTATGTACTCGAACTCCGGCTGATCTGGCGGTCTAAAGGTGACGCTACCCTTCCGGCTGTTCAGTATGGCATTATACTGGCTTAGCCAGTCCATGCCTAACACAACATCAAAGTACGGCATAGGCAATACCAAGAATCGCGCTCTCATCTCTCTACCACATACAACTACCGAGCACGTTCTGATAGTGCTGGTAACCGGCACGATACCTCCTCCGGTAAGAATCTTTCAACTCTTAGGTAAGGGGGAAGTCGCTACTCTATGCATTGCTACAAATCTACTAGATATAAATGACAATGTAGCTCCAGAATCAAACAATGCAGTTGCAGGTAATGATGCAAATGTTTGTGGTAGAAAACGAAAAGAATGAAAGATGTATTTCAATGACGGGGCTTATACGAAACCCGCGTTCTTTTGTTTACAAACAAACTTGTACAATATAATCCTATACGAGGATGTGGGAGTACAATTTATTTAATCTGGGTATAAATTGCTATAGGTGTCTGATCTGCGGTCGATCACTTTAGCCCTTGGACCACACGATGTTGAAAAAGTGCCGTGGAAGACAGGTAGCAGCTTCGAAGGTTGCAAAGGAGGGTGGATGCACGATGCCAAAGTCGTCGATCCCCGCTCTTTGCCGAGCTCCGGGTTCCTCTCTCTCTCTCTCTCTTGATCTCTTCTCTCCTTGTTCGATCTTCAATTATTCGACCACCTCTCTGGATCTTCAATTGTTTGATCTTTTTTATTCTTCGACCTTCCCCCTGTTCCTCTGTTGATATAGGTCTCTATTTATAGAGTTTTAGTGACAGTGACCACTCAGTTGGTATAAAAATTGAGGAGTGGACAGCACAGCACCCTTTCACACGATGGTTAAAGTAACAAATGCCTGCGTATGAATGATCTTTTGAATGAGCGTATGACACGGGTCCAACTAAGGGGACACAACGCGTACTATTGCTATGAAGATCACGGCATAAAAGCCACGCAGGTAGGTATCCCTCGTGTAGAAGAGGTGGGCATAAAAGCCAACGTCTGTCACCATGGCATAGAAGCCAAGTAGGCATAGAAGCCAGGTAGGCGTAGAAGCCTGACGGCATAGAAGCCGGATGAGCATAGAAGCTGAACGGGCGTAGAAGCCGAGAGAGCACTGAAGTTGAACGGGCGTAGAAGCCGAGAGAGCACTGAAGCTGAACGGGCGTAGAAGCCGAGGGAGCACTGAAGCTGAACGGGCATAGGAGCCAAGAGAGCACTGAAGCTGAACGGGCGTAGGAGCCATTGTGAAATATGCTGAGTGCTGACGTGGATGTCTTTAGCCAGAATTACGGCTTTTGAAGATATAATCAAATCTTTTGCATTAAATACAGAGTTCTGCCACCATCCTGTGCATTAATTGCGAAGGCGTATTTTGAAGGCCTGCCACCGTTCTGAGCATTGGGTGCAGAGTCTTGCCTCGAGCCCTTCGCGAGAAGTGGCTTTTGACGTGGCAGTCTGTTTGTCTTCCACGGGGCGTAGACGGTTCACGTCTGCCTGTGTAGAATAAGGCAGCGTATTCCCTTGCATGCGAAAAAGCAGTTTACGCGAAGGAGATGTCACTAAACGACGGTTTTGGTGACACTTGATCAAATCCCCTGCATTAAATGCAGAGATTCGCCATTATCCTGTGCATTAAATACGGAGGCGTGTTTTGGAGGCCTGCAGCCGTCCTGAGCATTGGGTACAGAGACGTGCCTCAAGAAACTGTTACCGCTCTGTGCACCAATCGCAGAGACGTGCCTCGAGCCCTGCAGCTTTTGACGTGGCAGGCGATTTGTCTACTGCGGAGCGTAAACGGCTCATGTCTGCCTGTGTAAAACAAGGTAGCATATCCCCCTGTATACCTAAAAGCAGTTTACGTGAGGGAGATGGCGGTAAGTGACAGCCTGGGTTGCAGTGTCGTGCCATCATTATAGCCGTCGTCTAGGTAGCCGAGCCGTATCCCTTTGTCAGAAGTCCAGACGTCAGGTTCACTGCATGATTTGACAGGTTTATCTCGGAGAACACGAAGCGTTCCTCGTACGCTTTAGCGCTGCTTTGAGAGCGGAGGGTTTTACGCCATGGAGGCGATGAAGAGCCCTGTCTACGCTGGGGCGGCCTGGACATACTGCATTTACGCGGAGGGTCCTTTGAGTTTATACTTCACGCCATTTTTAACAGAAGAATCTCTGTTGTACACTCGATGGCTCTGAAGGCCTCTGTTTATGCTGCTCTGTATTAAGATGCTGCGTAGATCCTTCCAGCGTATTTTTTATGCTTCTACAAGACCCCCTTCAAAGCTTTTAAATTCCTCGGAATTTGAAACGCTTTGAATGAAGCATGAACGGCCCCTCGTAACTCAAAACGTTTCTGAATGGAGCGTTGAAACGGTCGATGCTGACTTTATGGCGGATTTATTGGGGACCGCTGTGATCTCTTTCGCCTATAAAAAGGCTGGGGGGTTTAGCCTGTTTTCCCCACATTCCCATCACCACGCTGAGATGATCGCCGGAGTTCGTCGGGTCGATCTGAGGAAGAAGGAGATCATGTTCTTCCAGCATGTAGGGAGCCGAAAAAGACGGCGTCTTCGAGCAAGTGTCCACTGCAACGATGGATCATGGAAGGATATCTTAGCCTCCCTTGCTCGGGATGATCAGCAACTTTGTATGGCGGTTCTTCCGGGATATGGAAAGGATCATGTTTCACCATACGGTTGGCAAGCTGTATCTCTTCTCCTGAGATCCCCGCGGACGAGATTAGACAAACCGTAATCTGTTGTCCTCGATCGAGTTGGGTTTAAAGAAGCCCCAACTGGATCGACCATGGCGAATGGAGGATCTTCTTGTTCATGACTGTGGTAGTCGATGAACTATCTTCGAAGAAGAGGGAGATCTCCACCCATGTGAGAACATGTCAGAACAGCTTCTGGGCGATCTTCAGACGACGATGAGGAAATCCTTTGTAGATGGAATTTTCCTCATATGTAATCACGAAAAATGAAGAAAAATCCCTTGTAGACAGGATTTCCCTCATATGTAATTGTGATTTTAACTTTTTAATAAAGTCGTCTTTCTTCTCCGCATATGATCGTCTTGCCATACGTTGCTGTGAAGTCTGAATATGTGTAGCTTTGACACGTCTATACGCCGACTCTGTTAGAAAGAGTGCTAGGTCCTGTCCTGTCTTTTACGCATAACTAGTGATGCACAGCTGCTTTAGGAATGTAGGAACCGCGTAGAGTTCTGAACTGTTGTTTCTGATGAACAGAACTTTTGTTCAGACTTCGTCTTCAAGAATGACCTCTCGAAACTCCCTTGGAACAGGGTCGAGGTTTTGGCCGTCAAAACTGAATTGCCATCTTGATGGACGAGATATTCAGACTGGAGTCTGGATGAACCTCCAATTTTGGACCCGAGGAGAGTAATTTCTCAATGTTTGAACTCTGTATGCTTCGGGTACTTGGGATATCTTGGGGTCAAGAAGGAGTATCTTCTGTGTGAACTCCTGTAATCGACCGTTTGGAGAACTGTTCAGACATACGGAAAGTCAGAGATCCGTAGTGTAGATGAGATGAAAATCCTGAGTTCATAGCTTATTGAGCGTAGAAAGCCACCGAGCGTGAGATCGCGGGTTTGGTACCTGCTGAGCGTGAAGTCGTAGGTTTGTAGCCTCTCGAGCGTGAAAGCTACCGAGCACAAAAGGCATCCGGGCGAAAAACCATAGACTTGTAGCTTGCGAGCGTAAAACCGTAGATCTGTTGCTGTCGAGCGTAGAAAACTCCTTAGCGTAGAACTGTAGATTCGTAGTCTGTTTAGAGAAAGAAATCTTCCGAGCGTAAGGTCTGTGGATCTGTTGCCTCCGAGCGTAAACTAAACGCCACCGAGCGTGAGATCGTAGGTTTGGTATCTGCTGAACGTGAAGTCGTAGGTGAAAGCTACCGAGCACAAAAGGCAACCGGGCGTAAAACCATAGACTTATAGCTTGCGAGCGTAAAACCATAGATCCGTTGCTGTCGAGCGTAGGAAGCTCTTTAGCGTAGAACCACGAACCTGCCTTGCACGAAAAACTTTTCGAATTTTCTGACTGTCCGCCTTTCGAGAGTAGTGGGCTGACGTAGCATCCAATCATAACCAACTATTAATTGCGAGATTTGGTTGGGGTCTCGAGGAGTCCGTCCGAGGATTCGAGGAGTCGACCCGAACTCTATATATATCCTAAGCTTTGGAGAGAGAAACTTTTCATCCGTCTTCTGCGAAAGAGAGTTCTCGACTGTTCGATTTTTCTTCGTCCCTTCTCCGAGCACTTCGAGTCTTCAGAAATGGCGCCGAAACAAACCCCTTCCACTAAGGTAAAGAGCATAGGTTTTTCTTCTCCTGCCCCAGCGAGAGAGTCTTCGGTCGGGCAAGGCGAACTTCACCCTGAGCGAAGTATCTCGCCGTCGAGCAGCGCACCCGGTCTTAGAGGTAGAGCCTTCGGGATGACAAAGAACGACGAAAAATCCTTCGCATACGTTGAACGTGACCGCGCTAGGTCGTCTTCTGTACTGATAACCTCTTTGAGGAAGATGATGCACGGAGACGTTTTCATCTTTTACGCCCACATTTCTAATGTGCCAGCGTAAAAGCTCCATCGTTTTCGCAGTTCTGGGCGTAACAGCTCTGACTGCCAAAAACTTGGTGTATACTATAAAATTTTGGTTTTTACACCTGGGGACGGAACCTTCGGCATAATCACTAGAATTTTGGCAGTCTGGCATAAAGTACGGACTGTACACCGCCTAACTACGCCTCTGGATGAGACTTCCAGCGTAGAATGACCAAATTTGTACAGTCTTGGCGTAAAGCACGGACTGTCGTTTCTTTGGCCTGAATGTTGCAAGGTTCGTAATGATGAGTTTTCCTTGCACTTTTGCAGTTGATTTGGGTGAGTCTCTACTGGCCGAGGTGATGGGTTCCGCTGCCGGGATGCTGCACTCGAACTATCTGGAGGATCTATCCCACGTGGTATTTCCCATCTCCGGACCCTAATATCCTAAGGGAAGGGAGTTTCTGATATCGGCTCAGGGCGAGTGGACGCTGCTGAATATGATTAACGGGGAGCGCCTGACATATGTAGACGGGAAGCAGTGCATAAAGCCAGCTTTTCTCTTTGGGGACATGATTGATAAACGGTCCCAGACGAAGCCTAAGAGAGAACCCTGGGTGTTCCTTGCTGGGAACTTGGTTTTGTACCTGCCGACGATGCCGAGAGATTATCCTATCTCGGCCTTCTTCCACGCGACACATCCCAGGAGGATGTCGTGGACGCTGACGCCCGCTCTTCACTGCAAACCGGGGAAGATCTTTCATCTGAAAGGAGCTGACCAGGGGTCGTTCGTCAGCCGCCCTTCCGACCTTGTGACGTCGTTCAGGGGGCTGTGCCCGGGCAGTGTCCCGAGCGAAGATAGTCTAGTGATTCAGCCGGTCCAGTTGTCGACTTTCTGGAATGATTTCATGGGGCGAGGGGGAGTATACCCCAAGGAGAATCCTCGGTGCAACGGGTGGATCACCCCAACAAACCGCCGATGGCTTGCCTAGTTGACTGGGCCTTGAAGCACTGTCAAAGAGAGCTCGAGGACATTGGGTTGTATGCCGTTGTGAGTGCGACTAGCGTTGGGTTGCCTCCCAACCCTAACCTGTTTCTGGCACTGATGGAGCGATACATTTCGCTCACCGGGACTTTCGCCACTCCAATGTGGGAGTTGGGATTGGCCCTTCATGAGATGGCAGTGATCTCGAGACTGACGATGGGGGATACCCCATATGAAGAGTACGTCCCCACCAATCGGGAGTTGGGAGATTCGGACTCTCGGGTGGTGGAAGTGTATCAGGAGCTGATGTGCTACTACTTCGCGTGCACCGCCTTTTATAACGAGCCTTCTGATTTGGCTCACACCACTAAGTGGACGTCCTACCTCTTCTTCCATCGGGCCAGGGCCGCCAAGCCGGAGAAAGTCTCGGGAGGCAGGGATGAGCCTGTGAACTGTTTGGGCGCCCTCAGTGCCCATGTCGTCGAGGCTCTTATGGGCGATACTAAGGCTCCAGATCAGATCCTTGATGACGGGGTAGAAAAGTATCCTGAAGGCACTAAGGCCCATAGTTATTTGAGGCGCTGCCGTCGGCCTTTGTCTAAGGAAGCCCTGCTGGCTGGTTTCCTCTCCATATGGCTGCGTCGAGTAGTGGTGCCCGGCACTGCATCTGCGGATCGCATTTACCGGAACATCCTGTGGCCTGCGGTGCGTCTGGTGTTTGGGGCCAGACTGGGCTTGCTCCCTGCCATGGTGTGCCGTATACAGGTCGGCCTGAGGGCCACGACTGACGGGCTGCTCGCCGATGAGACCCGGCATGAAAGCTTTCCCAGGGTGGAATTACCATACCTGTATTTGATGGGATGGTTAATTCTCCACAACCCCCGGGTGATGTCTCCCGGCTCTGGTAGTAGCTCGGGGGGTAGTTTCTTGTTGAACTATAAGGACTCTCCCTAGAATGTGAACACAGTTTTAGACTGTCGGTTGACACTAAATCTCAGTCACGGCTGGAAGCTCCTCTGTATTGTCCCTTCAGTACATCGCAACCAATCGGGGATTCGGCTGGAGGATTTAGGTGGAGAGAAGACCAATCTTTCTCCGGAGGCCTTCAAGTGGCTGATCTGTATCAGACCCTCCCATCTGCTGTATAGAAGTGAAGATTATTGCTTCTTCGAGCCCTACTTGCCCAGTCGGTTCGCCAGACAATTTGGGTACGACCAGTTGCACGTGGGCAATGCCGTCACCAGCTTCAGGTCCAGGGGCGGACTCATTGATGGAGCCAGAGGATGGCAATATTTTATCATGGGTTGCACTGGAGCAATTTTTACCGTGCCGGTCGTCACACCCTCCATGGAGCTGCGCATCTTACACTCGTATGCCCAGTTCTACGTGGCGGTTAACACCTTCCATCACAATTTTGACATGGGTGGAAGTTTTAGGGTACCGTCTCCTACGCCTGGGGGAAGAGTCGAAATTCTCTCAGTTTCTTCCGACGAGGGTGAGGAGTTCGCTACTCCCGATGAGCCGTTGGTGTCGTTGTCGAGGTGTGAAGTGCCTCTGCCTGCGGGGGCCTTGGTAGTCTCCGGGAAGCGAAGGGCTCCTGCTCTCAAGGAGGCTTCTCCGCGCAAGAGGAAGAAGACGGTCAACCGTTCCCTTCGGATTCCTGGTACTGAGGCTCCTAGAGAGGAACCTGCTGTCTCGCCTGTCGAGGATGTTCCCTTGATCGGAGGTTCCTCGCCTTCTAGAGAGGGACCCTCAGTTTTGGTTGGCGGTGTCGGAAAACTCCGTCTTGAGGCTGCCGTTGCTGCCACTGCCTCTAGTAGTGGAACGAGATCGCCTGCGTGGCCGAGGCAGATGGGAGAATCTTTTCCTAGACCAGCAACGGATGAGATCCCTGCCGTGCCCGTGAGCATGCCTGGCGAGGTTCCAGCTGATGAATCTCGACTGCGTCTTGGTGGAGGCTTGGTAGAGCTCCTGGCGATGTCGGTTGGCCCACCCCCTTCTCCAGGTATGACAGTTCGCATTAAGTCATTAAGGCATGATTTAGCTACATCGGCTGCCGATGCGTCGTATATACCGCTGGCCACGGGTAAATGTCATTTTTATGTCTTCCCTTTTTTTTTTAGAAAGATTACCATCATATTGATATCAACTTTCTTGTCCTCTTCTCAGGGGATGGTGTCTATGGGGAGCACCGCTTTGAAGCGCCTTCTGGTTCTGCTCCGGGCGATGATACGGAGGCGTTTGATTTTGAGGAGGAAATATCTTCGGGGGCCGGCTCGCCTATCGAAGAGGCTCTGATATCCCAAGAAAAGGAAGAGCCTGCCATTGTGACTACTTTGGCTGTTGTAGACGCATCTCCCTTGGTCGCACCACCTGTTGAGGCGACGGTTGTGACCACTTCGTCTACAATCATCCCTGGAGGGGGACTCGCTGATGCTGCGGCTACTCCCGGCGTCCAATCAGATCTAGCTGCGTTGACCAAGCAATACACCAGTGTCTTCTATGCCACTTTGAAGACGCTGATACCGATGGTGCTGAAGGGGAATCTGGACTTTGAGCGCCTAAAGAAGTCCTCTCGGATTCCGATAGAGGCGATACGGGATTTTGACGGCGCCGGGCTAGCTGATGCCCTGGAGGCGATGGTTAATGGTTTGGAGCAACCCATTAACGAATATCTGCGGCTAACTCGGGGCGGCATTGAAGTTGAGGTCCAGTCCAGATATGACTCCATGACTACACGGTTTGCCAAAAAGATGGAAAGCCTAAATAAACTCGTTCAAACACGCCAGCTGGAGATGGACGAAAGAAAAACCGTCGTGGAGGAGGCCCTTGCTCTTCAACTGAAGTGCCAATCCGAGCATGAAGGGCACGTAACGAGAGCCCGCAAGTTGAGAGAAGAACTTGCTCAAGCAGACGAACTGGTTTCTCAGTCGTTGGCCGGTCTAGATGAAGCAACTGGTCGACTGAGCGCAGCGCGACGGGATCTGGATCGTGCAGAAGCTGCCCGTGCGGGTGTTCGTCGGGCGAGGGCCGAGCTGTCCCTTATGGGGGACAACGAGGCACGGCTGGAGCAGGCCCGCGCTGACGCCTCGATTTCCAGGGATGAGAGGATAGCTGCGCTGGTGCAGCAGATTCACGATCTGACCGCTCCTCCACAATGATGTACCCTTTCTTCTTCTTGCTTTCCAGCGTAATTCTACTCTTTCTTGGGAATAAATAAAGCGACTCTTTTCTGACTTTGTGGACCCATCATTTCGGAATGTAAATGACAGGTTTGGGTGAGAGTGATATCAGAGGTAGTATGGACGTGATAAACTCTCGGTAAACTTTAGCAGGACATATCTATTCATAGGTCATACGGACATGATAGAATATGCTTAGACTAAGGTTTGTGGGCAAGACACTATCAGAGGTAATATGGACGTGATAGGCTCTTGGTAAACTTTAGCAGGACATATCTATTCATAGGTCATACGGACATGATAGAATATGCTTAGACTAAGGTTTGTGGGCAAGATACTATCAGAGGTAATATGGACGTGATAGACTCTTGGTAAACTTTAGCAGGACATATCTATTCATAGGTCATACGGACATGATAGAATATACTTAGACTAAGGTTTGTGGGCAAGACACTATCAGAGGTAATATGGACGTGATAGGCTCTTCATTTCCAAATTAGTCGACCGCATCTATTCAGAGGTTATATGGACATGAAAGAATACGGCCCGACTAGTTTTGTTTTGGAAGTAGTTTTGTCAGAATTGAGGTTTTTGCTATATTCCACCTGAGCAGAGGAGATTAAGCATAGTACCTTTTCAGGAATTTGCCGTTGATAGGAGCCATCAACAGGTCGCCATTAGGCTGGGCTATCCTGTAAGCGCCGTTTGAGAACGTTGTCTCGATCACATAAGGGCCCTCCCATTTGGGCTGGAATTTGCCTTTACTTCTGTGAGTAAGAATCATCGGCCTTCTCACGGCTAAAACTAGCTCACCGACCTTGAACACTCTTTCCCTTACTTTATGGCTGAAAGCTTTGGAAATGCGTGCTTGGTAGAGTGCGATGCGCTGTTGAGCTTGGAGGCGTTTCTCGTCTAATCCTTCTAGCTCCTGAAGCCTTAAAAGGTCATTCTTTTCTTGAGTCAGCTCATTAGCCACGGCTATCCTGAGTGACGGGATCTGGATTTCAATGGGGAGAACTGCTTCGCTCCCGTAGACCAGTGAGAATGGAGTACAACCTGTCGGTGTTCGTACCGTTGTGCGGTATGCCCAGAGACATTCGCCCAGTTTCTCATTCCAATCTCTTTTGTGTGAAGAGACAAACTTCTTCAAGAGTTTGATAATGGTTTTGTTGAAAGCTTTCGCCAAACCATTAGCAGCAGGGTAATACGCCGTAGAGGCAATATTGTGTATCCGATTTTTATCACAAAATCGATGAAACGCTTGGCTGACGAACTGAGGCCCGTTGTCGTGAATTATCCTCCGGGGTACCCCGAAGCGATAAATGACGTGATGCTTGATGAAGCTGATCACATTAGACGCCTTTACCTCAGCAAGGGGGATCGCCTCTGCCCATTTGGAGAAGTAATCTGTGATGGCCAGTATGAACTGGTGACCCTTGGAAGAAGACGGGTGAATAGGACCGATGACATCCATACCCCATGCTTCGAAAGGCCAGGAAGCAACCGTAGGATGTAGATGTTCAGACGGTTGATGTATGAAGTCTGCATGGACCTGACAGGCTCTGCATTGCCTTGCATAGTTGATCACGTCTGTGATCATAGTGGGCCAGTAATAGCCCATTCTCCTGATACGATCCTGTAGCTTAGGACAAGGCTGATGCGCCCCGCATACGCCGTCGTGAGCTTCACGGATGGCCTGCTGTGCTTCGTCGTTAGAGAGACATCTCAATAGCAGTCCGTCGTAGGTCCGGTGATACAGGCATTGTGAAGATGCCTCGAAGTAGAAGCGTAAAGATCGTCTCTTGACGGATACTGCTTCTTTGGGGTCCTCTGGCAAGATTCCGTATGCCACGAATGTTTGTGGTATTAAACGAAAGAATGAAAGTGTATTTCAATGACGGGGCTTGTACGAAACCCGCGCCCTTTTGTTTACAAACAAACTTGTACAATGTAATCCTATACGAGGATGTGGGAGTACAATTTATTTAATCTGGGTATAAATTGCTATAGGTGTCTGATCTGCAGTCGATCACTTTAGCCCTTGGACCACACGATGTTGAAGAAGTGCCGTGGAAGACAGGTAGCAGCTTCGAAGGTTGCAAAGGAGGGTGGGTACACGATGCCAAAGTCGTCGATCCCTACTCTTTGCCTGAGCTCCGGGTTCTTCTCTCTCTCTCTCCCTCTCTTGACCTCTCCTTCCGACGTTCGATTCTTCTTTTCAAGTTCTGACCTTGTTTGATCTTTTTGTTTGAAGTTTTTCGACCCCGTTCCCCATTGATAGGGGTATCTATTTATAGAGTTTTGGTGACAATGACCACTCAGTTGGTGTGAAAATCGAGGAGTGGACAGCACAGCACCCTTTTACACAACGGTTAAAGTAACCAATGCCTGCGTATGGATGATCTTTTGAATGAGCATATGATGCGGGTCCAACTAAGGGGACACAACGCGTACTATTGCTCCGAAGATCACGGCATAAAAGCCACGCAGGTAGGTATCCCTCGTGTAGAAGAGGTGGGCGTAAAAGCCAACGTCTGTCACCATGGCATAGAAGCCAAGTAGGCATAGCAGCCGAACAGGCATGGAAGCCGAACAGCCGAACAGGCATGGAAGCCGAACAGGCATGGAAGCCGAACAGGCATAGAAGCCGAATAGGCATAGAAGCCGAATAGGCATAGAAGCCGAATGGTCGTAGAGACTGAGAGGGCGTTGGAAGTCGCGTGAGCACTGATCCTGAATGGGCGTAGAAGCCACTGCGTACCGTGCCGAAGTGCTGATGTGGACATCATAGCCGAAATCATGGTTTTCGAAGATATAATCAAATCTTCCACAGAGATTTGCCATCATCTTGTGCATTAAATATGGAGACGTGTTTTGAAGGTCTGCAGCCCTTCTGTGCATCCGTCGCAGAGACGTGCCTCGAGGGAAACTGTCACTGTTCTGTGCAATTAGACGTAGAGACGTGCCTCGAGCCCCGTACGAAGTGCAGCTTTTGACGTGGCAGCGGTTTATCTACTGCGGAGCGTAAAACAGCTCATGTTTGCCTGTGTAAAATAAGACAGCGCATTCCCTTGCACGCGAAAGAGCGGTTTACGCTGAGGGGACTTCAGTAAACGACGGTTCGGTGATATTTTAACCAAATCCTCTACATTAAATGCGAAGATCCGCCATCATACTGTGGGGCACGTCCCGAGGGGGCTGCCATCGTTTCCAACCGTCGTCTGGGTAGCCGTGCAGCACTTTTTGTCAGGAGTCAGAGGTCAGGTTCACTGCGTGACTTGACAGGTTCATTTCGGGGAAGACGAAGCGTTCCTCGTACGCTTTAATGCTGCTTTGAGAGCGGCTGAGTTTTACGCCATGGAGGCGATGAAGAACTCTGTCTTACGCTAGAGCGGCCTGGACGTACTGCACTTACGCAGATGGTCCTTTGGGCTCATTTTTTCACATTGTGTTTGGCAGAAAAAGCTCTGTTGCACGTCTGATGGCTTTGGAGGTCTCTGTTTACGCTGCTCTGCATCAAGATGCTGCGTAGATCCTCCCAGCATATTTTTCATGCTTCTACAAGACCCCCTTCAAAGCTTTTAAATTCCTCGGAATTTGAAACGCTTTGAATGAAGCATGAACGGCCCCTCGTAACTCGCAACGTTTCTGAGTGGAGCGTTGAAACGGTCGATGCTGACTTTAGGGCGGATTTATTGGGGACCGCTGTGATCTCTTTCGCCTATAAAAAGGCTGGGGGGGTTAACCTGCTTTCCCCACATTCCCATCACCATGCAGAGATGATCGCCGGAGTTCGTCGGGTCGATCTGAGGAAGAAGGAGATCATGTTCTTCCAGCATATAGGGAGCCAAAAAAGATGGCGTCTTCGAGCAAGTGTCCACTGCAACGATGGATCATGGAAGGATATCTTAGCCTCCCTTGCTCGGGATAATCAGCAACTTTGTATGGTGGTTCTTCCGGGAGATGGGAAGGATCATGTTTCACCATACGGTTGGCAAGCTGTATCTCTTCTCCTGAGATCCTCGCGGACAAGATTAGACAAACTGTAATATATCGTCCTCGATCGAGTTGGGTTTAAGAAAGCTCAACTGGATCGGCCATGGCGAATGGAGGATCTTCTTGTTCATGACTGTGGTAGTCGATGAACTGTCTTCGAAGAAGAGGAAGATCTCCACCCATGTGAGAACCTGTCAGAACAGCTTCTGGGCGATCTTCAGACGACGATAAGGAAATCCTTTGTAGATGGGATTTCCCTCATATGTAACCATGAAAAGTGAAGAAAAATCCCTTGTAGACAGGATTTCCCTCATATGTAATTATGATTTTAACTTTTTAATAAAGTCGTCTTTCTTCTCCGCATATGATTGCTTTGCCATACGTTGCTGTGAAGTCTGAATATGTGTAGCTTCAACACGTCTGAATCTTTACGCCGGCTCTGATAGAAAGAGTATTAGGCCCTGTCCTTTACGCATAGCGAATAGTCCATAAAATGCTGTTTGAGCATTTTGAACATTTGGAACTGTCCTGTTGCTAGGACTGAGGGACCGCGTAGAGCTCTGGACTGTTGTTTCTGATGACCAAAACTTTTGTTCAGACTTCGTCTTCAAGAATGATCTCTCGAAACTCCCTTGGAACAGGGTCGAGGCTTTGGCCGTCAAAACTGAATTGCCATCTTGATAGACGAGATGTTCAGACTGGAGTCCGGATGAACCTCCAATTTTGGACCCGAGAAGAGTAATTTCTCAATGTTTGAACTCTGTATGCTTCGGGTATTTGGGATGCTCTGGGTCAAGAACGAGTATCTTCTGTGTGAACTCTTTGTAATTGACCGCTTGGAGAACTTGTTCGGATATGCGGAAAGTCAGAGATCCGTAGTGTAGATGAGCCAGAAATCCTGAGTTCATAGCTTATTGAGCGTAGAAAGCCACCGAGCGTGAGATCGCGGGTTTGGTATCTGCTGAGCGTGAAGTCGTAGGTTTGTAGCCTCTCGAGCGTGAAAGCTACCGAGCACTAAAGGGATCCGGGCGAAAAACCATAGACTTATAGCTTGCGAGCGTAAAATCGTAGATCTGTTGCTGTCGAGCGTAGAAAGCTCCTTAGCGTAGAACTGTAGATTCGTAGCCTGTTTAGAGAAAGAAATCTTCAGAGCGTAGGGTCTGTGGATCTGTTGCCTCCGAGCGTAAACTAAACGCCACCGAGCGTGAGATCGTAGGTTTGGTACCTGCTGAGCGTGAAGTCGTAGGTTTGTAGCCTCTCGAGCGTGAAAGCTACTGAGCACAAATGGCATCCGGGCGTAAAACCATAGACTTATAGCTTGCGAGCGTAAAACCGTAAATCCGTTGCTGTCGAGCGTAGAAAGCTCTTTAGCGTAGAACCACGAACCTGCTTTGCACGAAAAACTTTTCGAATTTGCTGACCGTCCGTCTTTCGAGGGTAGTGGGCTGACGTAGCATCCAATCATAACCAACTATTAATTGCGAGATCTGGTTGGGGTCTCGAGGAGTCCGTCCGAGGATTCGAGGAGTCGACCCGAACTCTATATATATCCCAAGCTTTGGAGAGAGAAACTTTTCATCCGTCTTCTACGAAAGAGAGTTCTCGACTGTTCGAGTTTTTCTTCGTCCCTTCTCCGAGCACTTCGAGTTTTCAGAAATGGCGCCGAAACAAACCTCTTCCATTAAGGGAAAGGGCATAGGTTCTTCTTCTCCTATCCCAGCGAGAGAGTCTCCGGTCGGGCAAGGCGAACTTCCTTCTGAGCGAAGTATCCCGCCGACGAGTAGTGCACCCGGTCTGAGAGGTAGAGCTTTTGGGATGATAAGAACGACGAAAAATCCTTCGCACACGTTGAACGTGACCGCGCTAGGTCGTCTTCTGTGCTGATAGCCTCTTTGAGGAAGATGATGCACGGAGACGTTTTCATCTTTTTACGCCCACATTTCTAATGTGGCAGCATAAAAGCTCCATCGTTTTCGCAGTTCTGGGCGTAACAGCTCTGACTGCCGAAAACTTGGGGTATACTATAAAATTTTAGTTTTACGCCTGGGGACGGAACCTTCGGCGTAACCACTAGAATTTTGGCAGTCCGGCGTAAAGCACGGAATGCATACTGCCAATTACGCCTTCGGATGAGACTTCCGGCGTAAAATGACCAAAATTGTACAGTCTTGGCGTAAAGCACAGACTGTCGTTTCTTTTGTCTGTATGTTCGTGCAGGATTTGTAATGACATATTTTCCTTGCACTTTTGCAGTTGATTTGGGTGAGTCTCCACTGGCTGAGGTGATGGATTCCGCTGCCGGGATGCTGCATTCGAACTATCTGGAGGATCTGTCCCATGTGGCATTTTCCATCTCTGGACCCCAGTATCCCGAGGGAAGGGAGATTTTGATATCGGCTCAGGGCGAGCGGACACTGCTGAACATGATCAACGGAGAGCCCCTGTCATACCTAGACGGGGAGCAGTACATAAAGCCAGCTTTCCTCTTCGGGGACATGATTGACAAACAGTCCCAAACGAATCCCAAGAGGGAACCCTGGGTTTTCCTTGCCGGGAATTTGGTCCTGTATCTGCCAACGATGCCGAGGGATTACCCCATCTCGGCTTTCTTCCATGCGACGCATCCCAGGAGGATGTCGTGGACGTTGACTCCTGATCTTCACGGCAAGTCGGGGAAGATCTTTCATCTGAAAGGAGCTGACCAGGGGTCGTTTGTCAGTCGCCCTTCCGGTGTTGTGACGTTGTTCAGGGGGCTGCGCCCGGTCAGTGTCCCGAGTGAAGACAGCTCAATGATCCAGCCGGTCCAATTGCCGACTTTTTGCAATGACTTCATGGGACGAGGTGGGGTATACCCCAAGGAGAATCCTCGGTGCAATGGGTGGATCACCCCGACCAACTCCCGATGGACTTGCCTAGTTGACTGGACCTTGAAGCGCTTTCGGAGAGAGCTGGAGGTCATCGGACTGTATGCCGCTGTGAGTGTGACGAGGGTTGGGTTGCCTCCCAACCCTAACTTGTTCCTGGCACTGATGGAGCGATACATTTCGCTCACCGGGACTTTCGCCACTCCGTTGGGGGAGTTAGGATTGGCCCTGCATGAGATGGCAGTGATCTCGAGGCTGCCGATGGGGGATACCCCATATGAAGAGTACGTCTCCACCAATCGGGAGTTGGGGGATTCGGACTCTCAGGTGGCGGAAGTATATCAGGAGCTGATGTGTCAATACTTCGTGTGCACCGCTTTTTATAACGAGCCTTCTGATTTGGCTCATACCACCAAGTGGATGTCCTACCTCTTCTTCCACCGAGCTAGGGCCGCCAAGTCGGAGAAAGTCTCAGGGGGCAAGAACGAGCCTGTGAACTGTTTGGGCGTTCTCAGTGCCCAGGTCATCGAGGATCTTATGGAAGATGCCAAGGCTCCGGATCAGATTCTCGTTGAGGGGGTAGGAAAGTACCCCGAAGGCACTAAGGCCTGTAGTTATTTGAGGTGCTGCCGCCGGCATTTGTCTAAGGAAGCCCAGCTGGCCGGCTTCCTCTCCATATGGCTGCGTCGAGTAGTAGTGCCCGGCACTGCATCTGCGGACCTCATTCACCGGAACATCCTGTGGCCTGCGGTGCGTCTGGTGTTTGGGGCAAGACTGGGCTTGCTTCCTGCCATGGTGTGCCGTATTCAGGCTGGCCTGAGAGCCATGACTGATGGGTTGCTCGTCGATGAAGCTCGGCGTGAGAGTTTTCCCAGGGTGGAATTACCATACCTGTACTTGATGGGCTGGTTAATTCTCCACAGTCCTCGGGTGATGTCTCTCGGCACTGGTAGCAGCTCTGGGGGCAGCCTTGATGCTTATGTCCAGGCCAGGTATGACCTCATGACTGTGCGGCTCGATACAAAGCTGGAAAGCCTAGGCAACTCCATCAAGACGCACCAGATGGAGATGTATAGAAGAAAAGCTGTCGTGGAAGAGGCTCTTGCTGTTGAGACGAAGTGCCGATCCGAGCACGAAGGGAACGCAGCGAGGGCCCGCAAGCTGAGGGAAAAACTTGCTTTGGCAGATGAGTGGGCTTCTCAGTCGTTGGCAGGTCTAGATGTAGCGACTGGTCGACTGAGCACAGCGCGACGGGATCTGGACCGTGCAGAAGCTGCCCGTGCGGGCTGTCTTTGGGCAAGGGCTGAGCTGACCCTTACGAACACCCCCGAGGCACGGCTGGAGCAGGCTCGCGCCGATGCCTTAGTTCTTAGGAATGAGAGGATAGCTGCACTGGAGCGGCTGATTCGTGATCTGACTACTCCGCCATCATGATGTATCCTTTCTCCTTTTGTTTCCCTAGATGTAATTTTGCTCTCTTTCGGGAATAAATAAAGTGACTCTTTTCTGACTTTGTGGACCCATCATTTCGGAATATAAATGACAGGTTTGGGCGAGAGTGATATCAGAGGTAGTATGGACGTGATAAACTCTCGGTAAACTTTAGCAGGACATCTATTCATAGGTCATACGGACATGATAGAATGTGCTTTGGCTAAGGTTTGTAGGTAAGACACTATCAGAGGTAATATGGACGTGATAGGCTCTCGGTAAACTTTAGCAGGACATATCTATTCATAGGTCATACGGACATGATAGAATGTGCTTTTGGCTAAGATTTGTAGGTAAGACACTATCAGAGGTAATATGGACGTGATAGGCTCTCGGTAAACTTTAGCAGGACATATCTATTCATAGGTCATACGGACATGATAGAATGTGCTTTTGGCTAAGGTTTGTAGGTAAGACACTATCAGAGGTAATATGGACGTGATAGGCTCTCGGTAAACTTTAGCAGGACATATCTATTCATAGGTCATACGGACATGATAGAATGTGCTTTGGCTAAGGTTTGTAGGTAAGACACTATCAGAGGTAATATGGACGTGATAGGCTCTCGGTTTCCAAATTAGTCGACCGCATCTATTCAGAGGTTATATGGACATGAAAGAATATGACTCGACTAGTTTTGTTTTGGAAGTAGTTTTGTCAGAATTGAGGTTTTCGCTATATTCCACCTGAGCAGAGAAGGTTAAGCATAGTACCTTTTCAGGAATTTGCCATTGATGGGAGCCACCAACAGGTCTCCGTTAGGCTGGGCCAACCTGTAAGCGCCGTTTGAGAACGTTGTCTCGATCACATAAGGGCCCTCCCATTTGGGCTGGAATTTGCCTTTACTTCTGTGAGTAAGAATCATCGGCCTTCTTACGGCTAAGACTAGCTCGCCGACTTTGAACACTCTTTCCTTTACTTTACGATTGAAAGCTTTGGAAATGCGTGCTTGGTAGAGCGCGATGCATTGTTGAGCTTGGAGGCATTTCTCGTCTAATCCTTCTAGCTCTTGAAGCCTTAAAAGGTCATTCTTTTCTTGAGTCAGCTCATTAGTCACGGCTATCCTGAGTGACGGGATCTGGATTTCAATGGAAAGAACTGCTTTGCTCCCGTAGACCAGCGAGAATGGGGTACAACCTGTCGGTGTTCGTACCGTCGTACGGTATGCCCAGAGGCATTCGCCCAGATTCTCATTCCAATCTCTCTTGTTTGAAGAGACGAACTTCTTCAAGAGTTTGATGATGGTTTTGTTGAAAGCTTCCGCCAAACCATTAGCAGCCGGATAGTATGCCGTAGAGGCGATATTGTGTATCCGATTTTTATCGCAAAATCGATGAAACGCTTGACTGATGAACTGAGGCCCATTGTCGTGGATTATCCTCCGGGGTACCCCGAAGCGATAAATGACGTGATGCTTGATGAAGCTGATCACATTAGACGCCTTTACCTCAGTAAGAGGGATTGCCTCTGCCCATTTGGAGAAGTAATCCGTGACGGCCAGTATGAACTGGTGACCCCTAGAAGAAGACGGGTGAATAGGACCGATGACATCCATACCCATGCTTCGAAAGGCCAGGATACGACCGTAGGATGTAGGTGTTCCGACGGTTGATGTATGAAGTCCGCATGAACCTGACAGGCTCTACAATGTCTTGCATACCGTATTGCATCTGCGATCATAGTGGGCCAATAATAGCCCATTCTCCTGATGCGATCCTGCAGCTTAGGACCGGGTTGATGTGCTCCGCATACGCCGTCGTGAGCTTCACGGATAATCTGCTGTGCTTCGTCGTTGGAGAGACATCTCAATAGCAGTCCGTCATAGGTCCGGCGATATAGGCATTGTGAAGATGCATCAAAGTAGAAGCGTAATGATCATCTCTTGACGGATACTGCTTCTTTGGGGTCCTCCGACAAGATTCCGTATGCTACGAAATCTATGAAGGGACTTTTCCAATCTCTCGTAGGAGGATCGGTGTTTACAGCGTGGCTGCGTTCTATGTGAAAGTTGTTCTTCACACAGAACAAATCTCGGTTAAGAAGGACTACCGAATTCTGCCTTCTTATAGGAGTAGCTAGATCTGCGGCTAGACTGGCTAGGGCATCAGCTTCCAGATTTTGAGATCGAGGTACATGCTCTAGGAAGAACCCTTTGAATGTCATGGCTATCTCGACCGTTGCTTGGTGATAGGGGATGAGGTCTGGATTCCGGACTTCATATATTCCCCTGACTTGATTGACGATAAGCAGAGAATCACCGAAAGCTTCCAGGGATTCGACCCCCAGCTCTTTAGCGACTTGGAGCCCAATTAGTAGGACGTTGTACTCCGCCACATTGTTGGAGCACGGCTCGCTAAGGGAATTCGCTTGGAAGATGATGAGTTGATCAGGGGTGACCAGGACGACTCCTACTCCTGAAACTATGTTTCCCTTGGGACCGGTTCTGGAGGCACCATCGAAGAATAGTTGCCATGCGTCACCTTCCATTGCGGAATTACATTCTGCAACTTCATCAGGGATGTCCTCGTATAGTCTGGAGGTCTCCGGGATCGGATAAGCAGCTAGGAAGTCGGCCAATGCTTGGCCTTTGATGGACTTCTGCGGGATATACACCATGTCATATGGTGTTAACAGCATCGCCCAAGTCACGAGTCGGGAATTAAGAGCACTTGGTTTACTCATCAGTACCCGGAGAGGGTTAATCCTGGAGATGATATGAATAGTTTGGCCGGTGACATAGTGTCGCGTCTTCTGGATAGCGAACATCAGAGCCAAGCATTCTTTCTCCACTGGGTTGTACCGGTGTTCGGCTCCGACCATCATCCTGCTGAGGTAGTAGATAGCCTGTTCATGGCCCGTGTCATTCTTCTGTGCGAGGAGGGCTCCTAGCGAATGATCCATTGCTCGAACGTACAGCAAGAATGGTCTCCCTACGATGGGAGGCGCCAGAACTGGCGGACTGGTGAGGTAGCGCTTGATATCTTCGAACGCTTGCTGACAGGTTTTGTCCCATACGAAGGATACACCTTTCTTCATGAGATGAGAAAAGGGCTGACATCTCCCCGAGAGGTTGGATATGAATCGCCGGATATAAGCCAAACGTCCTTGAAATCCCCTGAGCTCCCTCAGATTATGGGGCGGTCGCATTTCTACAATTGCCTGGACTTTGTCAGGGTCCACTTGGATGCCTTTGGCGGTAATAACAAATCCCAGGAATTTGCCACTAGATACACCCAGAAAGGACTTCGTAGGGTTCATCTTGAGTTGATGCTGGTGCATTAACTCGAATACAGTCCTCAGGTCTCGAATGTAATCATATCTGAGGCGGCTCTTGACGGCTATGTCGTCTACGTAACATTCCACTATTTTGCGTAAATGCTCATGGAATATGCCACTCATAGCCCGTTGGTATGTAGCCCCGACGTTCTTCAATCCGAGGGCCAATCATGGAACTGATATGGTCCTGTGAACACCAAGACCACGGGAAGGAGGTTCTTCCTGCAAATGTCTACCAATGCAGAGTCTGGAACTCCTAGAGGCATCTGTAAGGTGGCCTGATGAAAATGTTCGATGAAGATGCGAACGTCCTCATTTTCCTTCTGTTTGACTTCGATGAGAGAGGACATAGACATGTCCATTCCTCCCTCGTAGAATCGCGTGAAGAATAAAACTCTGAAGTCCTCGAAGGAAGTAATGCAGTTGTCCGCCAAGCTACGGTACCACTGATAGGCTACTCCTGAGAGACAGCCTTTGAACACCTGAGTGAGGAGGGCGTCGTTCCCTTGTAGCAACACCGTCATCATACTGAAATAGTTCATGTACTGACTTGGTGATGTTTTTCCCTCGAACAGAGCCATAGTCTGAGGTTTGTACTTCAGAGGGAAAGGGACCTCTTCCCAGATAGCTGGGTAAGGCTGGTTGATTCCCAGTTTCTTGAGCTGATCTTTGTGCTTCAAGGCGTCGAACTGGGCTTTCAACTCCCGTACTGCCCGCATCGAATCTTCAGTCGGAAGCGGGACTACGGAGTGGTGCGGAGTTGGTTGTATTGTAACTCCCGTGGGAGGTAACACATTTTCCGAGTGAGGAAGCGGAGGAACTGCTTACTCCTGATCTAGCGCAGGCTCTTGGCTCGGATTGGATAGTGGTAAGTCCACCCCCATTCGTATCTGAGTTGGCAGGGCCGATGCTTGAGCCATGGCAGTTGCGTGCTGAGTTAGCATCATCTGGTACATGTTCTCCATCATGGATTGTATTTGTTTCAGAAATGTCTCCATTATAGTAATACGTTGCTCCGCATTTTCTGACGGTGAAGCTTCCTCGCGTTCATCTTCAACGGCGTAAACTTCCATCTCCCTGGGCGTCATTGAAGGGTTAGTATAGGTCGCTGTAGAAGTCGACTCTACACTTTCTGCTTCTGATTCGGGGGCTTGGCGACCCCCAGCGTAGGAATCAGAAGAGGACGAAGCTGGTTGTCGCGACCTTGCGCGAGTGTTTTGGAACACCCCGGCTTCAGTGTTGTTGAGGAGCTCATTAAACCTCCTTCGGCTCGGAGGCCTGGAGGGATGACGTCTTGAGCTCGACCCTCCCCTACGTACGTGTGAAGCCATGTTCACAGATGCATGCGCGGGTTCCTCTCCCTGAAAAGACAGAGGGTAGCTCAACCGGTTAAAAACCGATCGCTTTGCTTTAGAACAGCAGCAATTAATCACAATTTTATGACTACTACAACAGTGCTCGCTAGAAGGCGTAGTAGACATATTGGGGGGTCCCCTCTCTTTTCGCTTCTGGATTAGATATTTGCGCAGGTCAGAGGGAGTCACAGAGGAAGAAGATAATGACTTGTTCCTTCTGTTTTCCGCGACTTGAGCTCGTATTACGCCGAAGGATTTCGCCTGGCATAGTGTGGAGATTTGCTCAGATTGGCGTGAAGCTGAAGAGGTCCTCAGTCGGCCATCGGCTTCTTGCGTAATCGGGAGGGGATACAGATCGTTCCTTCGCCGGCGTAAAGGCCGAGAGGTTGAGTATTCTGCCGCTTCCCTTCCTTTACGGAGATCACAGCGCTCGTCTGGTCCATCGTAGAGATCAGATGTCGTCTTGCGCGCGGAGCGTGATTTGTACTTCCGACTTGGCGCTGAGGCACCATCAGAAGCTTTGTCTGTGCCGCGCGTAGCGGGAGACTGGTTTCTACGCGTAGAGCGCAGTGGATACTCCTGGGTTAGCGCTGAGGCTTTGCCCGGAGCTTTATCTGTACCGCGCGTAGCGGGAGACTGGTTTCTACGCGTAGAGCGTAGTGGATACTCCTGGGTTAGCGTTGAGGCTTTGCCAGGAGTTTTGTCTGTACCGCGCGTAGCGGGAGACTGAATTTTACGTGCGGGGCACGGAGGGAGCAATGCTACAACCTCATTGGTCGGAGAGATCGGAGAGATCGGAGAGTCCATAGGAATGGTAGAGGATGTCTTGGGCATCCATACTTTGCGCAGCTTCCTGTTGTCTTGGACGGAGAGAGGGTGAGAGCTACCCCCGGTTCGAAGCATGTCTTCGTAGGCTGACTGGTCGAAGCGGACGACCAGTGTCTTCTTCACGGTTCCTATAGATACCGCATCGTGTTGAGCAATTACTTCCTCGTCAGAAGAGAAAGACGTCCCCAGCAGAGTCGCCGTCTTGTTTGTGGTATTAAATGAAAGAATGAAAGTGTATTTCAATGACGGGGCTTGTACAAAACCCGCGTTCTTTTGTTTACAAACAAACTTGTACAATATAATCCTATACGAGGATGTGGGAGTATAATTTATTTAATTTGGGTATAAATTGCTATAGGTGTCTGATCTGCAGTCGATCACTTTAGCCCTTGGACCACACGATGTTGAAGAAGTGCCGTGGAAGACAGGTAGCAGCTTTGAAGGTTGCAAAGGAGGGTGGGTACACGATGCCAAAGTCGTCGATCCCTACTCTTTGCCTGAGCTCTGGGTTCTTCTCTCTCTCTCTCCCTCTCTTGACCTCTCCTTCCGACGTTCGATCCTTCTTTTCAAGTTCTGACCTTGTTTGATCTTTTTGTTTGAAGTTTTTCAATCCCGTTCCCCATTGATAGGGGTCTCTATTTATAGAGTTTTGGTGACAGTGACCACTCAGTTGGTGTAAAAACCGAGGAGTGGACAGCACAGCACCCTTTTACACAACGGTTAAAATAACCAATGCCTATGTATGGATGATCTTTTGAATGAGCGTATGACGCGGGTCCAACTAAGGGGACACAATGCGTACTATTGCTACGAAGATCACGGCATAAAAGCCACGCAGGTAGGTATCCCTCGTGTAGAAGAGGTGGGCGTAAAAGCCAACGTCTGTCACCATGGCATAGAAGCCAAGTAGGCATAGCATCCGAACAGGCATGGAAGCCGAACAGTCATGGAAGCCGAATAGGCATAGAAGCCGAATAGGCATAGAAGCCGAATGGTCGTAGAGACTGAGAGGGCATTGGAAGCCGCGTGAGTACTGATCCTGAATGGGCGTAGAAGCCACTGCGTACCGTGCCGAAGTGCTGATGTGGACATCTTAGCCGGAATCACGGCTTTCGAAGATATAATCAAATCTTCCACAGAGATTTGCCATCATCTTATGCATTAAATGCGGAGACGTGTTTTGAAGGTCTGCAGCCCTTCTGTGCATCCGTCGCAGAGACGTGCCTCGAGGAAAACTGTCACTGCTCTGTGCAATTAGACGTAGAGACGTGCCTCGAGCCCCGTACGAAGTGCAGCTTTTGACGTGGCAGCGGTTTGTCTACTGCGGAGCGTAAAACAGCTCATGTTTGCCTGTGTAAAACAAGACAGCGCATTCCCTTGCACGTGAAAGAGCGGTTTACGCTGAGGGGACTTCAGTAAACGACGGTTCGGTGATATTTTAACCAAATCCTCTGCATTAAATGCGAAGATCCGCCATCATACTGTGGGGCACATCCCGAGGGGTCTGCCATCGTTTCCAGCCGTCGTCTGGGTAGCCGTGCAGCACTTTTTGTCAGGAGTCAGAGGTCAGGTTCACTGCGTGACCTGACAGGTTCATTTCGGGGAAGACGAAGCGTTCCTCGTACGCTTTAATGCTGCTTTGAGAGCGGCTGAGTTTTATGCCATGGAGGCGATGAAGAACTCTGTCTTACGCTGGAGCAGCCTGGACGTACTGCACTTACGCGGATGGTCCTTTAGGCTCATTTTTTCACGCTGTGTTTGGCGAAAAAAGCTCTGTTGCACGTCCGATGGCTTTGGAGGTCTCTGTTTACGCTGCTCTGCATCAAGATGCTGCGTAGATCCTCCCAGCGTATTTTTCATGCTTCTACAACAAAATCTATGAAGGGACTTCTCCAATCTCTCGTAGGAGGATCGGTGTTTACAGCGTAGCTGCGTTCTATGTGAAAGTTGTTCTTCACACAAAATAGATCTCTGTTAAGAAGGATTACCGAGTCCTGCCTTCTTATAGGAGTAGCTAGATCCGCAGCTAGACTGGCTAGGGCATCAGCTTCAAGATTCTGGGATCGAGGTACATGCTCCAGGAAGAACCCTTTGAATGTCATGGCTATCTCGACTGCTGCTTGGTGATAGGGGATGAGGTCTGGATTCCGGACTTCGTATATTCCCCTGACTTGATTGACTATAAGCAGAGAATCTCCGAAAGCTTCCAAAGATTCGACCCCCAGCTCTTTAGCGACTTGGAGCCCAATTAGTAGAGCGTTATACTCTGCCACGTTGTTGGAGCAGGGCTCGTTGAGAGAGTATGCTCGGTAGATGACGAGTTTGTCGGGAGTAACCAGGACGATTCCTACTCCTGAAACCACATTTCCCCTAGGACCAGTTCTGGAGGCACCATCGAAGAATAGTTGCCATGCGTCACTTTCCATCGCAGAATTACATTCTGCGACTTCGTCAGGGATGTCCTCGTACAACTTGGAGGTCTCCGGGATCGGATGAGCAGTTAAGAAGTCGGCCAATGCTTGGCCTTTGATGGACTTCTGAGGGACGTACACCATGTCGTATGGTGTTAACAGCATCGCCCAAGTTGCGAGTCGAGAATTAAGAGCACTTGGCTTGCTCATCAGTACTCGGAGAGGGTTGATCCTGGAGATGATATGGATAGTCTGGCCGGTGACATAGTGTCGCGTCTTCTGGATAGCGGTCCATATGTCGTGACGACATTGGATGATGATGCTACCTCCCAGATATACGGATGATAGGAATCTATAGCTGCCAAGAAGTTTTGTGCTATGGGTTCTACCTCGTCACGGGGAGTGGATTCCTGATTTAGAATTTGAGCGCCAGTATACGGGAAAAGAGGATGTTTATTATCATCTGGAACTCCGTTCCTGGTTGCATTTACATCAGTCGGCTGCCTGTTGCGCCGAAGGTTGATGACCAAGGGTGGAGGCTTCTGGTCCAAAGTGATCACGAGAGGATCACCCCCTGACCTGGACTTGTTCAGGTGGATAGCCATAGGTTCCATGGCTTTTGGACGAGTGGTCCGTCCCTTCACTCTGATTGACAGCGGCAGTGTGGCAGAGGGTTCTTCCGGCTCCCGGTGGGATTCCTTCTCTGCCTCGCCTGACACTTCTTCCGTGTAGTCTTGAGAGTACAACACGGCATCGGAATAGTAGGATTCTACTCCTTTGAACGGGTTTAGGTCAGCAACCTCCGTTTGTACTATTCCTTGTGCGTCTACATATTTAAGGCATTGGTGTAGAGTTGAAGGAACAATGTTGTGGTCGTGGATCCACGGTCTTCCCAGCAAAATGTTGTAGGACACCTCTGAATCGATGACGTAACATGTGGCCACCGATCTAAGGTTGCCAATTTGGATCCTCAGGCGAATTTTCCCCAACGGCTTACTTCTTCCAGCGTTGAAACCCACGATTGTGGTGGTGGTGAAAGCTAATTCGCTGGTAGGAATCCTCAGTGGTCTGAGCAGACTGTGGGGGATGATGCTGATTGACGATCCTGGATCTATGTGAATCCGGTCGACCTCCATGGAACCGACGTACCCGGTGTAATAGAGGGGCCTATCATGTCTGTTATGTTTTAACAGCATGTCGTCTTGAGTGAAAGTGATGTTTGGGACCACCTCTATCATACTGTGGCATTGGGGACACGCCACCGGTTCTTCGTCGGGGGACTTGAGCTGGGTCAAGTATGCCTCTACCTGTATCAGTGCTTCGCTCAAGGCTAGACGAGTGTCTTGGGAGAGCCTGAGTAGCTCGAAGATGGACAGCCTGGCTGGCGTATTAGCCAGTTGGGCCAGGATGTCGAAGTTGTACGGCTTCTCTAAACCTTTGTTAGGAATGTTTTTCACAGGTTTATCAAAGCGAACTTCTTTTTGCTTCCCTTTCTCTGTCGGAGTTGGTCTTGAAGGACCGGTCTCTGGTATGAGGGACTCGGGTCCCGAAGGTTTGGCAGCTGAAGTGTCTGCCGGTGCACCTTCCTGACTTGCTCCGTAGTCATTGAGGTAAGCTCTCCCTGAACGGGTCGCAGCTAGTACTTCGTCTTCGTCTGATGGCGAAGAAGTCACAACCATATGGCATGGTTTGCATTTGGAGCTCTTTCTAGACGCAGCCTTAGTAGCATTAGTGTCCTCCTCGAGCTCCGACACCAAATCTGGGTGAACCCACATGATCTCGCCCCGCCGAGTGGTTAGGTGTACTAGGTCATGATTTTGACCCCTAGCTGGAGGGAGATTGATGATGTTCATCGTTGTCCGAGAGATAGGTGCAACACCATCCGGGATCTCCTGGGAAGGCAGATTGCCAAACAGTAGAGAGATCATGTTGGCTGTGACCGTCTTCTCAGTGTTGTGCAAAGTGATGGCTTTAGCATCGATCAACCCCTGGATCTTCCTCTTCAGTACGTAACATGCCTTTGTCGGGTGGTGTACGTATCTGTGGAAGATGCAGTATTTGGGGTCGCTAGTACTGCCGACTTCTTGGGGCCGCCTCAGCTCTGGAAGGGTGATCTTGCCGCTTTTGATGAGACATTCGAATATACTTGGGATATCGTCGTCGTCAAAAGAGTAGACTTCGATGGGCCTGGCAGTTCTGGGTCTCGTTTGCGTGGTTGCCGTAATCTTTGGTCTGGACGTGTTGATCGCCAGAGCTTCTTTCCCCTTGGGACCACGAGGATGGTCGCTGCTAGGAGATGACCTCTTGCCTCGGTCAGAGGCGGAGATCATGATGCCATTGTCGCGCGCCTTGCGACTGTTGTCTTCGGCGACAACGGCCGAGATGATGAACGAGGGCCAATCATGGAACTGATATGGTCCTGTGAACACCGAGACCACGGGAAGGAGGTTCTTCCTGCAAATGTCTACCAATGCAGAGTCTGGAACTCCTGGAGGCATTTGTAAGGTGGCCTGACGAAAACGTTCGATGAAGATGCGAACGTCTTCCTTTTCCTTCTGCTTGACTTCGATGAGAGAGGACATAGACATGTCCATCCCTCCCTCATAAAATCGTGTAAAGAATAAAGCTCTGAAGTCCTCGAAGGAAGTAATGCAGTTGTCCGCCAAGCTACGGTACCACTGATAGGCTACTCCTGAGAGACAGCCCTTGAACACCCGAGTGAGGAGGGCGTCGTTCCCTTGTAGCAACACCGTCATCATACTGAAATAGTTCATGTACTGACTTGGTGATATTTTTCCCTCGAACAGAGCCATAGTCTGTGGTTTGTACTTCGGAGGAAAAGGAACCTCTTCCCAGATAGCTAGGTAAGGCTGGTTGATTCCCAGTTTCTTGAGCTGATCTTTGTGCTTCAAGGCGTCGAACTGGGCTTTCAACTCTCGTACCGCCTGGATCGGATTTTCTGTCGGAAGTGGGACTACGGAGTGGTGCGGAGTTGGTTGTATCGTGACTCCGACGGGAGGCAGTATATTCTGTGAGTGAGGAAGCGGAGGAACTGCTGACTCCTGATCTAGCGCAGGCTCTTGGCTCAGATTGGATGGTGGTAAGTCCACCCCCATTCGTATCTGAGTTGGCAGGGCCGATGCTTGAGCCATGGCAGTTGCGTGCTGAGTTAGCATCATCTGGTGCATGTTCTCCATCATGGATTGCATTTGTTTCAGAGATGTCTCCAGTGTAGTGATGCGTTGCTTCGCGTTTTCTGACGGTGAAGCTTCCTCGCGTTCATCTTCAACGACGTAAACTCCCCTCTCCCTGGGTGTCATTGAAGGATTGGTATAGGTCGCTGTAGAAGTCGACTCTACACTTTCAGCATCTGATTCGGTGGCTTGGCGACCCCCAGCGTCGGAATCAGAAGAGGACGAAGCTGGTTGTCGTGACCTTGCGCGAGTGTTTTGGAACACCCCGGCTTCAACGTTCCTGAGGAGCTCATTGAACCTCCTTCGGCTCGGAGGCCTGGAGGGATGTCGTCTTGAGCCTGACCCTCCTCTAGGTATGTGTGAAGCCATGTTCACAGATGCATGCGCGGGTTCCTCTTCCTGGAAAGACAGAGAGTAGCTCAACCGGTCGAAAACTGATCGCTTTGCTTTAGAACAGCAGCAATTAATGACAACCTTATGACTATTACAACAGTGCTCGCTAGGAGGCGTAGTAGACATATTGGAGGGTCCCCTCTCTTTACGCTTCTGGATTAGATATTTGCGCAGGTCAGGGGGAGTCGCAGAGGAAGAAGATGATGACTTGTTCCTTCTGTTCCCGTCAGCGGGCATGCGGATGCTAGGCACCAACAGGTTGGCCATCTGGGTGGCGGATAACCCCCGGGGAGGGTGTCTTTCTGCGACTTGAGCTTGTATTACGCTGAAGGATTTTGCCTGGCGTAATGTAGAGATTTGCTCAGATTGGCGTAAAGTTGAAGAGGTCCTCAGTCGGCCATCGGCTTCTTGCGTAATCGGGAGGGTATGCAGATCGTTCCCTTGCCGGCGTAAAGGCCGAGAGGTTGAGTGCTCTGCCGCTTGCCTTCCCTTGCGGAGATCACAGCGCTCATCTGGTTCACCGTAGAGATCAGATATCGTCTTGTGCGCAGAGCGTGATTGGTACTTCCGACTTGGCGCTGAGGCACCATCAAAAGTTTTGTCTGTATCGCGCGTAGCGGGAGACTGGTTTCTACGCGTAGAGCGCAGTAGATACTCCTGGGTTAGCGCTGAGGCTTTGCCCGGAGTTTTGTCTGTACCGCGCGTAGTGGAGACTGGTTTCTACGCGTAGAGCGCAGTGGATACTCCTGGGTTAGCGCTGAGGCTTTGCCCGGAGTTTTGTCTGTACCGCGCGTAGCGGGAGACTGGTTCCTACGCGTAGAGCACAGTGGATACTCCTGGGTTAGCGCTGAGGCTTTGCCCGGAGTTTTGTCTGTACCGCGCGTAGCGGGAGACTGAATTTTACGTGCGGGGCACGGAGGGAGCAATGCTACAACCTCATTGGTCGGAGAGATCGGAGAGTCCACAGGAATGGTAGAGGATGTCTTGGGCATCCATACTTTGCGCAGCTTCCTGTTGTCTTGGACGGAGAGAGGGTGAGAGCTACCCCCGGTTCGAAGCATGTCTTCGTAGGCAGACTGGTCAAATTGGATGACCAGTGTCTTCTTCATGGTTCCTATAGATACCGCATCGTGTTGAGCAATTACTTCCTCGTCAAAAGAGAAAAACGTCCCCAGCAGAGTCGCCATCTTGTTTGTCGTAGAAAACGAAAAGAATGAAAGATGTATTTCAATGACGGGGCTTATACGAAACCCGCGTTCTTTTGTTTACAAACAAACTTGTACAATGTAATCCTATACGAGGATGTGGAAGTACAATTTATTTAATCTGGGTATAAATTGCTATAGGTGTCTGATCTGCGGTCGATCACTTTAGCCCTTGGACCACACGATGTTGAAGAAGTACCGTGGAAGACAGGTAGCAGCTTCGAAGGTTGCAAAGGAGGGTGGATGCACGATGCCAAAGTCGCCGATCCCCGCTCTTTGCCGAGCTCCGGGTTCCTCTCTCTCTCTCTCTCTCTCTCTTGATCTCTTCTCTCCTTGTTCGATCTTCAATTGTTCGACCACCTCTCTGGATCTTCAATTGTTTGATCTTTTTTATTCTTCGACCTTCCCCCTGTTCCTCTGTTGATAGAGGTCTCTATTTATAGAGTTTTAGTGACAGTGACCACTCAGTTGGTATAAAAACCGAGGAGTGGACAGCACAGCACCCTTTCATACGACGGTTAAAGTAACCAATGCCTGCGTATGGATGATCTTTTGAATGAGCGTATGACGCGGGTCCAACTAAGGGGACACAACGTGTACTATTGCTACAAAGATCACGGCGTAAAAGCCACGCAGGTAGGTATCCCTCGTGTAGAAGAGGTGGGCGTAAAAGCCAACGTCTGTCACCATGGCATAGAAGCCAAGTAGGCATAGAAGCCAGGTAGACGTAGAAGCCTGACGGCATAGAAGCTGGATGAGCATAGAAGCTGAACGGGCGTAGAAGCCGAGAGAGCACTGAAGCTGAACGGGCGTAGAAGCCGAGAGAGCACTGAAGCTGAACGGGCGTAGAAGCCGAGAGAGCACTGAAGCTGAACGGGCGTAGGAGCCAAGAGAGCACTGAAGCTGAACGGGCGTAGGAGCCACTACAAAATGTGCTGAGTGCTGACGTGGATGTCTTTAGCCGGAATTACGGCTTTTGAAGATATAATCAAATCTTTCGCATTAAATGCAGAGATCTGCCACCATCCTGTGCATTAATTGCGAATGCGTGTTATGAAGGCCTGCACCGTTCTGAGCATTGGGTGCAGAGTCGTGCCTCGAGCCCTTCGCGAGGAGTAGCTTTTGACGTGGTAGTCTGTTTGTCTTCTGCGGGGCGTAGACGGTTCACGTCTGCCTGTGTAGAATAAGGCAGCGTATCCCCTTGCATGCGAAAAAGCAGTTTACGCGAAGGGGATGTCACTAAACGACGGTTTTGGTGACACTTGATCAAATCCCCTGCATTAAATGCAGAGATTCGCCATCATCCTGTGCATTAAATGCGGAGGCGTGTTTTGGAGGCCTGCAGCCGTCCTGAGCATTGGGTGCAGAGACGTGCCTCGAGAAACTGTTACCGCTCTGTGCACCAATCGCAGAGACGTGCCTCGAGCCCTGCAACTTTTGACGTGGCAGGCGGTTTGTCTACTGCGGAGCGTAAACGGCTCATGTCTGCCTGTGTAAAACAAGGTAGCATATCCCCCTGTATACCTAAAAGCAGTTTGCGTGAGGGAGATGGCGGTAAGTGACAGCCTGGGTTGCAGTGCCGTGCCATCATTATAGCCGTCGTCTAGGTAGCCGAGCCGTATCCCTTTGTCAGAAGTCCAGATGTCAGGTTCACTGCTTGATTTGACAGGTTCATCTCGGAGAACACGAAGCGTTCCTCGTACGCTTTAGCGCTGCTTTGAGAGCGGAGGGTTTTACGCCATGGAGGCGATGAAGAGCCCTGTCTACGCTGGGGCGGCCTGGACATACTGCACTTACGCGGAGGGTCCTTTGAGTTTATACTTCATGCCATTTTTAACGGAAGAAGCTCTGTTGTACACTCGATGGCTCTGAAGGCCTCTGTTTACGCTGCTCTGCATTAAGATGCTGCGTAGATCCTCCCAGCGTATTTTTCATGCTTAATGACGTGTCCCTTCTTGCCACAATAGTGACAAGTCGGAAGCTCCTGCTGTGGATATGGCACTGCCCTCTACTGTGTCTGTGCTCCTGGACGACGGATCGGTCCTCCTGCTCCGGCTATGCTCTGGCTGGTGTAGTCATGCTGGTACGTCTAGCTCCTCTGACGATGGCCTCCTGGATTCTCACCTCTGCAAGAACCTCTTCATAAGAAATCCTCGCCTGTGTAGTGGTATACCTCTGTAGCTCGAAATTGAGGTCATGATGAAATCTCTGGGCTTTCTCAAGATCGGTGGGTATCAGGACTGCACCAAATCTGCTAAGGCGGCTGAACTCCGCGTCATAGGCGTCAACAGTTATATTTCCCTGTTCTAGATGTAGGAACTGGGAGTACAGGGCATTTCTGACTGTAGCTGGGAAATACTTCGCATTGAAATATTCTAGGAACTGTTCCCAAGTCTGGTTCTTCCCTACACTGCGCTCAATGGAATCCCACCAGTGGTGGGCGTTGCCTTTCAACTGGGCCCTCACTGCGGTCATCCAAAGGTCGGGGTACAGTTGTGAAGCCTCTAATAGCATCTCCGTGTTGGCGACCCAATTGAAGATTTGTTCTGCAGTCTCATTGCCTGAGAAAGTATCTAGTCCCATCTGTCGGAACCATCTAACAGTGCCACCTGTCTGGGCTGGTGGAGGTGCTGGTACTGGTGCTGGGACAGGTGTCCTCTCTAGTACTGCCATCAAACTCTGTCTCAATATCTCTGTCTGATGCCACTGTGCTTGCATCATCGCCTGGAAGAACTGAAGCATCTGTGGTTGTCCATCTGGCTGTGGCATCTGGGGTGGATAAGGTGGAGGCGGTGGTAGTAGAATCTCTGGCTGTGCAGTAGGCGTCTCCTCAGATGTCGGCCTCGCAGTCTGCGGCATTGGTGTAGCTCCTGAAGTCTGGCCCTCACAATGTTGCGTGGGGATTGTCTGGGAAGTCTGTCCCTCAGGCTGTGATGTGGGATCGCCCTGCGATGTCTCGTGCCAATTTATCAGCGGGGTCTGTAGCGGGGGTTGCCCTTGGGGTACCTCCTCTCCTTGAGTGGTGTTATCTGGCTTTGCGGCACGGGGTGCTCCTCGTCCACTGTACAAATTCATCTTGCTGCAAGAGATGGATTTCATTAAAAGAGTACGAGGACAACAAACATGATGTAGATATTTAGAAGCAATATGAAGGAAGTTCAAAGGCGAATCAAAAAGTGGATGAGACCTAGTAATTTCTATCCTATTGCAGGCTCGCTGGGCATGTTACCACACCACAAGCAAAAAAGGAGACCTGCATGGGCCACCACTAAAACCATGTCACGCCCCAGTCCCAGAAATATACGGGACCAGGCCACGTGGCAATAGCCAGCTGACACGTCTCTGAAGATATCCCAATTTAATGGATCCCCGAAGTGTGCTACGCTGTCCTAAAATACTAACATGTACAATATCAGTCAATAACAGGTAATCTAATCTCATCCACAAAATAAAGAGCAAGAAGTACTAAATAAACTGCTGGATAATAAATACCAGTCTCAAGATATCATAGTACAATCAGTGAAGTCTGGTGGGAACAAACCCACTACTATGACAAAATAAAGTACTGAAATGAGATATAAAAGATAATAATTAGGGAATCGGCTGACTAGATAATGATGCACCCAATCTAGACTGAAGGCCTACCAATTGATCACGGAAACTCTGACGGCTGCACCTCTAACTCCTCGGCGGTGGCGAATCTCGTCTCCTGTCCGGGGCCGTATACTGTAGGGTAGAAAGCCTCGTCCAAATCTGGAAAGGTACCAGGTCCTCAGAGGGACGTAACAAGATACATAGAAGCATGCTATATATAAATACTGAATAAAAAAAAATACAATAAAGGGTGTGCTAGCCAATCTAAGTGAATGCAATGTGAGAACAACTGTGAGTATATGAGAAGGTGTAGGCTAGACATATGCTGACGTAATTCACCGGTCATGACAACCGGCTAGTATATGCCACACATGTCCCCTATAACACGGGCGCAGGAATACAGTAACGTCCAACATTCTATAGAGTATGGTATCTGCAATGTCATCAAGTAACGACCCACACTCTACAGAACGTGGTATCAGTAATATATATAAATACGTCCGTATCACTCCGTCGAGTGCAGTATCAGTGTAAAGGAGTGGGGTGTCCCATATGCCTACCAGTCGTCCTCCCCTCCCAATGTAGATATACCCGTCAAATAATTGACACGCATATCCCTTATCTAAATGCCAAGTCTCTAAACTGAAATAGTCCTAGATTTCTTGCTAACCGTGATGCACGTCGCACGTGGCGATAGCTAGTCGATCACGCGGACACGCATCCCAATATGAGATTTATTCCTATGAATACGTATAACAGTGTCAGGTCTTGGAAGAATACAGGATATCCTCCCATAGGGTGAGTCTACTAATGACTAAGTCAATGTATACCAATATTCGACGTATCCGTCGAATGCACCCGAGACAATCTCGGACGCGCACAGTTGTATAAGACAGAACAACAGGCATACAATACAGCATTTGCATAATTTAAATTAGACAACAAAGTATAGCAAGGTATCTTGCCTGAGTCTTCGAGAGATGAATGCCAAAAGCCTGTTCCGGTAGCGTCTCCTGGCTGATCCAAAGACCCTAGACAACAATATATATATATATATATATAGAGAGAGAGAGAGAGAAAGGGTTAGGGTTTACCTAGAGGTGTCCGGAGCTGTGGAGAGGAGGATGAGAACCCCGAGGTCGTCGGAGGGGGGAGCCGTGCGAGGGGAGCAGTCGCGCGAGGGGAGGAGTCGTGCCGGAGGGGGGCGCTCGGGGGGTGGGGGAGCCGGCGGGTTCAAAAATTTAGGTGAGAATGGGGGGAAAATTAAATGGCCAACCATATATTAAACAATTTAGCGACGTCTCAAATAGACGTCGCTAAACGTCGTAAATAAATAAAAATTTAGCGACGAAGTAAATGTCGCTAAACATCGTAGATAAATAAAAATATAGCGACGAAAGAAATATCATAAAACGTCGCTATAAATTAAAAATTTAGCCACGTTCAACGACCTTTGACGGCGTATATTTTTACAATAGAAAATATCGTCGTTACATGTCGCAAAAACTTCGCTATTTATTAAAAATTTAGCGACGTTCAGCGACATGTACTGGCGTATATTTTTACAATAGAAATTGTTGTCGCTGAACGTCGCTAAACATCGCAACTAGCAATATTTAGTGAAACTTTTTATTGGAGTCTCTAATATTATAAAAATTACCGACTTCAATAACTTGCGTCGCTAAAAAATGTCGCTAATAGCGCAGATTTTGGTAGTGTAGCAGAAACATAAGCAGCATGAAAATGACAAGTGTAGAAAGGATAGAAAGATTGCAAAAGTGACTTTAAGCGAGAGAAATGTGGTGGTAAAGTACTTTTTTGACCAAAAAGATAAGATGCAATTTTGCTGCTTAATATCATAGTTTGAAGTATCGGTCGATACCGATCCGATACGGCCGATACCGATACAGTTTGACATATCCCGATCCGATTTCGATCGATATCCGATACTGACCGATACCGACATTAGAGGTCTCTTTTCCGGTCAATTCGGCAAAAAAATTGAATTAAAAAGACCAATTAGCAAGGGTGTAAAAGCAAAGTAAGGTTGTAAAAATATATAAAAGAGAAAAACTTATCTATCGCATATAAATCAATCGACAAGGGTGACTACTAATTTATTTAATATCAAAAATACTAAGAAACAACACAGAAAATACTTTAAATTATGCATAAATGTATAAAATATATTCTCTAAAGTGTTAATAATTTATTTGTTTTTTGATACCAAAAAATTCGATACTCCGATCTGAAATCGTCGATACTATCGATACCGTCGATCCCGATACTCATAGGAATGGTCCGATACCGTTTCCCATATCGATACTTTAAACCTTGTTTAATATAAGCCATTGACTTAGCCATTTTTCACCAAAGATATAAGAAACAATTTTGTTTCTTAATTTGGTCGTTGACTTGGTCAAAGATGGTTAGAACTATCTACAACTTATGCCTAAGAACCACCACCTATGAAGTCCGATAAATATGATGGACTTTATGTTATGAGAGATCATTCCATCTTAAGTAAGGAATAGAAACGAGAGGAGTGTGTTAAAGAGTGTGTATTTTTTCCTATTATAAGAGAGAGAGTATAGTAAAATTTTCTACATTTTTTTTTCAGTTGTTATTTGTGTGCTTCGTACCACAACATTCTAACACAATTTCCTATCTTTATTTCTCTTTGTTCAATGGATCAAAATCTCAAACCAACATTCTATTTGTAGCAATAATGAAATTTACAACTAAAAGCCCTAATTGTATCATTCTAATCAACAGATTTATAAATCCGAGAACATTATTTACAACTGAAAAAAGCACTCTAGTACTCGTCCCATTTTAGCAAAAAATGTTTTAAGTATTTGATTTATGGAGAACCAAATATATAGCCTTGAGTTCCATAGATCTATTGACACACTTCTCCAAACGACATTACAAATGATAGTTGATTAAGATACGTTAAGAACACAAGCAAAGAAAATTTAACATAATTTGGAGTTTTTTTTTCAACGTACATAATTATTTTTATTATTTAAAAAAAAGCATACTTACCAAAGGTAAACTCTTATTTATAGACAGATTAGTTGTCCGGATAGTGCAATTGAGATAGGCACGTCATTTGCAACAATTAATTAGACATTTGAATATTTTGATTCTCTACAAAAGCCAAATTTGTTCAAATAATTGAGTGTTAAAAAGTTCAAATACTTTAATTCTATAGTAGGAATAGAATAGTGAAATTTAAAAAATATAAACATGTGGCTGATCGGATTCGACCGCAGTTTCCACAGCCGCAACATGGAAACACCACTAAACTACATCCATGATATGGTTGTGGCAAATGTTTTAAAAACTAGACCGGAGATGGATCCGGTCAGAATATTAGATTAGATCAAACCGAGCTTACTTACTAAGTTAATTCAAATTAAATTAATTATATAGATTTATAATCTTATTTTGAATATATTATATAAATACACAACTACATATATACTATCTGAAAGTTTTGTTATCAGAGTAGAATTAATCAAGAAGTAAACATATTAACTTTGATTGTATGTTAAGTTAAAAAAATTCAAAAATCAGGACAAATCGACTGGGTTGACCAAATTTTTAAAAGCAAAAATCGATATTAAATCAATTTAAAAAATTTAAAAAAATTACTAGTTCACGGATTAGCCGGTTAACGGTATAATTTTTAAAATACTGACAATTACTGATTTATCCAAATTAATAAACCACCCCCCACCCGTTCATAGCCGAACCGTGGATTAACAGTAGGAAATTCGATAAAGCTGCAAATTTCTGTCAAATTATACTTGTTTTGTCTACTAATGTAAATATGTCAGATTCGGGTTGAAGATTCGTCTCTATTTTTTGTTCTTCTTCGTTTTCCTCCCTTTTTTTTTTTAAACATTTGTTCTTTTATTAACAAATTACAAGTGCCAATAAAAAAAAATTAAGATATATTTTGTAGCATCCCGGACCAGAATTTTATTTGCACATGCATCAATGCCATGAAACAGTTTGCAACTACACAATTATGCTCTTTTTTGTATATGTTAACCCGTACTAATATAAAACATCATGTTGTGTTTAGTGGCGACACTTGATCTCAACAACTATAAACTATATAATTTTGTATAGTTTTGCAATAATGCTATTATAAATATTGAAGTCAACATGTTTAATGTAACCAATGGGACTAAAATAGCACATGCAGGCCAGTATCATGGATTTGTCTACGTAGTTCATTGACTTGATTCCTTTTTTTCCCTTGTACCTAATGGAAATTGAACCTAATTCTCTTTATAAATTGTTGATAAAGCTTACCATAACCTTAATTAGGTCATAGTACGTACATATCCATGACTTCATTCCTTTGTTTCCCTTGTACCTAATGGAAATTGAACCTAATCCTCTTTGTAAATTGTCGGATAAAGCTTATCTTAAGCTTAATTGGGTCATAGTTAGTTACTGCATATCCATCTTGGGTAGTTAGATATTACATCCATCAGTATGGCAAGTATACATTGGGAATCGAATCATCGTCCACTCGAATCTTATGTCTCCACACTAGCCACTTGAACTAGAGATCATTGACAAATATATATATATATATATATATATATATATATATATATATATATATATATATAGGGGTCCAGTCTGGATTTGGTGAATTTTGGAGTCCAAATATGATGAAAGATTTGATTTGATATAATTTGGAAATCTACATTAAATGTAAGATTTGATTAGATTTCAAATTTATATCAAATATTTAATTTGACCATATTTGGACGTCCATAATTGGTGTTGGACTATTTTAGGTGGAATATGATTCTTATTTTAAGGTTTTCTATTTAGGAAATCCTATTATGACCTAAAATATGATTTTTCATCCTGTAAATATAGGAGAAGGGTGAAGGCACAAAATATAGCACAAGTTGGAGATTCAGGGTGCTCGTCAACAGAAAATCTAAGAGAAAGTCCGTTCTTTGCTCTTAGGACTCCGTCATCCAAGACAGAAGAAAGAAAGAGATCTGATCGAGAAGTCGTCGCCTTCGCTCAGGAAGATTGCTACGGGTTGGTAAGTGTAACGACCCGCTCCGCTCAACCCGGAGGCCGATTCAAAAGGCATAAGTGTAGCGAACCGACCCGCCTTGCTCAACGAGATGACTCGTTCGATGCAATGGTATTCAGACTTGGACCTTCAAATGGAGTTCAATCAGAGACTTTTTAGAGGCGCACTCGGAGTCTCGCTCGACCGATGCAATTCATCGCTAAGATGGGTGTCCCTGGTGAACCTGTCCCTGCTTAGCTCTACACTTAAAAAAAAAATGATACATGCTAGTTTCTAAGTGATAACCTTCTCATGCTAATAAAAAGAGATGAACGTACATAGCTAAGGGGATAACCTCGTCTTATCATTGTATAGAACATAGAGATCTTACTTGTTATCTACGTAATCTGGCTTATTGAGCTAAAATATAGTAGTTTCTTATATGTGTCACAAAAGTAGTTTTGAGTTCATATCAAGGCATCGCACCACACGAAATATGACACGGGATAGAGTATTATCATATTGCATAAATAGACGAGGAAGACTATCAAGTAGTGGTTCCGAGTCAGGAGAAGAAAAAAAAAAAGTACTCGGGATATCCAGATCACCGAGGCAGTCTCTATCAGGGAGCTGCGCAAAGAAAAAAAATCCGAGTGTAGTCCTCGACAAGATTGAACCGAGCTAATGTCCTCGGATAAGGAAAACCGACCAGGAAGATCTCGGTTAGGATTGGAAGTGAGGGAGTAATGCATGGTCACGGACAACTAGTTGCGCACCAGGTAGAGAGGAGTCCTCGACACGATTGCTGAGGCATCTGAATCGTGTTGCCCCGGGAGGACAATGCCAGTGTAGTCCTGGTAATACGCTAGCTGAAGTACTAGCGGACGAGTGTGGGATGTCCAACAAGGCTTGCTACCGACCTGGAAAGACAGCCGACTCGTCGGATAGTTTGAGATGCCCAGTAAGGCTCGTAACCGAGCTGGAAAGACATCCATTTTATCCCAGATCATGTCTAATATGGATAACAGAGCCAGTGACCTTCTTATAGATAAGTCATGCATGCATAGCGGCGATCCGCATTCAGAAGAGGAGTAACAAGAAGGAGTATAATGTACAGCACTTTGCATTTTTAGAATAGATGCACGGTATATAACATAGTTTGAGTAGAACATGTCTGAGATAGAGACACAGTCATAACACTTGAATTGCATAGATGTTTTTCATTACTTAGTACTGATTTTATTGTTGCGAATGACAGAGAAGGCCAAAGGGTAAGGAAAGGGTAAGAACGAACTCAGTTGATTATAGTACGACACTCTTGCCTCAGACACGAGTATTACTTTCATTATATTACCATGAAACTGATACTAAGGCAAAGACTAGAAAAACAACATAAGTCGGTGCACATAACTAATGAACGTGCTTATTTTGTGGCGTGGGCGAGAGGCCTCCCCACCAGTGCATTCAATATACTGATACCCAACCAGATTGCATGCAGGGTGCAGCAAGAAGTCATACAAATTCGGAAATCGCTTAACGCATTGAGGCGCGCGGATCTGGAGCTCACATATATGAGACATAATGTATAGGAATATCATCATCCAAATTTTTTTGATTCAGTTATAAGCCTAAGGGCATATTCATTGTGAAGAGAAAGAGAGAGAGAGAGAGCACAAGTGACTTATAATCTCGGTCTAGCACCGCTTGTAATCTTTACTCCATATCAATAAAGAGCTTATTTTGGATTCAATACTTGTGTTTATTTTATGTTTCCGCTATGACGACTCTGCGAACTAGTTATCAATGGCCATTTCGGTATTTGTCTCACGCGGGAGCAACTCCAGGCTCGCGCGGCATCACGTCCCGATAGGAACGATCGTCCTGCGGGAGCGCTGGCGCGATGATTTGCGCCTAGCAAAGACGATCGATTCCTGCGGGAGATCGGGGCGTAAAATTTTGGTATCAGAGCACGGTTTTACATCCTTAGAATTCGTATCGATTCTCTCAGTTTTGAACTTGTTTATTGATAATGTGATAGACGCTCTCTCTAGATGCTTCGATGAATGTTTCATACAATGAGTCTAAATATTTTTGAAAGTGCACGTGAATGATGTGATTTGCTTGAATGAGATTATGATGAAAAGGCCTTTGTGCTGAACTATGTCAGACTTTATGAGAATATACTCATGCTTGAAAATTTTAAGTTACGTGCGAACCAGATGACCTTACCCTAATGCTAGCGGGTTTGTATATAAAACTAGAATATCGTTCGGACAGGATAGCTATGTACACTTCCTTTCGGCTAAGGGTGCTGAGTATCGTACACCTAGACCTTTTGGTGCGAGCAGGTTGCGAGCGAGATTTGGGTATTGTTTGGATAAGGATAAAGTCGGACTTAGAATAGAAATCGATAGAGACGTTATCGAAGTACCGCTAAGACGAATAATGGAAATCGTGTTTGGATTTTGAGATATAGTTTGGACAATCCGATGGACGATCCGATGCAGCAGCTCTTCTCCGTGGATGATCTGATGCAGCAGCTCTTCTCCGTGGACGATTCGATACAGTACCTCTTCTCTCTCCCTTGAGTGTTGATTCGCAAATAGCCAGCCAGCCCTTTCCATGGAGGTAGTACCCTGTTATTTATAGTTGTTCTGTGGTCGCATGCCATGGATACCGCATGCGCCCCTGTTTGATGACCGCATAGGGCTCTCTCTCAATAGAATACGGTTGTAACTATGGCCGCATGTCACAGTGAAGCTGCCATGTGAGCTTGGTTAGGATTTATTGTTGATGAGATCTCGGGATTGTTTTGGCCCGTTGTATATGTGGCTTGGTCGTTTGGACGCATAGCCCGCATCAACTGCACGAAGATCTCTTTAGTTATAATGGAAGGATCTTATTAGTTGGAACGCATTGGGCCAAAGACGTATGGACCGCATGAAGTCTAGGACGCATTGGGCCAAATACACATGGAACGCATAGAGTCTGGGACGCATTAGGCCACAGACGCATGAAACGGATGGAGTCTGGGACGCAATGGGCCAGAGACGCATGAAGTCTACAACGCATTGGTCTAGAGATGCATAGATTTTTTTTGTCTTCTGCATTCGTGGCATTTGAATAGTTGTATACTGCTAAAAGTAATTATGACAAAGCCGTCAGCTCGAATTCTAATCCTCGGTGCAGGATTCGAGGTGGTCAGGATGACTGTCTATTTTGTTATAGTCATAAATGCTCTGATGTGACTGTAGGGACCATGCATCAAAGGGCGGCATGCATCTTGGGACATCATGTATCCGAGGGTGTTATGCGTCCACCCATGTTATGCGTCTCTTGCTTATTTGTTGACTGTAAACTGGAGCGCATGGAGAGATTTGTTATGCTTCTACAAGACCCCTTCAAAGTTTTCCGACTTGGCTAAGTCTGGAATACTTTGAATAAGAAGCATAAAATTAGCACGCATTCACTATTCGTCTCCTTTTGCTAAGTTCGTCAGGTTGACGTATGTAGAAGTTATCACATTGAGGGCTCTGCCATGCTGTCAAATCTGTATTAAATGGCAATATTTGGTTCTACCTTTGAGTTGATCTGTTGGGATTCTGAACCGTCTGATAACACGAAGCTCGATGCGTCAGTTTTCGAGGAGATAAAAGAGGATCACACGGATCGAGGTATTAGGATCATCTCATTAATTGTTCGATTTATGATCTTGATCCCTTCACGTGGTTTTGGAGTCTATAAATAGGCAGTCAGGGGGAGAGAGAGAGAAATTTTATCTCCTTGCTCCGTTTTTACTTTTTCCTGTGAAGGATATCGAAGGCTGCGACTCTCCTTGCTGAAGAGTTTATAAGGGATGGTCTCGCTCTGTGGCCTCATGATCTGGATATTTTGCTTGGAGGTAGGCTAGTACCGCCCTTCTCACACTGGGTTGTGAAGGACACAAAGGCACCAGTACACCGTCTTGCTGCAGAAGACTCGTTATGGGCATGCGCAGTCCTCTGCCGTATGAAAGAGTACTTCTCTGTAACATGCGTGCCGAGTTTTGGCATGGCCGTACGGGTGGGGGTCGTCTGCTTTCATGCTCGCAGAGCTCTTTCTTTGGCTCGACCGCATGGATGAGACCTCATCTTGCTAGCGCATGCAGACTTGGTCGTGCGTCGCTGCGGCCGGGCAGCAGTATGCGATCGCTGTATCTTTATGCGACCTTCGCTGAGTCTGATGCATGTCTTCTTTTTGCAGGTTTTTTCTTCGCTCGTGTTACCTTTGATGGGGCATGGAAGGATATCATAAGACCCGTTATTCGGGATAAAAACCAATCTTATGTGACGGTTCACCAAGAACTAATCCAGGAGACGCGGTCAGTTTGGCAAGAACTAATCCAAGATACTTGGATGAATATCCCGCGTCATACATTGAGCTGTCATTGTTCATGAAGCACGTCAGCTGCTTTTCTCCCTTTTATGTGGTTCGCTATCGGCCAGGAGACTGCTGAGTCGATGACAGAATTTGGATTAATTGGCATTCCTGTCGTTGGTCTTCCCGCATGATTATATAATGCCTGCTCCTGCTCCTCCTTTGCTATTCGTCGCTGTAGAAGCATGAAAAATATGCTGTAAAGTTATACACAGTATTTCAGTACTGGGCGGTGTAAGACATAACTTCAGAGCCATCGGCGTACAACAGAGCTTCATCGCTAGTGCAGCATAAAATATAAGCTCCAGAGATAACCCGCGTATAATGCAGTATTTCCAGACTGTTTCAGCGTATAAAGGTTGCTACCTCGCCTTTACGGCGTAAAATCCATCTGCTTTTTAATGCAGTGGAAAGATTATATAAGGAACGCCTCGTATCCCTCAAACGAGCTGTACGAGGAATACTTCAAATTCTGCGAATGAACCTGTCAGACAGTACAATGAACCTGACTTCTGACAAAGGGTACAGTACAACTATCCAGACGACGGCTGTAATGATGATGCGGCACAGAGACCCAAACCGTCGTTTAGTGACATTTCCTTGATATAAATTGCTTTTACGTATTCAAGAAAATACGCTGCCTAGTTTTATACAGGTAGATATAAGCTTTTACGCTCAGCAGAAGACAAAACAAACTGCCACGTCAAAAGCTGCTCTTCGTACAGAGCTCGAGGTACGTCTTTGCATTTAATGCACAGAACGGGAGCAGATCTCTACATTTAATGCACGAGATTTGGTTCTACTTCCGAAGACTGGGTTAGCCATGATTACGACTAATACGTCCACATCATCTCTTCTACATATTACGCCATCAGGCTATTTTCAGCTTTAGGAGCACGTTGTACGCTATCTCCTTGAAATACGCTGACCTGGCTATTTTCAGCTATAAGGAGTACGTCGTATGCTATCTCCTCGGAATACGCCAACTCAGGCTATATATTTTGCATTGGTGAGTGACAAGACTATTCGGCCCAAAATATGCTCAAGATCTCAGTCGAAGAAGGACAACTGGTTATCTCTACGCCAGCTACCTATCCATATAGCATCAAGCTTCTACGCTTACTTGGCTTCTACGCCAACTTAACAACTATTTGGCTTTTACGCCATGGTGACAGTTATTGGCTTCTACGCCAACCTTTTTTACGCAAGGGGCAGTTACCTACGTGGCTTGCATGCCGTGATCCTCGCAACGGTTATACGCGTTACCTCATCATGGGACACGCATCACACGCAGATTCAGAAGATCATCTATACGTGGGTGGCAGTTATTACAATCGCCGCGTAAAAAGTGCCATACTCTCCACTGTCCGGCTTCTACGCCGACTGGACGGTTACTGTCACTAAAATCCTATAAATAGAGACCTCTATTGACAGAGGTGAAAGGTCGAAGATTTTAATAAGAGAGGTCGAAGGTCAGAAATTGATTTTTTTTTAGAGAGAAGAGTCCAAAGCATAGAGAGTAGTGATCGACGATTTTGGCATCAAGCATCCACTCCCCTTTGCAATCTTTGAAGCTTCTTCTTCTTCTACAGCACTTCTTCATCATCGTGTGGTCCAAGGGACAAAGTGATCGACCGCAGATCAGACTCCTATAACAATATTTACCCAGATTAAATTTTGTACTTAACATCCTTGTATAGGATTAATAGTACTTCTTGTTTGTAAACCTAAGAAAGGGTTTCGTATAAACCTAGTTTTATGTCTTCCGTTTATTATGAAACACAAGATGGCGACTCTGCTGGAGAACCTCTTTCTCATCTGACGAGAAAGCAATTGCTCAACACGATGCAGTATCAGTAGGATCAGTGAAGAAGACCTTGGTCGTCCAGTTCGACCAATCTGCCTACGAAGATATGCTTCGAGCAGGGGGTAGCTCTCACTCTCTCTCTATCCAAGACAACAGGAAAATGCGTAAGGTCTGGATGCCCCGGACATCCCCTACCATTCCTGCCGACTCTCTGGCTTCTCCGACCAACAAGGTTGTAGCTTCGCAACCTCCGTGCCTCGCGCGTAAAACCCTGTCCCCCGTCTGTGACGTAGTAGACAAAACTTCGGGCAATGCCTCAGTGCTAGTCCAGAAGTCTACTCCGCACTCTGTGCGTAAAGCTCTGTCTCCCGTCTGTGACATGGCAGACAAAACTTCGGGCAATGCCTCAGTTCTAGTCCAGAAGTCTACTCCGCGCTCTGCGCGTAAAGCTCTGTCTCCCGTCTGTGACATGTCAGACAAAACTTCGGGCAATGCCTCAGTGCTAGTCCAGAAGTCTACTTCGCGCTCTGCGCGTAAAATTCAGTCTCCCGTCTGTGATGTGGCAGACAAAATTTCTGATAATGCCTCAGCGCCCAATCAGAAATTCCAAACGCGCTCTGCGCGTAAAAATGCATCTGTCTTCCATGGAAAAGCAGATGGTCCCTGCAATCTACGCAAGGGAAAAAAAGTGGCGGACTTCTCAACTTCTCGACCTTTACGCCAGCAAGATAAGAATCTGCCTGCTCTCCAGATTATGGGTAAAGCTGATGGCCGATTGAGGACCTCCTCAGTTCTACGCCAACCTGAGTAGAGCTCCAAATTACGCCAGGAAAAGCCCCTCGGCGTAAAGAAGGTCCAGTTGTTCGATAGATTTGCTCCGCATGGATCAGCTGCTGCTTATGTGGCTGGACTGCTGTATACATATAGCGGAAGAAGAACCTACATACGCATCAGTGAACATGGCTTCACACGTTCCTAGAGGAAGGTCGAATTCAAGACGTCATCCCTCTAGAACTCCAAGCCAAAGGAGATTCAACAAACTCCTTGAGAACATTGAAGCTGGGGTGTTCCGAAACACCCGTTCGAGGTCAAGACAACCGGCTTCGTATTCTTCTAATTCCGACACTGGGGGTCGCCAGTTTCCCGAATCAGATGCTGAAAGTATAGAGTCATTCTCTACATAGACCTATACTAGCCCTTCAATGACATCCAGAGAAATGGGGGTTTATGCCATTGAAGATGAAAACAAAAAGGCTTCCTCGTCAGGAAGTACTGAGCAACGCATCGCTGTGCTGGAGACATCTCTGAAAGAGATACAGTCCATGATGGAGAATATGCACCAGATGATGCTGACTCAACACACAGCTGCTATAGCTCAAGCATCGGTCCCTCCGACTCAGATACATGTGAGGGTGGACTTACCACCATCCAACGCGAATTAGGAGCCTGCTCTAGATCAGGAGACAGCAGCCCCTCCACTTCCTAATTCGGAGAATGTATTGCCTCATGTTGGGGTTACGATACAACCGATCTCTCACCACTCCGCGGTTCTTCTACCGGCTGAAGATCCGATGCAGGCAGTGCGGGAATTGAAGGCCCAATTTGATGCCTTAAAACATAAGGATCAGCTAAAGAAATTGGGAATCAACCAGCCGTACCCAGCTATCTGGGACGAGGTCCCTTTTCCTCCTAAATACAAACCACAGACTATGGCTTTGTTTGAGGGAAAGACATCACCGAGCCAGTACATGAACTACTTTAGTATGATGACGGTGTTATTACAAGGGAATGACGCCCTTCTCACTCGAGTGTTCAAAGGCTGTCTCTCGGGAGTGGCTTATCAGTGGTACCGTAGTCTTGCGGACAACTGTATTACTTCCTTTGAAGATTTCAAGACTTTGTTCTTCGCGCGATTCTACAAAGGAGGCATGGACATGTCTATGTCATCTCTCATCGAAGTAAAGCAGAAGGAAAAGGAGAACGTTCGCACGTTCATCGAACATTTTCGTCAAGCCACTTTGCAAATGCCTCCAGGAGTTCCAGACTCGGCATTGGTGGATATTTGCAGGAAGAATCTTCTTCCAGTGATCTCGGTATTCACAGGACCATATCAGTTCCATGATTGGCCCTCGTTCATCATCTCAGCGGTAGCTGCTGAAGACAACAGTCGGAAGGCGCGTGATAGTGGAATTATGATATCTGCCTCTGATAAAGGCAAGAGGTCATCCTCCAACAGTAACCATCCACGTGGTTCCAAAGAAAAAGAAGCTCTGGCGATCAATACATCCAGGCAAAAGACTGCGGCAACCACACAGACAAAACCTAGGACTTCCAGGCCCATTGAAGTATACTCTTTTGACGACGACAATATTCCGAGCAAATTCGAGTGCCTCGTCAAAAGCGGCAAGATTACCCTCCCTGAGGTGAAGCGGCCTAATGAAGTCGGCAGTACCAATAATCCCAAGTACTACATTTTTCATAGGTACATACATCACCCCACAAAGACGTGTTATATACTAAAGAGGAAAATCCAGGAGTTGATCGATGCTAAGGCCATCACTCTGCGCAACAGCGAGAAGACGGTCACAGCCAACATGATCTCTCTTCAATTTGGCAATCTGCCTCCTCAAGAAATTTTGGACGGTGTTGTACCTATTTCCCGGACAACGATGAACATCGTTAATCTCCCTCCAACCAGAGGTCAAAATCATGACCTGGTACCCCTGACTACCCAGTACGGCGAGATTATGTGGGTTCATCCAGATCTGGTGTCAGAGATCGAGGAAGAGACTCAAGCTGCTAAGGCTAAGTCCAGAAAGAACTCAAAGCATAAACCATGTCATATGGTTGCTATATCCTTGACATCATAAGAAGAGGTATTGGCTACTGGAACCCGTTCAGGGATAGCCTACCTCAAAGACTACGAAGGAAGTCAGGAAGATGCATCGGCAGACGCTTCAGCAGCCAAGCCTTCAGAACCTGAATCCGTCGTACCAGAGGCAGGTCCTTCTAGACCAACTTCGGCGGACAAAGGCAAGCAAAAAGAAGTGCGCTTTGATAAACCTTTGAAGAACATTCAAAATAAAGGTTTGGAGAAGCCATACAACTTCGATATCCTGGCCCAATTGGCTAATACACCAGCCAGATTGTCCATATTTGAACTACTTAGGCTTTCTAAAGACACCCGTCAAGCCCTGAGTGAAGCATTAATGCAGGCGGATGCATACTTGACCCAGCTCAAGTCCCCTGATGAAGAACCTGTGGCATATCCTCAATGCCATAGTGTGATGGAGGTGATCCCAAATATTACTTTCACCCAAAATGACATGCTGTTGAAACACAAGCATGACAGACCCCTCTATTACACCGGATATGTCGGTTCCATAGAGGTTGACCGGATTCACATAGATCCGGGATCATAGATCAGCATCATTCCTCATAATCTGCTCAGACCGCTGAGGATTCCTACTAGCGAATTGGCTTATACCACTACTACAATCGTGGGCTTCAACGCCAGGAAAAGTAAGCCATTGGGGAAGATTCGTCTGAGGATCCAAATTGGCGACATCAGATCAGTGGCTACATGCTATGTCATTGATTCAGAGGTGTCCTACAATATTCTGCTGGGCAGACCGTGGATCCACGACCACAACATCGTTCCTTCGACTCTACATCAATGCTTCAAATATGTAGATGCCCAAGGAACGATACAAACAGAGTTTGCTGATCTTAACCCGTTCAAATGAGTAGAATTCTACTACTCCGATGCCATGTTGTACACCCAAGACTACATGGAGGAGGTGTCAGGCAAAACAGAGGAGGAATCCCATCGGGAGCCAGAAGAACTCTCTGCCAAGCAACCTCTATCAATCAAGGTGAAAGGGCGAACTACTCGTCCAAAAGTCAGGGAACCCCTGGCTATCCACCTGAACAAAACCAAGGCAGGAAAAGGAGGTGATCCTCTAGTGATTACTTTGAACCAGAAGCCTCTACCTTTGGTCATCAACCTTCGGCGCAACAAACAGCCGACTGATGTAAATACAACCAGGAACGTGGTCTCTGACGATAATAAAGATCCTCTTTTTCAGTACATTGACGCTCAAATTCCGAATCAGGAATCCTCTTCCCATAAGGATATAGAACCTATAGCACAAAGATTCTTGAAAGTTATAGATTCCTATCATCCGTATGTGTGGGAAGTAGCGTCACCATCTAATGTCATCACGACATATGAGCAACAAGAGGATTCTATCTTTATTGTCCCGCCTATTCGCAGCAGTCAGCGTCCAATAGTCTTCGGTCGCATGCGCAATGAACTGACTGTACCAGAAGATTCTCCCGATGACGATGCTGGTAAAATACAGGTTCACAGATACAGCCCACAAGCTTTAAATATTATGCAAAGTATGGGTTATGATTTAAAGCTGGAACCAGGCCTCAACTACGGGAAAGGCAGGCAAACGCCGTTGCACGGTGATCCCTACTGTCAACGAACTCATTTTGGGTTAGGGTATACCACCTCCTTTGCAACTTCTGAGTCAAATAAGGATATCTTTTCCTTTTCTCAAGATAGCTCGACGTCCTCCGGCTCATCTGATGATCTCGAACGATCGTTATCAGTAAATATGGTATTGACAGATTCCCTCGAAACAGACAAACAAGAATCTGAACCATTTGAGAATGACTCTTGGGCTCAGCAAATGGATACACAATAGGAACTCCGGTTCGAGCAAAGAGAACCGCCTACTGAAGACAAAGTTATCCAAATCGATGTTGGGGATGAAACTTCGCCAAAGCCGATATTTATCAGTAACAATCTTTCCGAAGAAGAAAGGAAAGAAATAATCTAGCTGATAAAAGAATATATCGACGTCTTTGCGTAGAATTATGAGGATATGCCAGGTCTTGATCCAAAAGTGGCTACTCATAAACTCAACATATTATCCAATTCAAAGCCTGTGAAGCAACATCAACGCCGGTTTCGTTCGGATATGATGGACACCATCAAAGCTGAAATCAAGAAGTTGATAGCCTGTGGCTTCATTCGGGGAGAACAACATCCTGACTGGGTCGCCAATGTTGTCCCGGTCATGAAGAAAACAGGGAAAGTGCGTGTCTGCATAGATTACCGAGATTTGGATGCAGCCTGCCCCAAGGATAAATTTTCTCTTCCTATCACAGATGTCATGATCGATAATACATGCGGTTTTGAACGCATGTCTTTCATGGACGGATTTTTAGGATACAACCAAATCAAGATGCATCCTGAAGACGAAAAGCATACTGCCTTCCGGACATCATTGGGGGTATATTGCTATACGGTTATGCCCTTCGGACTGAAGAATATCGGGGCTACATACCAACGAGCTATGAGTAACATATTCCATGAGCACCTACGCAAAACAGTAGAATGTTACGTGGATGATATAGCTGTCAAAAGCCGCATCAAGGATAATCACATCCAAGATTTGAAGACAGTGTTTGAGTTGATGCGCCAACACCAACTCAAAATGAATCCTACAAAGTCCTTTCTTGGTGTATCAAGTGGCAAATTCCTGGGATTTGTCATTACCGCTAAAGGAATTCAAGTGGACCCTGATAAAGTCAAGGCCATCTTAGAAATGCGACCACCCCGTAATCTGAGAGAACTCAGGGGATTTCAAGGTCGTCTGGCTTATATCAGGAGATTCATATCCAATCTCTCTGGAAGGTGTCAGCCTTTTTCTCGTCTCATGAAGAAAGGTGTATCCTTCGTATGGGACGAAGCCTGTCAGCAAGCATTTAATGATATCAAATGCTACCTCACTAATCCTCCAGTTCTGGTGCCTCCCGTCATAGGAAGACCATTTTTGCTGTATGTTCGAGCAATGGATCATTCTCGGGGAGCTCTCCTAGCACAGAAGAACGATGAGGGTCACGAACAGGCTATCTACTATTTAAGCAGGATGATGGTCGGAGCTGAACACCGGTACAATCCAGTAGAAAAAGAATGTTTGGCCCTTATGTTCGCCATTCAGAAAATGCGACACTATGTCACAGGCCAGACTATTCATATCATCTCCAGGATCAATCCTCTTCGGGTATTGATGAACAAGCCAAGCGTTCTTAATTCCTGACTCGCGACTTGGGCAATGTTATTAACACCGTATGATATGGTGTACGTCCCTCAGAAGTCCATCAAAGGCCAAGCATTGGTTGATTTCCTAGCTGCTCATCCGATTCCGGAGACCTCCAGATTATACGAGGACATTCCCGACGAAGTTGCAGAATATAACTCCGCAATGGAAAGTGATACATGGCAACTATTCTTCGATGGTGCCTCCAGGACAGGTCCCAGGGGAAACGTGGTTTTAGGAGTAGGAATTGTCCTGGTCACTCCTGATAAAGTCATCATCTATCGAGCATATTCTCTTAGCGAACCCTGCTCTAATAATGTGACAGAATATAATGCCCTACTAATCGGGCTCCAAGTCGCTAAAGAATTGGACGTCGAATATCTGGAAGCATTTGGTGATTCTCTACTGATCGTCAATCAAGTCAGAGGAATATATGAAGTCCGTAATCCAGACCTCATTCCTTATCACCAAGCAACGATCGAGATAACAATGACTTTTAAAGGGTTTTACCTAGAGCATGTGCCTCGATCTCAGAATCTGGAAGCTGATGCCCTGGCCAGTTTAGCTGCAGATTTAGCTATTCCTATAAGAAGGCAGAACTCGGTGATCCTTCTTAACAGAGATTTATTCTGTGTGAAAAACAACTTTCACATAGAACACAGCTACGCTGTGAACACTGATCTTCCTAAGAGAGAATGGAGAAGTTCCTTTATAGATTTCGTAGCATACAGAATCTTACCGGAGGATCCTAAAGAAGCAGTATCCATCAAAAGACGATCATTACGCTTCTATTTTGATGCGTCTTCACAATGTCTATATCGCCGGACTTACGACGGACTACTATTACGATGCCTCTCCGGTGATGAAGCGCAGTGGATTATCCGGGAAGCTCACAATGGCGTATGCGGAGCACATCAACCCGGTCCTAAGTTACAGGATCGTATCAGGAGGATGGGCTATTATTGGCCTACTATGATCATGGATGCAATAAAATATGCAAGACAATGCAAAGCCTGCCAGGTTCATACAGATTTTATACATCAACCTTCTGAACATTTATATCCTACGGTAGCATCCTGGCCTTTTGAAGCATGGGGTATGGATATCATTGGTCATATTCACCCGTCTTCTTCTAGAGGTCATCGGTTCATATTGGCCATCACGGATTATTTCTTCAAATGGGCGGAGGCGATCCCTTTTGCTGAGGTAAAGACATCCAACGTGATCAGCTTTATCAAGCATCATGTCATTTATCGCTTTGGGATTCCCCGAAGGATAATTCATGACAACGGGCCTCAATTTATCAGCCAAGCGTTTCATCGATTTTGCGATAAAAATTGGATACAAAATATGGCCTCTACGGCATATAATCCTGCTGCTAATGGTTTGGCGGAAGCTTTCAACAAAACCATTATCAAACTCTTGAAAAAGTTTGTTTCTTCGAACAAAAGAGATTGGAATGAGAAGCTAGGAGAATGTCTCTGGGCATACCGCACAACTGTACGAGCACCGACGGGTTGTACCCCATTCTCACTGGTTTACGGGAGTGAAGCAGTTCTCTCCATCGAAATTCAAATTCCGTCACTCAGAATAGCAGTGGCTAATGAGTTGACTCAGGAAAAGAATGACCTATTAAGGCTTCAAGAGCTAGAAGGATTAGACAAGAAACGCCTTCAAGCCCAACAGCGCATCGCATTCTACCAGGCACGCATTTCCAGAACTTTTAATCAAAAAGTAAAGGAAAGAGTGTTCAAAGTTGGCGAGCTAGTTCTAGCTGTGAAAAGGCCAATGATCATTACTCACAAGAGTAAGGGTAAATTCTAGCCCAAATGGGAAGGCCCTTACATGATCGAGATGACATTCTCAAACGGCGCTTACAGATTAGCCAAGCCTAATGGAGACTTGTTAATGGCTCCTATCAATGGTAAATTCTTGAAGAGGTACTACGCTTAAACTCCTTTGCTCAAATGGAGTATGGTGAAGATCTCATTCTGACAATACTACTTCCAAAGAACTAGTTGGATCATATTCTATCATGTCCATATAACCTGTGAATAGATATGTCTAAACTAATTTGGAACATCAAAACCTATCACGTCCATATTACCTCTGATAGTGTTTTGTGTACAAATTTTTAGTTGGATCATATTCTATCATGTCCATATAACCTCTGAATAGATATGTCCAGCTGAAGCTTACCGAAAGTATATCACGTCCATATTACCTCTGATATCACTTTCATCCTAGCCTATCATTTATATTCCAAAATGATAGGTCCACCAAAGTCAGATAAAGTCTCTTTATTATCTCTAGAAAGAGCAAATTACATAGAAAAGCAAAAGGTACATCATTTGGGAGGAGCAGTTAAGTCGCGAATCTGTCGCGCCAGAGTAACCATTCTCTCATCCCTGGAGTTCAAGACGTCAGCGCGAGCCCGCTCCAACCTTGCCGCCTTATTGTTCAAAGCAGATAGCTCAGACCGAGCATGTACAAAACCTGCGTGGATCACACCCACATGCGTCAGGTTCTGCTGAGCCGTCTCCCTTCGATCCTTCAACACATCGCGAGCTGTTGATAAAGAGAGATCCTTCTCCTTGGCCTTAGCGAGGTCATCTTCCAATTTGTGGACCCTTGCTGCCTCTTCCTCATATTCGGCCTCGCACTGAGCTAGCTGGGGAATGACATACCCCAATTCGGCACGCTCTTGATCCATCTTCTGCTGCTGTTCCTGGACAGATTTGTTCAGAGATTCCATTTGCCCAGCAAGCTCTGCAGTTAAGGAGTCATACCTAGCTTGAACGAGACCTTCAATGCTGCCTCGAGATAGCTGCAAATAATCGTTAATGGGTTATTCCAAACCATTAACTATCTGCTCCAGCGCATCAGCTCTCCCAGCGTCGTTGAAATCTCTGATCGGCGCTATCGCAAACTGGGAGGAGTTCCTCAGAGCCTTAAAGCCTAGATTTTTCTCCAGCACCATTGATATCAGCATTTTCAAAGTGGTGAAGGAAATGTGAGAAGAACAGGTTAACTCATCAGCCTTTATATAGGCAAAAGAGAACACACCAAATCCCAACAAATCCCCAAAAATCTGCCAAGAAATCAGCCTCGAGGAACGAGTCAGACTTGACCGTTTCATGCTTCATTCAAAGTATTTCAAATTACGAGGAATTTGAAAACTTTGAAGGGGGTCTTGTAGAAGCATGAAAAATACGTTGTAAAGTTATACGCAATATTTCAGTACTGGGCGGCGTAAGACATGACTTCAGAGCCATCGGCGTACAACAGAGCTTCATCGCTAGTGCAGCATAAAATATAAGCTCCAGAGACAACCCGCGTATAATGCAGTATTTCCAGACTGTTTCAGCGTATAAAGGTTGCTACCTCGCCTTTACGGTGTAAAATCCATCTGCTTTTTAATGCAGTGGGAAGATTATACGAGGAACGTCTCGTATCCCTCAAACGAGCTGTACGAGGAACACTTCAAATTCTGCGAATAAACCAGTCAGACAGTACAATGAACCTGACTTCTGACAAAGGGTACAGCACAACTATCCAAACGACGGCTGTAATGATGATGCGGCACAGAGACCCAAACCATCGTTTAGTGACATTTCCTTGATATAAATTGCTTTTACGCATTTAAGGAAATACGCTGCCTAGTTTTATACAGGCAGATATGAGCTTTTACGCTAAGCAGAAGACAAAACAAACTGCCACATCAAAAGCTGCTCTTCGTATAGAGCTCGAGGCACGTCTTTGCATTTGATGCGCAGAACGGGGGAAGATCTCTGCATTTAATGCACGAGATTTGGTTCTACTTTCGAAGACTGGGTGAGCCATGATTACGACTAATACGTCCATATCATCTCTTCTACATATTACGCCATCAGGCTATTTTTAGCTTTAGGAGCACGCTGTACGCTATCTCCTTGAAATACGCCGACCTGGCTATTTTCAGCTATAAGGAGTACGCCGTATGCTATCTCCTCGGAATACGCCAACTCAGGCTATATATTTTGCATTGGTGAGTGACAAGACTATTCGGCCCAGAATACGCTCAAGATCTCAGTTGAAAAAGGACAACTAGTTATATCTACGCCAGCTACCTATCCATGCAGCATCAAGCTTCTACGCTTACTTGGCTTCTATGCCAACTTAACAACTATTTGGCTTTTATGCCATGGTGACAGTTATTGGCTTCTACGCAAACTTTTTTATGCAAGGGGCAGTTACCTACGTGGCTTGCATGTCGTGATCCTCACAGCGGTTATACGCGTTACCTCATCATGGGACACGCGTCATACGCAGATTCAGAAGATCATCTATACATGGGTGGCAGTTATTATAACCGCTGCGTAAAAAGTGCCATACTCTCCACTGTCCGGCTTCTACGCCGATTGGACGGTTACTGTCACTAAAACCCTATAAATAGAGACCTCTATTGACAGAGGTGAAAGGTCGAAGATTTTAAGAAGAGAGGTCGAAGGTCGGAAATTGATTTTTTTTTTAGAGAGAAGAGTCCAAAGCATAGAGAGTAGTGATCGACGATTTTGGCATCAAGCATCCACTCCCCTTTGCAATCTTTGAAGCTTCTTCTTCTTCTTCTTCTACAGCACTTCTTCATCATCGTATGGTCCAAGGGACAAAGTGATCGATCGCAGATCAGACTCCTATAGCAATATTTACCCAGATTAAATTTTGTACTTAACATCCTTGTATAGGATTAATAGTACTTCTTGTTTGTAAACCTAAGAAAGGGTTTCGTATAAACCTAGTTTTATTTCTTCCATTTATTATCAAAAACAGTCGCTATGGATTCTTTTCCATATACTGAGATTTTTACTGTGGAGTAGTGAGCCAGAAAGCATTGAGTTTTGCTACGGGCTCGACCTGTGTCAGTAGCGACGACAGAACGGAAGGGCGTTTCTAATGAAAAAGTTTTGTATTCGCGAGACTTCATGAAAAACCTTTAAAACAGGTTTCCATCATATGTACTCATGACCTTGAATACTAATGAAAACCCTTGAATGTAATGAATTTCCATCATACGTACTCATGATCTTGGATATTAATTAATGAAGTCTCTCATTTTTTTTAGAATTTTATATATCGTGGACTTTTGGGTATTGTATTGGAGATAACATGAATGTAGTACCATATCGTAGCTTTTTAGGGATATCCCGATGGAGGATTTTTGTGGACCTATTACCCTATTGTGCACTTGGGGTGCGAGTAATAGATTCAAAAATAAACCCTATCAGAGGTAATATAGACGTGATAGGTTTTGTGAATTGTAAAGATATCCCGCTGGAGGATTTTGGTGGACCTATTACCCTTTTGCGCACTTGGGGTGCAAGTAATAGATTCGAAAATAAACCCTATCAAAGGTAATATGGACGTGATAGATTTTGTGAATTTTAAGGATATCCCGTTGGGGGTTTTGGTGGACCTATTACCCTTTTGCGTACTTTGGGGTGCAAGTAATAGATTCGAAAACAAACACTATCAGAGGTAATATGGACATGATAGGCTTTGTGGATTATAAGGATATCCCACTGGGGGATTTTAGTGGACCTATTACCCTTTTGCGCACTTGGGATGCGAGTAATAGATTCAAAAATAAACCCTATCAGAGGTAATATGGACGTGATAGGTTTTGTAGATTTTAAGGATATCCCGCTGGGGGATTTTGGTGGACCTATTACCCTTTTGCGCACTTGGGGTGCGAGTAATAGATCCGAAAACAAACCATATTAGAGGTAATATGAACGTGATAGGTTCTGTGGACCCATTACTTTTTGTACACATTAGTGCAAGTAATAGGTTCGAGATAAGCCCTGCCAGAGGTAATATAGACTTGGCAGTTTTTGTGGACTTAACACCACGGACATACTCCGGATTGGGTACGGGTGATAAGTTGGCAGACACTCGATATCAGAGGTAATATGGACGTGATGATCGATGGTCAAGGCCGAGAAGTTTGCTCAGAGATAATATAGACATGGCAAACTCCGTCAGAGTAGTGTATTAGAGTGACAGTCCAGAGGTAATATGGACATGAACCAACGCCCAGAAAGATATGATGTAGTTTGGTGATAGAGGAGTACCAGTCTAATTTAGACGTAGTACTTTTTGAGGAACTTGTCATTGATAGGCATCAGGAGCAAGTCGCCGTTGGATTTTGCTAGCCGGTATACGCTGTTGGAAAATATGGTTTCTACAACAAACAGGCCCTCCCATTTAGGTTGGAACTTGTCAGTCGTCTTGTGAGTCATTACCATCGGTCTTCTTACTGTTAAGACGAGGTCACCCACTTGAAACGTTCTCTGTTTTACCCGTTTGTTGAAGGCTCCAGAGAGACGCGCTTGATACAACTTTATATGTTGTTGGGCTAAGAGTCGTTTCTTGTCGAGTGCTTCCAACTCTTGTAACCGTCGGAGGTAGTTGTCGTCCGTAGTTAGTTGGTTGGAGAGAGCTACTCGTAGTGAAGAGATTTGGATCTCCAATGGGAGTATCACCTTATTTTCGTACACCAAGAAGAATGGCGTATTCCCAGTAGCTGTCCGGACTGTTTGTTCGGTAGGCCCGGAGACATTCACCCAGCTTCTCGTTTCAGTCGCGTTTCTTGGAAGACACAAATTTCTTGAGGAGCTTGATGATGGTTTTGTTGAACGCTTCCGCCAGACCATTTGCTACAGGGTTGTATATCATGGAGGCTATGTTTTGGTTTTGGTCCATGTCACAAAATTGATAGAAGGCGTGACTTGTAAACTACGGACCATTATCGTGGATGATCCTACGCGGCAAGCTGAAGCGATATATGACATGATGCTTGACGAAGTTAATCATATTTGATGTTTTGACTTCTGCGAGCGGAACGGATTTCGCCCATTTGGAGAAGTAGTCGGTGATCACCAGGATAAATCGATGTCCTTTTGATGAAGACGGACTGATTGGCCAGATGATGTCCATTTCCCACTCCTCAAACAACCAAGATGCTACCGTTGGGTGTAGGAACTCAGATGGCTGGTGGATAAAGTCCGCATGGATTTGGCATTCTTGGCACTTTCTTGCGTAATCAACAGCATCTGCTACCATCATCGGCCAATAACAGCCCATTCTCCAAAGACAATCGTGAAGCTTTGGACCGGGTTGATGCACTCCGCAGACGCCATCGTGAGCTTCGCGGAGGGCTTGTTTTGCCTCTGTATTCGACGAGCAACGGAGAAGAAGGCCATCATAGGACCGTCGGTACAACATTTTGGTCTCCGTATCGTAATAAAAATGGAGGGAGCGTCTTCTGATTGAAGTAGCTTCCTTTAGATTTTCAGGAAGAATTCCATAGATTGCGTAGTCGATGAATGAAAGCCTCCAATATTGAGCATCGGTGTCAACCTCTGCTGCATAGCTGAGGCATAAGAGTAGGTTGCTTTTGGGACAAACCAGCTCTTGACCAATCACCGTGATTAGCTGATGGGTGTTGTCTGGGACTGCCAAGGATGCAGCGAGGCCGGCTAAAGCGTCTGCCTCAATATTTTACAACTGAGAGACATGCTCAATAAATAACATCTTGAAGTTCGCGATGATGTTGTGTGTAGCTTGGTGGTAGGCTTCCAAGTACTCTACTCCAACTTGCTTGGCGAGCTGGAGTCCGATGGTTAGGGCGTTGTACTCTGCCACATTATTGGAGCATGGCTCCGTGAGAGAGTATGTGCGACTGATGACGAGGCCGTGTGGGAAGATCAACACTATCACGACCCCTGTGATGATATTGCCTTTGGACCCTGATCTTGAAGCACCATCAAAGAACATTCGTCAAACAGCTTCATGTGAAGTGGTGCTGGCATCTTCCACTTTTTCTGGAATCTTTTCAGAGAGTTTTAAGGTTTTTGACAACGGGTGGGCTGCTAGAAAGTCGGCAAATGCCTGATCCTTGACGGCCTTCTGTGGGACGAATACCATATCATATGGAGATAATAGTATTATCCAGGTAACCAAGCGGGAACTGAGTGACCCAGGTTTCGTCATGAGGACCCTAAGGGTGTTGACTCACGAGATTACATGAATGGTCTGTCCAGTCATGTAGTGTCGAGTTTTCTGGATGGCGAATACCAACGCAAGACACTCATTCTCGAAGGCGGTATAACTATGCTCTGGGTCGATCATCATCCGGATGAGGTAGTGTATGGCCTGCTCGTGTCCTGAATTACTATTCTGGACTAATAGGGCACCGAGAGAGTGATCCATTGCGTGTACGTAGAGCAGAAATGGCTTTCCCATAACCGGGGCCACTAGCACAGAAGGGTTTGATAGGGTTTTTTTTGATGTTGTCGAACGCTCGTTGGCACTCTTCATTCCAAACAAAGGAAACACCTTCTTCATGAGATGTGTGAACGACCGACAATGTCTAGAGAGGTTTGATATGAACCTCCTGATGTACGCCAACCTCCCTTGAAGGCTGCGGAGTTCCCGGAGGTTCCTTGGCGGATTCATCTCCAGGATGGCCTTGGTCTTGTCGGGGTCTATATGAATAGCCCAGAAAGTGATAACGAAACCTAGGAATTTGCCACTGGAGACTCCCAGGAAGGACTTGGTAGGGTTCATCTTGTGGCGGTGTATACGCATTAAGTCGAACACAGTCCTCAGGTCTTGGAGGTGATCATCTTTGGAGAAACTCTTGACGACGATGTCGTCGATGTAGCATTCCACCGTCTTGCGCAGATGTTCACAAAAAATGGTGCTCATAGCTTGCTGATATGTAGCACATGCGTTCTTTAGACCGAAAGGCATGACCGTGTCGCAGTATACGCCTATTGGGGTCCAAAATGATGTATGTTTCTCATCGTCGAGAAACATCTTGATTTGGTTATATCCTGAGAATCCATCCATGAAGGACATGTGCTCGAAGCCATAAGTATTGTCGATCATTATGTCGATGATTGGAAGAGAGAATTCATCTTTGGAATATGCCATATTTAGATCACGAAAGTCAATACAGACTCGAATCTTCCCATTCTTCTTAACGACGGACACAATGTCGGCTACCCAGTTGGGGTGTTGTTCCTCGCGGATGAAGCCACTAGCTATCAGCTTGTTGACTTCAGCTTTGATGGAATCCATCACGTTCGGTCGGAACCGTCGTTTCTATTGCTTGACTGGTTTGGCATCTGGCCGAATATTGAGTTTTTGGACTGCGATTTGGGGATCCATTCCCGGCATGTCTTCGTAACTCCAAACAAATACATTGATGTATTCCCCGACGAGTTATAATAAGGATTCCCGGTCTTCGTCGGATAGGCTTTTGCTGACGAAGATAGGCTTTAGAGAATTTTCATCACCTAGATTGACTTGTACAACTTCGTCCTCGGTAGGAGGTTCTTGCTGCTCAAATCGTATCTTTCATTATGAACCCAGGTGTTGGGCTCAAGGTTCCATCTTGAAGAGCTCGGGTGGATCCTCATTGTCTTCCTCAAGGTCGGTAGACACCATGTTGGAGGACAATATTTGTCTGAGCATGTCCCCGATGCTGACGTCGGAGTCCCAGGCTAAAAATTTAAAAAAGTATGAGCGCCCTTCATCTTCTTTATCTGAGCTATCGGGGGTTGTAGGAGGTGTTACATATCTTAATCCATGCTTAGTCTTATGATAGTAATCCTCGGGCTTGCCCATATGGGAGGAAAGTCATAAAGGCGACCTTCGGCCTTTCCCGTAGTTTATTCAGTGACCTTCAGGTTGTACCCCATCTTTTGGATAAGATGTAGGGCTTGCGAGCTGTACCGGAAGAGTGGCATTCTGCCTACCTCGAATTCTGGTTCTACTTCCTTTGGGATGAAGGACCGGAGGTATTCCACTCTGCCGAAGATGATGATCTTATCTCCATTCTTCCTGGGTGGGACTAAGAAATAAGAATCCTGACTAGAGCAAAGTTGGTGCATGGTGCAGGTAGTGGTCACTTGTGTGTGCAGATGTAGGCCCATACCGTGCTCCAAGGAGTAGAGTGTACTTATATGCATATGCTCCGAGTAGTTCAAAGATAGTCCTTTATTGAGGAAATAAGGTAGCTCTTTCGACGGGATTACATCGTCAGGGGAAGGGATATTGACATTGGCGGATATATATTCCTCCAGCTCATCCTTCTCCTCGCTACCCCCAGCGCGAGCGAAGACTTTGGTGGTTTCTTGTATAATTTTACTACCAAAGGTTCGGAAGTTGCAACTGCGGTCGGGTCTTCCTTTGGTTGTCGACTCGGCTTGTGAAAGCAAACAACCATAGGCTCGGGAGGCATAGATAGAGTAGAATCTCCTTTTGGTAGTCTATTCGGCCTGCAAAGGCGGACGACCATTGGTTCTGGCAAAGCCAAAGGTGCCGGAGATTCAGGTGCCTTCCCGCACGATTTGACGATGAGGGGTGTGGCCGCATCGGGAGTGCGATCCTTGAGGCGGATTCTCATAGGCCCCTCGGGCGCTGTTGTGGCCTCAGTTTCATCGTCAGCCTTATTGTCGCCTTCATCTTGGCAGGATTTCTTGTAGAGGATCGAGTCGGAGTAGTAAATCTCGATACCCTAAAATGGGTCGACGTCAGTACACTCCGTTTTGACGAAATCGTGTTCGTCTACATATTTTAGGCATTGGTGGAGGGTGGATGGCATGATCCTGTGTTCATGTATCCATGGACGCCCTAACAAGACATTGTAGGACGTATCTACATCTATGACGTAGCAGGTGACTTCTGTTTTTAAGTCACCAATCTAAAATTTTAGACGAATTTTACCCAAAGGGTAACTCCTTCCCTTGTTGAAGCCACTGATGGCAGTTTTTGGTAGCCACCAGACGATGCATCGGGATCCCCAGGGTCTGAAGAAAACTTCTCGGGATGATGCTGATCGACAATCCTGGGTTAATATGCATTAAGTCCACCTTGATATCGCCGATATATCCTGTGTAGTACAGGGGCCGATCGTACCTATTGTTCTTGAGAAACATGTCATGTTGCGAGAAGGTGATATTGGGTATCGCCTTCATGGCATCGTTGTAATATGGACAAGCGGTAGGATCTTTGGTTGGTGGCTTGACTTGCGTAAGGTAGATATTGGCGTTCTGTAGTGCCTCGCTCAGGGCAGCCCGAGTGTCTTTAGAGAGCTGAAAGAGCTCAAATAGCGACAAATTTGCCGGAGTATTGGCTAATTGTGCCAAGATATCAAAGTTATAGGGCCTTTTCAGCCCTTGGGGTACATCCCTGCACAACAATTTATCGAAGCACGTCTCCTTTTGTTTTGACTTGTCCACCGGCGAGGGCTGAGATAGCCCAGGACCAGTGGTAGTAGGCGCGACAACTGGGGACATATTGCCGTGCATCGTTTGGTATATTGCGCCTGACCTTGTTACACCTACTGCTAGCTCTTCAGCTAAGGAGGAAACTGTGTAACAGGACTTAGATTTCCTGCCTCTGGGCTTGGCGGTGGAGGATGTCACCTGCTGCATCAAGTCAGGCACGAGGTCAGGATGGACCCACATAACCTCCCTACATGGTGTGGTAAGAGGTACTAGCACGACAGTTTGGTCTCGAGCTGGTGGAAGGTTCCATAGTCGCCTTAGGGACAGGGGCTATTCCGTCTTGGGCTTCCGTTGGTGGAAAGTTGCCAAATTGGAGGGACACCATGTTGGCGACGACCGTCACATCATCGAAGTTGGATATACCACTTCAGGGTATAACACTTCTGCGTCGGATGATGGACGTAGCGGTGGAAGTGACAATACTTTGGGTTGGCAATCTCCGCCACCTCAGGCTGACTTCTGATGTCGGGGAGCCAAATTTTGCCTCCTTGCATCAGCATGTCCAAGATGGGTTTGACATCAGCATCTTCGAAAAAGTAAGTCTTATTTGGTTTTGGAGGCTCTGCCGGCTTTTGCTCAGGCTTCTTGGTCAAGGTAACGACTATAGCCTATTTCTCCTTTCCATCGCGACTGCTATTGCCGCCATTATTGTTGTTGTTGTTGGTGGTGGTGGTGTTAGGATGCTTGCCCTTTTCCTCAGTAGTAGGGATATGGATCCCCAAATACCAAGCGCCCTTGAGCTTCTTCTCAGCGTTGACAGTATTTACAATAAACTTTGTCCAGTCTTTGAACTGGCTCTCGCTCATCCATAGGCTAACTGCTGGGAGCATGTTCTTCCGGCACATCTCCATTAGTGTGGCCTCAGAATTGCCAGGAGGAAGCCTTAGTACGGCCTGTCAAAATCTTTTGATGTAGTTTCGTATCAGTTCCTTCTCACCCTAGGCGACGTCCATCAGAGAAGACATTGTCATATCATTTTCTGACTCATAGAATATGTTAAGGAACAGGCGCTTGAGGTCATCAAATAATGAGATGCAGTTATCTTCGAGACTGCAAAACCAATCAAAAGCTACCCCTGCCAATGACCCGACGAAGAGCCTGGTAAGGATAGCGTCGCTGCGGGTTAAGTGTCCCGTAGTGATCTCGAAGTAGTTCATGAAGCGGCGAGGGGAGGACTTCCCGTCAAATGTGTTTATGTTGAAGGGCTTATATTTGGGCAGATACGGTACATTCCTCCACTCTATCGGGTATGGTTGTCGTACCCCGAGATCACGAGTGAGTCCCGATTGCTCATGGAGTCTAGGTGAGCCCGAAGTTCTTAGACCTCCCTCATTGCTTTCTTAGCTTCATCTCCTATCGAAGGCGCTGACGAGCCAGGTAGGAGAGGATCACCGCCCGCAGGTGGAGCGGTCGTATTTGAATCTCTATTGGTCCCGGGGTCCAGGTTAGCTTGCCTAGAGGTCCTTGCCGACTGGGAGGCCATGTTTGCCTTAATTTCCAGCATTGTATGGGTCAAAGATTGCATTGATGCACTCATTGTATGCATCATGTCTTCGAGCATTTCGTGGTGCTGCCGGTCACTGGGATCTTCATTGTTATCTCTAGCCATATATACCATCCTCACACCAGAAAAAATGGAGGGGGCAGTGGATACCGTGCTCCCTGTCTCATACCCTTTTAGTGAGTAGTCTTCAAGGAGGGTGGGAGCCGTGGTGTCTTCCTCAGATTCAGAGGGGATACTACCCCCAGCATAGAAGACTGTGTCGCCTTGGTGGGAGTAGCTACCCTCTGGGATCTCGGAGTTCGTTCCTTGGGAATCGTTGTCTCCTCAGAACGTCGGGTTATCGCGTACGTCCAGGGGGATACTACCCCCAGCTTGGGTCACCCCCAGAGGCTCTGAGGAAGAACTATCCCCAGGGGCTGACAACTTCTTCCTTGAGCGGGTGCCTTGGAAGACGCCTTTCGCAGGTGCCGTCGTCAGCCCTCCAGGTAGTCGTCTTCGCGATGCATGGTAAAGAGCGTCGGACTAGAGGTATTTGACGTCTTTCTTTCCATGGTGGCGGAAAGATTCCCAGTTGAGTAGCATGAGGCGAATGGTAACTCCTCCTCCTCTAATACTTGTACCTGATCTCGAGCTTGTTGCCGGGTAGGTGCTTTCTGGCACAGCCGTTGGAAGGCCGACTGCCTGTCTGTGGGTACTGTCGCCTTATTGCAGCAGCAGTTGATAATAATGTTGGTAGCAGTGTCTTGGTGAGGGCACGTCGCACGCCGTAGTTATTTTTCTTGATTTACGCTTGTGAGTAATTACGTCACGCAAATCATGCGAAGGGTGTTTTACTTTTACATCCTCTTTGTGAGTCCGAGTATCTCGGGCACATGGATGCGCAGGTGCTGTATTTGCTCCCTGGTCTGGGGTTCGTACACGAACTCGCCCCGAGTAACTGGTGGAAGACTTTTGAGACTGACCATGTCCATTGATCCCTGTGGGCTGGACGCATGGTCCATTCTTGTACAACTTTCTGTCAGAGGCTCACGTAAAAGTTAGCGATGCCTGTTGACAGTTGGTCGTATGAGCAGTTGCTTAAGCTTGACAGGCTCGCACTGTCCTGGACTTCTTCAGCTTAGCCCCTGCAGGCGCGTAGTATGAGGAGTCAAGTTTTGGGTTTTTACCATTCTCACTGGGTCGCATAGGATATGCGCCGCATAATATACGGTCAAAAACAGAGGTTCTGCTGCTATCAGGGTTGTATGCGGCCTACCTTCTATGGTTGTGGGTTGATGCCGCGAGGACAGTCTTATGCGGCCTCCTCCTTAGCCACATAGAAGCTGCCTCAGCACCAGAACGTCTGGCATCGTAGTATTTTTCTCTGCCAGAGTCTGGATGATAAACAGTTTCTGCATCAGCCTGGGCGACCGCATAACCGTGGACGTTCTGGGTGTTTGTCCGACTACCGTCATTGGCAACAGAGTGAGAGGATGGAAGCTTCTGCTCCACAGCTGGGTGAGGCGCAACGGCCTTAGCCACCAACGTTCTGCAGGTCTTCTTAGGATTGGCTATCCTTGGTGAAGGATTAGCGCTTTCTTCGGAGAGCATGTCCTCGAACGCTTGCTGGTCAAAGCGGACTACCATAATCTTTTGCGTCGAGCCTAACTTGGCCGCATCAGATTGTGTCACCGACTTCTCAACAGTGGAGAAGGATTTCTCCAGCTGATTCGTTATCGTATTTGTCATTTAAATCAAAATAAGAACTGGAAGAACTGGATTTGATTAACAAACTAAGAGAGTACAAAGAAGAGTCCTAGAAGATAATTTAAGTACAAATTTATTTTTTTGGGGTGACAATGGAGTGTTAGGAGTGTAGTAACTCTCTTTACTCCGTGAATGATCTAATGCAGCAGCCCTTCTCTCTCCCTTGAGTGTTGATTCACAGATAACCAGCCAGCCTTTTGCATGGGAGGTAGTACCCTGTTATTTATAGTGTTCTATGGCCTTATGCCATGGATGCCGCATGCGCCTATGTTTGATGACTGTATAGGGCTCTCTCAACAGAATGCGGTTACAACTGTGGCCGCATGTCACGGTGAAGCTTCCATGTGAGCTTGGTTAGGATTTACTGTTGATAAGATCTCGGGTTTGTTTTATCCCGTTGTATGCATGACTTGGTCGTTTGGACGCGTAGCCCGCATCAACTACACGAAGATCTCTTTAGTTGTAACAGAAGGATCTTGTTAGTTGGAACATATTGGGCCAGAGACGTATGGACCGCATGGAGTCTGGGATGCATTGGGCCAGAGACACATAGAACGCATGGAGTTTGGGACACATTGGGCCAGAGACGCATAGAATGCATGGACTCTGTGACGCATTGGGCCAGAGACGCATGGAATACATGGACTCTGGAACGCATTAGGCCAGAGACGCATGGATTTTTTTCGTCTTCTGCATTCCTGGCATTTGAACAGTTATATACTACAAAAAGTAATTTTGACGAAGCCGTCAGCCCGAATTCCAATCCTCGGTACAGGATTCGAGGCGGTCAGGATGACTGTCTATTTTGTTAGTCATAAATGCTCTGATGTGACTGTAGGGACGATGCGTCAAAGGACGGCATGCGTCTCAGGACGTCATGTATCCGAGGGTGTTATGCGTCCACCCCTTTCATGCATCTCTTGCTTATTTGTTGACTGTAAACTGGCGTGCATGAAGAGATTTTTTATGCTTCTATGGGTGGGTGGCCCCAGTGAACCTGTCCCTGCTTAGCTGCACACTTAAGAAAAGGAATGATACATGCTAGTTTCTAAGTGATAACCTTCGCATGCTAATAAAAAAAGATGAACGCACATAGCTTAGGGGATAACCGCGCCTTATCATTGTATAGAACATGGAGATCTTACTTGCTATCTGCGTAATCTAGCTTATTGAGTTAAAATATAGTAGTTTCTTATATGTGCCACAAAAGTAGTTTTGAGTTCATATCAAGGCATCGTACCGCACGAAATATGATACGGGGTAGAGTATTATCATATTGCATTCATAGACGAGAAAGACTATCAAGTAGTTGTTACGAGTCAGGAGAAGAAAAGAAAAGAAAGTACTCGGGATATCCAGATCACCGAGGTACTCTCTAATCAGGGAGTTGTGCAAAGAAGAAAGATCCGAGTGTAGTCCTCGGCAAGATTGAACTGAGATGATGTCCTCGGATAAGGAAAACCGAGCAGGAAGTTCTCAGTTAGGATTGGAAGTGGGGGAGTAGTTGCATGGTCACAGACAACTGGTTGCGCACCAGGTAGAGAAGAGTCGACACGATTATTGAGGCATCCAAATCGTGTCAGCCCGGGAGAACAATGCCAGTGTAGTCTTGGTAATACGCTAGCTGAAGTACTAGCTGGCGTGTACAGGACATCCAACAAGGCTTACTACCAACCTGAAAAGACAACCGACTCGTCGGATGATTCGGGACGCCCAGTAAGGCTCGCAACCGAGCTGGAAAGACAGTTATTCCATCCCAGATCATGTCCAATATGGCTAACAGAGCCAGTGACCTTCATATAGATAAGTCATACATGCATAGCGGCTATCCGCATTCAGAAGAGGAGTAACAAGAAGGAGTATAAAGCACGACACTTTGCATATTTAGAATGGATGCACGATATATAACATAGTTCGAGTATAACATATCTGAGATAGAGACACAGTCATAACACTTGAATTGCATAGATGTTCTACATTACTTAATTAGTACTGATTTTATTATTGTGAATGACAGGGAAGGCCAAAGGGTAAGAAAAGGTTAAGAACGAACTCGGTTGATTATAGTACGACACTCTTGCCTCATACATGAGTACTACTTTCATTATATTACTATAAAATTGATCCTAAGGCAAAGACTAGAAAGACAACATAATCAGTCGGTACATATAACTAATAAACATGCTTGTTTTCTGGCCTGGGCGATAGGCCTCCCCACCAATGCATTCAATATACTGATACCCAACCAGATTGCATGCAGGGTGAAGGGAGAACTCGTACGAATTCCAAAATTGCTTAACTCATTGAGGCACACAGACCTGGAGCACACATATATGAGACATAATGTATGGAAAAATCATCATCCAGAGTATTTGATTCAGTTGTAAGCCTAAGAGAATATTTATTTTAAAGAGAGAGAGAGAGAGCACGAGCGACTTATAATCTCGGCCTAGCACCGCTTGTAATCTTTACTTCATACCAATAAAGATCTTGTTTTGGATTCTATACTTGTGTTTATTCTATATTTCCGCTTTGACGACTCTGCGAACTAGTTATCAACGGCCGTTTCGGTATTTGTCTCGCGTGGGCACAACTCTAGGCTCGTGCGGCATCATGTCCTAATGGGAATAGTCCTACGGGAGCGCTGGCGCATCGCACCTAGCGGGGACGACCAATTTCTGCGGAAGATCGGGGCGTGACAGTGAGTGATTTCAATTGTAATCTCTTTTTTTCTTCTTGAGTGTGGTGAGGGGGTTGAATCTATTAGGGCAAAGGGTTCAACATTAATTTTGTCAATCTTGTAATTTAACATGAGTTATAAAGGTTAGAATTTATCCAGGTGAAGTAGTCACCGCCATATACTTGTCTTTATTTGTGCTTGGTTTTTGTTAGATAGGGGTTGGTTATCACAGGTGGGTTGGCCTAAAGTTTCCACTGTATGCATTCTCAGACACGGTGTCGGAACACTTGCAGGACGTGTCCGATTCCTAACATATGGTATCAGAGCCACTGGTTTTTGGTTCTTGCAACTATGTCTACGAAGCAGATGAACACTTGTATGATCACCCTCACAGGGGAGAATTGGATGATTTGGAAGCTAAGGATGAAGGATCGACTCTGGTGCAAGGAATTGCATGGTCCATTGGAGGGCGACAACGCTAAGTCATCGGACAAACCTGTTGAAGACTGGAAACGACTGGATTGGAAGGCCATTGGATTCATCTGCCAATGGCTGGATAACTCGGTGTTTCACCACGTGCCCATAGAGAGTTTGGAAAAAGAATTATGGGAGAAGATGCATTCGTTGTATGAAAGGAAGACGACTGACAATAAGGTATTTCTGATTTGCCAACTCATCAACTCGAAGTACACGGAGGGTGCCCCAGTGGCACAACATCTGAAAGAGGTTCAGGTATTATCAATCAGTTGTATTCGATAAAGATGGTGATTGATGATGAGCTTCAGGCCCTTTTGCTTTTGAGTTCTCTGCCGTAAAGTTGGAAGACATTAGTGGTGTCGGTGAAAAACTCTGTGCCTGGTGGATTTATCACGATGGAGGCAGTCAAAAGCAGCTTGTTAAACGAGAAGATCTGGCGTAAGAAAGTGGATTCGTCGCAGGAGTCCACTCTGGTGGCTTCCTACGAGAAGAGAAGACCCAAGTCACATGCGAGGATAGGAGAGAGTTCTCGGGATCTTGCGACTGTGGACCGCAAGGATGGCTGCTATCACTATGGCGAAAGGGCTCATATCAAGAGAAACTGCATGAAGCTCAAAGATGAGAAGGCCAAAGAAAAGGATAATCAGGAGGATCTCACGGCTATGGGAGATCTCATCATCGCAACAACCGACGCAGAGGAACCTTGTGGCATGTATCATGATGGCGATTGGGTCATGGACACGGGGGCATCGTATCACGCCACTCCATATAGGAGGATCCTCACGTCATACCACGGTGGCAGGTTTGGACGTATGAAGATGGGCAACAAGGGGACGGTTGCAGTTGTAGGCATCAGTGATGTACACTTGACAACGGAGCTTGGTGAGAAGCTCGTTCTCAAGGATGTGCAATATGTACCGAGTTTGCAAATGATGGTTGTCGTAGTTTGTTTGGAAACAAAGATTGGATGCTTACGAAGGGTTCCCAACAGCTGACTCGAGGAGATTTATGTTGTGGCATGTACAGGCTAAAGCCGCTGAGTTGTACAAGCATACCACAGACATCGGATGGAGGCTCGAGGGGTATTTGACAAGAGTTGGATCGTTGAGAACTTGCTGAGGAGGGGCTTCGAGATACTTTGAGGATTACGGAGGATTCGGTTCGTCGAGACAAAGCCACGAATGGTGATGAGCCAAAGATTAGGGGTCAGTATGTCGGTCCCATGACAACTGGTCGTTCTCCAGGTGGGGGCTGCTTCACGGATCCAGTTTTGGCGACGGGTAGTTTGTCAAAGCTTCACAGAACGACATTGGTTTTAGCAGTTCGAGGCCAGGGAGGAGATCAAGGTTTGCAGCAAACTCAATCTAAGGCAGGAGCGTCACCATTCATATATTTCTGGGGTAGTTGTGGGTCATCGATGACATGCACAGTGCGTGATGTTCTGCTCGAGGATGCATGTGTATGGGGAGCTTCAAGTTCGGACACCAAGGTGGGCATATTCAGGAGTTCGAATCCCGGGAGAATCACATTATCCGCTTGGTTGGGCCAACCAAGGGTAAAAAAGCTCGTCGGAACGTTAACACATTTTGGTGGAAGACGAAAGTCGGGGACAGACAGCCAAGACTCACGGTGAGGCTGATAGTTAGAAACTTTGGTCTCAGTCGTGTCATTGATGTCAGCATGATCCCAATGGTACAGACACTACCAGAATAAGTTAAATTAACGACGTAAAGAAATATCGCTAAATGATTAATAAATGTCGCTAATTAATTTTAGCGACGTAATTAGCGACATTTTATAGAAGTCGCCTTTAAGCTAGTCGTTGACAGGAAAAACGTCACCAAACGTCGCTATACCGACGTTTTCTAACGACGTATTTACGTCGTTAGATTAGCGACGTTTAGCGACTCAACGTCGCTAATTAGCGACGTGTACATGTCGCTTTATGTCGCAAATTAGCGACGTAAGTAGCGACTTTTATAACGACGTTACTATGACCTGGCAATACTGCCATGTCAGCAAGTTGCGACGTACAGCAACGTTTTTAGCGACGTATTTAGCGACGTCCTAAGCGACGTTTAGTAACGTCGCAACTTAGCGATGTATTTAGCGACGTGGCTGAACGTCGCTAAACGTCGCTAAAAATGTCGCTAATGATACAGTAAAAAAATAAAAAAATAGAATACTGAATTATTTCTAAACTATTCTTCCTGCAGTTTATTAATTCACAATCTGTACAAATAGACCCGGAGCAACCCTCCGTTGAATTTACTGGGTTCGCCGACCCCCTTGGGTTGAACACTCAACACCGATAAATTAACATATATTTAATATGAATAATATAATAAAATTTGAAGAAAACAAAATATTGAAATTAAAAACCGAATCAGGAGAAAATATCGTCGTAAAAAATACAGCAAATATCCATACAACTGAGTCTCATCCTAAATAATACAAAGAATACAACAAATTAAAAGCCTCGTCCTAAAGAATACAAAAAATAATGTCTAAAACACAAATAATCAATAATAAAACGGTCATAACAAGGACTACTGCGGATCTGCAGGAGGATGACCACTGGCGCGCATGAAGGATAAGAACAGATCATACTGCTCCCATGAAATCGACACTGATGTCGATGGAGAAGGCAGTGACGTCGATGGAGTCTGTGTCGATGTAGGCGCATCAGGAGGACGTATCCGCTCCAACTCTGTGAGTCGCTGGTTGTAAGAATCCATGGTAGATAACAGCCTCGTACTGCTATGAACCATTGAATCCTGCATCATCGTCAGCCTCTCGCCCATGGACAGCTGTGATGCCTGCAGCTCCGTCACGCTGCGCTCTGTTAAGGCTCTAAGATCAACTGTCAAATCCCGAAGCTCCATGATATTGCGCTCGAGCATATCAAATTATGCGATGAGCATCACATCGTTCGCCTGCGGCTGGGACCGGGGCTCCTCCTCCATCCTTCGCAGTAACTCATCACGGAGAGACGCAATCTGACGGTCAATGGCCTCCTGGACTCGGGCCGACGACTGCGAGGGCTATGGGGAATGTGCACTTGTCGGGGAGGCCCTAGATGACTGCGTCGCAACCAGGGCACCATAGGATCCCGTACTGTAGTACGTACCCCTCTGGAGACCACCAGTGGCGGTCACCCACAGCTCGTCCACCGACGGAGCTGGAGCGGGTTGCGAGGAAGTACCAGCCTCTCCAGCTGTAGGTGCACTAGCAGTCGCCCGCTCACGCAGCCTAAGATACTCGGCCTAGAAAAGTTTGGATAGTCGATAATTGCCTAAGTTATATTGAAATTAACACAAAGTAAAGTAATACTTACAAAGATCTCCGAGGCCCTCTCATCAATGAGATTTTCGTCCTTTCGATGGGTGGCCAGGAAGACGGCCACCATGTTTGCATCCTCATCCCTCTGTACCTGTTAAAAATATATTATTTAGTACTAAAAGTAAATATTTTTTTCTACTACCATTTTATCGTACTTACATTAAAATAATATATCTTAAATAAAAACATACCAAACGACGGAAATATTCCGTCATCGGAATCGAGCCACCACACCACTTTGCAGCATTCCGTCTAGCCGCCTTGGCCTTCTCAGACCTTTTCTTGTACCTCGGATCGTCGAATCTAGCCCTCATCGCAGTCCACTGCTCAGGCGTGATCCAACCTTGGATCGGTTTTCCAGCACGATCACGAGCCTTCTGGTCATCCAGAGCATCACGGATAAGCTTGGCAGCAACGGCAGGAAACATCCGCTCGATCAACTCGGCCTGGTGCTGAGGATAAAAATACGTTTGCTATAATAAATAATTTAGTAAGTCAGTGCGCATCATTTGGCAATGAAGGGAGAGCAGTGTGCCAGCTCTGTGCTAGCAGCTAGCTGTACTGCACAGTACAACAGTGAGGAATCAGTATACAGCAACACTGTGCAGTGCACAGTAGGAAGGATGCACAACAGCAAGTAAACTCAGCAAGTAGCAGCAGAGCCAGTGCACTGCAGAGCCTTTAACAGCAGGTTTAGCAGTCTGCAGTAGCCAATGCAACAGCTCGTGCAGCAAGAAGCATCAGCCCAAGTTGGATACGAGTTCTAGAAGAAGCCAATACCATATCGTGTCTCGGCTTTGAAAAGTCATTCCCGTGTCTGTAATCCAAATTATAGATTTTGAAAATAGAATCGACATACAACTACTAATAATGGTATACTATGAATATTATGAATATGAAAGTAAATGGACTTAGTAGCGAGCGAGCGAGAGCTCGCTCGATCCTGATAGGCTGCTAATAAGCTGATGATTATCATTAGTCATCATCAGCCAATCTCACTCACAGTGTGTAACAAGCAAGCAATTAAGCTAGCTAGCTAGCTAGATATGGACTGAAATTAATTAATGAAGAAGATGGATCATTTAAGAGATTGGTCATCGTACACAGAGAATCACGGATTATAACCATGATATCGATCGATCCACTTTACATATTTTATCCCGTGACCGATAGATAGATAGATAGATAGATAGGTCAGGCCCAATCCAGCTTGTCTATGTTTGTGTGTGTCGGTGTGTCTATGTCAGTATAAGGGTTAGTGTGTCCGCATGCGTGTGTGTGTGTATGTGTTCGAGTTAGGGTTAGGGTTAGTATGTATCATGTCGTGTCATGTCCTGTTAGAGTTGTGTTCTATTAGAGAGAGAGAGAGACAGAGAGAGAGAGACAGAGAAAGGAGACAGAGAGATCTCACCGAGTGAAAGGGGGGGAGCTGGAGAGAGGAGAACGCCGGAGGGAGGAGGAGCCGTAGGAGGGAGGAGGACGCCAGAGGGAGGAGTGGAGGAGGGGACGCCGGAGGGAGGAGGGGACGCCAGCCAGAGGGGGGTCGCCGAGGTGGGGTGCCGGGAGGGAGGAGGGGACGCTGGAGGGAGGAGGGGAGCCGGACACGACGGAGGGGGGGTTTAAAAATCTCGGAGAGAGAGAGAGATCGAAGAAAATAGGGGGAAAAAAATTCGTCAACCCTAAATAATGAAATAAATTAGCGACGTTTAATGACGCTAGATAATGACGTCGATAATATAAATATTTAGCGACGTTATAGACGTCGCTAAATACGTCGCTAAATATTTAATATATTAACGTCGCTAAATATGTCGCTAAACATCGCTAATCATATAACTCAGCGACGTTTAGCGACTTTAAATAAACTTATAGCGACTATTCTTTTAAAAAACTGAATTACCGTCGCTAAACGTCGCTATATGTCGCCAAATAGCGACTTATAACGACGTTATTCTTTGGAGTCGCTGATGTCTTTAATATTTGCGATGATTTAATTGGACGTCGCTAAAAACGTCGCTAATCCCGCAATTTTTAGTAGTGAGAAGGTACTATGCATGGTAGCTAGCGTCGATGTGACAGTCGAGGAGCTGGAGACGAAGGAAGATGCAAAGCAACTCGGAGGATCAAAGATCAGTGGCATAGGGGAACAGAAACACTATCGTGGGACGACAGGCATGGAGTCCAGTTGAGAAGCCATGGGGTCAACACCCTCTCATCAGATTGGAGAGAAATATTGTTGGGGTCCAGTCTGGATTTGATGAATTTTAGAGATCAAATATGGTAAAAATCTGATTTGATATAATTTAAAAATCTAAATTAAATGTAAGATTTGATTAGATTTTAAATTTGTATCAAATATTTAATTTGACCATATTTGGAAGTCGATAATTGGTGTTGGACTATTTTAGGTGTAATAAGATTCTTATTTTAAGGTTTTCTATTTAGGAAATACTATTTTGACCTAAAATATGATTTCTTATCCTATAAATATAGGAGTAGGGTGGAGGCACAAAATATGGCACAAGTTGGAGTTTCGAGGTGCCCGTCCACAGAAAATCTAAGAGAAATTCTGTGATTTGCTCTTAAGACTTCGTCATCCAAGACAGAAGGAAAAAAGAGATCTGATCGAGGAGTCGTCGCATTCGCTTAGAGAGATTGCTACGGGTTGGTGAGTGATATATATATATATATATATATATATATATATATATATATATATATATATATATATATATATATATATATATATATATATATATATATATATATATTGTTGGAAATCGGACACGTCCTGCAAGCGTTCCGACATCGTGTCTAAAAGTGCCCGCAGCGGAAACTTTAGGCCAATCCACCTGTGATAACCAACCCCTGTCTAACGAACACCAAACACAGATAAAGACAAGTATATGGCGGTGACTACGTATGTTACCTGGACAAATTCTAACATTTATAACTCAAGTGAAATTATAAGATTGACAAAATCAATATTGAACCATTTGCCCTAATAAATTCAACCCCCTCACCATACTCAAGAATATATATATATATATATATATATATATATATATATATATATATATATATATATATATATCTCCGTCAGTCAGTCAGTTAGTATATATATATATATATATATATATATATATATATATATATATATATATATAATAAGTTATTAGGAATAATTTGGTCAAAATATTACTATTTATTTTTGTTGAAACGGAAATACTAATCCCTGATTGATTGAGGTTATCGATTTGCAAATATGCAATAGTTGAGAATAGTGATTGTATAATATTAAGTTTTTGGTGTCAACTTGAAAAACTTAAATAGTTATGGGTATCAAGTTAAAATTTAGCCAAAAATTAACGGTATGAGTTGCGAAAAAAAATTTGTCTGGTTAATTTGAATATCTTAATGGCGGAGCTGGAAGTTTGAACGGGGGTGGGTTAGGTTAGGTTAGATTAGGTTGAAGTGGACTAGACCATAAATAAATTTACGGAAAAAAAAATCAAAAATATATATATATAAAAAAAAATCTTGGATGAGCTGTAGCACATCCGAGTCCTAATCTAGCTCCGCCTCTCCTGCATCATCACCCATTCGGCATATTGGGATGTTGATCTTTCTGTCTGTTAATAATAGTACTGCTCACAGATTGTCAGTCCTTGAAAAAACCGTACGAGCGCATACACGTGGCCGGCAGGAAACTGGAGCAGTTGTACTGTCCTCTCCCTCTCAATTCCTTTATTTAAACTTCTACATATCTCCCTCTCCCTCTCCCTCTCCCTCTCCATCTCCCTATCAATATTGTTCTTACTTTTTATAGACTCGTCAACGTGGGAGAAGAAACAACTTAAAGGCCAGGCCACCAATACATTTTGTGCCAAATCCAACAAAAAAATAACTCTTCATTCTTCCTCCTCCTCCTCCTCCTCCTCCTCCTCTCTCGATCCCTTCTCCTCCTTCCTCCTTCCCAATTTCTTAACCTTCTCGATTTATCATCTCAAGGCCAGGGAGGCAAAGGTATCTATATAGGTTTGTCATCCGTCGGGAGTTTGCATATACATTACGTATTTTTAATTGGTCGGCACGTATACGACAAAACACAAAACAAAGTTCCACAATTAATACGTTAGGACATGTCAAAATCAATGTGGTGAAGCACCAGGTCATAGTGTATTTGTATCTTAACATTTTATTTGCAGGAAAAGTGGGAAAGGACGAATGGGCATATCATTCTCTTGCTCGGGAGACGACACATTGGACCAGAGCTTCGAGGCCATCCTGAGAACCATCACCCTAGGGGATGACTATGACGACAAGTCCGGCCCCCTCCGGTCCGTCAGCTTCAACGGTCGGGACGCCGAGCCCGCCATCCTCAAGGCCTGGGGCTCCGGGAAGCTCATCATCAAGGGGTCCTTCAGCTTCAACAGGAGGGACCAGAAGGACCCATTCCACCTCGAGACCAAAATCTCCATAACCGCCCCTTCCTCGGATCAGACCAAGTCAGAAACGTCGTCGACGACGTTGATCACATCCAACAACGGCGGCAAGCGGGCTGGCGTCAAGAGGACAAGGTTCAACAGTTTGAGCGATAGGATCCCGGAGCTCGATCTGTCGCCGAAGCACCAGGCCGCCGCAGTGAAGCTGCAGAAGGTCTACAAAAGTTTCCGGACAAGAAGACAGCTTGCAGACTGTGCGGTTCTTGTCGAGCAAAGATGGTATAAGAAGAAGGAGAATATATATATATATATATATATATATATATATATATATATATATATATATAAAATTTGAGGATTTGAATCTCCTCCTAACTATTGACTTGGGCTGACCGTTAGATTTCGTTTAGGCAGAGACGACCTAACTAGAGAGCAGTAGCCAACCCCCGGAATTTTTTTTTTTTTTTTTTTTTATATATATAATTTTTTTTGGTTTTTTTTATACAACTGTGCTATTTGGCTTCCGCTCCCTGCATTCGTCCCATGCATCCGCAGCTGCGGAGGGGGGCGGGGAGAACGAAGTCGGAGCAGAAGGAAGGGGGGGGGGGGGTGTGGACGGGGGAGAAGTGCGGTGGCACAGGAAGAATGGTGGTGCATGGTGCAGGAGGGGGGAAGCTGCAACGACAGAGCATGAAGGGGGAGGGGGAGGAGGCGGCGGCGACGGAGGAGTGTGAGGAGACGCAGTAGTCCCCTCCTCGGCCCTCTTCCTCCTCTGTCTCCGTCCTTCGGACTCTTCGGCTGCCTCTGCGGACTCCTCCGCACCTGCGCGTGCACAGGGGGGACGTGCATCCGGCGGGTGCCAAATAGTTTTTTGGTTTTTCATGTGAGTCAGTCCACACCTAGCTTATCCTAGCTTACTCCAGCCTACCCAAGTTCGAATTTCTGGTTCCGCCTTTGCGTTTAGGTCTCCGATCTCAATTTAGTTTTAATGTGCGGTATAAAATTCAAAATTTATATTCATACCTCCATTTTGAACGGTCATTCCAAATCAACTATTAAGTCGGGATTCAAACCATCCTCTGTATAATATGTAGACCTAAACGCAAATTTAAAATATTACACAAAAAGTAATATATACATGACGTTTCTCCTCGTAGTGTGTGTGCACTTTTGTTATGCTATTATTGCATGAAAATATAATCAACTTTCTGTAATTAGGTGGAAATTGTTAGATTTTGCATTGCTTAGGAGGAGCTCTGTCTCATTCTATGACATCAAGAGGGCCGAGTCCGTGATCTCCAAGTGGTCAAGAGCCAAGTCTCGCGCCGCAAAGGTATATATATATATATATATATATATATATATATATATATATATATATATATATATATATATATATATATATATATATATATATATATGAAATTTTGTGTATATATGTAAGTTTTATGTATTTATGAAAAATCACAGGTCGGAAAAGGTTTATCGAAGGATGAGAAGGCGCAGAAATTAGCATTACAACATTGGCTCGAGGCGGTACGTAAGACCTACAAATTTTATAAAATTGGTGTTTTTATTTTTTTACTCTGTAAGTACTAGAGTGTAGCAGTCATTTTTGTTGTTGGTGGTTTCGACAGATTGATCCAAGACATCGCTATGGCCACAATCTCCATTTCTATTATGATTGCTGGCTCCGCTGCGAGAGTAGGCAACCCTTTTTCTACTGGTAGGTTTCAGAAAATCTATTTTTATGTTAATTTTAATAGCATATATTATAAAGAAAGAATAGTTTGGAGATTAATAGCATTATTATTTTGAAAAATCTATATTTTGTACTATTTCGTACAATGTACGAATATCCTTATTTGATTTGCGGAAAAATAATATATTCATTAATATGCAGGCTAGATGTTGGGGAGGGTAAGGAAATATGTCTAGAAGACAAATGCCCACGATCAAAGCTCCAACAGCAATGCATCAAGTACCTTGGCCCGGTATGTAAGCCTCTCAAAACTCGCTTTCCTAAATAAAATTATATGTTTTACAGTATATTTACATATGCAACGAAGACTAATATATATATTTTTAGTAGTGATATAACATATATATATGTCGGTGGTTTCGATATTGCAGAAAGAGAGAGAGGTCTACGAAGTCGTAGTTGATGATGGCAAGTTCTTGTACAAGAAAAGCAGGCAAATTCTCGACACATTGCAAGGGTCCGAGGACTCGAAGTGGATCTTTGTCCTGAGCACATCAAAGACTCTGTATGTTGGTCAGGTGAATGAATAACCTATAGGCACCAGTGTCCCTACATTTTTCTTCTTCTTCTTCTTCTTTTGTGATGTTATGAACTATGACTAATTATATCAATTTTGGATGATTGCAGAAGAAGAAGGGGAGATTTCAGCATTCTAGCTTTCTCGCTGGAGGAGCTACATCTGCAGCAGGAAGATTAGAAGTAGATAATGGGATCCTGAAGGTACATGAAATTAAATTCAGTCACAGTACTTAATTGTAAGATAAAAAATAAATTAATTCATTTTACTATGAAAAAAAATTCCATGAAAATTTAAGAAGTTTCATATCCGCGTTGTTTGATTACAATTATTTTCTTGTGAAAAATCAGGTAAAGTTTCATGAATAACTTAATTTGAGTGTTTGTTTGTTTCACGGAAAAATAGTTATTTGAAAAATGATATATTTCTATGGATTTTGTCAGTTTTATTTTTTAATATTTTGGAGAAAAATATAAAAAAATAATAGTTTTTTGAAAAATAATTCTATAAAAAATATAAGGTATCTTTTGTTTTTCTTTTTTGTGATGTTCGACGATACGCACGGAACTTCGTGCACGTTGTATTGCATGCCATTTGGGCCCAACTCCACACCTCCTCGCAATTTGATTCCGTGACCGTATGCATAGTCAGGGAGGTTATATCTCTTCTCGCTGGACACAAGAGCCAATTGAGTTCAGTAATATAAGCTATCAAATGCTGCATATTAGTGGAAAAAAATTGTGATGGAAATATTTTTTATGAAAAAAATGCACAATTTTGATTCGTAGTTCTCCAAAAAAATCACTCTCTTCTCTCTCTCTGGCAGGCTGTGTGGCCTCACAGTGGCCATTATCGCCCGACTGTGGAAAATTTCCGAGAATTCGTAAGCTTCCTCAAGGAAAACAATGTGGACCTTACTAATGTGAAGGTTAGGATATTATTAATTCCATACTAATATTATCACCAAGGATGCATGATCATATCTAACAATCTCCTCTCATGCATGTGATTATACATACATACATACATACATACAGGGAAGTCCAAGCGGAGAGGAAGAGGAGCTATGGAGCCAAGTCCTCAGCAGCCGTTCCGAAATCAACTCGAGTTCGAGTAACACCACAGGAGAAAAAGAAGGGAAGCCGACTGATACCACAGCACTGAAGCGCACGAAATCATGCGAAGCCAATCCCGACTCCAAATCGAACCCGGAGGCCGAGAGCGAAGAAGAGGAAGCAGCTGAATCGAAATCCCGACCATCTATTCCCGTAGGACACTACATATTCAGGAAACCAAATCTTTTCGTGGGGAGCGAGGAACCGTTGTCGGTACCGTTAACAGTACCTAGTGAACTGATCCTTAGGAGAATGAACTCCAAGCAAGGATTGAAGTCGCTTCAGTTGGGCAAGCAGCTCTCTTTCAAGTGGACCACTGGAGCCGGACCTCGCATTGGCTGCGTCAGGGACTATCCCTCGGTGCTCCAAGCCCGGGCACTGGAACAAGTTTGCTTGTCTCCGAGTAGCGGCGGTGCCGGCGCTTCAAGATTTTATCCATCCCTGCATTCTCCTCCAACTCCCAAGCTCCAGGAGATGAAGAAATAGATGATCGACAGGCCTAACGGTGAGTGAGTGAGTGAGTGAGTGATAGATAGTGCGTGGTCTTCGCTTTAGTCGAAGCTCGATTCTTCTATATGTATGTATGTATGTATGTATGTATGTATAAAAGATTGGAAGATTTAATTCATTTGGTTTTGTAAATGTTGTAGAACCAAAAAAAAAGGATTTCAATGAACTCATTTTGAGAGACATTCTAGAAATCATACATGCCATTCTTTTCAATGTAGCCATGTTGTTTTTGATCCTTGATATAGTAGGGATACTAGAGTGAGAGGGTGAGCCTCCACTTTAGTTTCTTCGGTAATGTGGGATTAAAGCCCGAGGACACAAGGATGTTGGTGTTAAGGGCTAGTTTAGAGTATTGTAATTAGGGTTCATCCCATTTGTTCAAACCATAATTATTATGTAGTATCGGCTGATATCGATCCATTGTAGTCGATACTTATACGGTTTGGCTTCTCCATATCCGATACCGACCGATACTGATCACATCGGAGATCTCTTTTTCAGTCAATTCGGCGAAGAAAATCGAATGAAAAAGACCAATCAACAAGGTTGTAAAAACATGTAAAAAGAAGAAAACTTATCTACCGCAGACAAACCTATCGACAAGGGTGACTATTATTTCATTTAATTCCAAAATTACTAAAAAAAAACACAGAAAAAAACTTCAAATTTTGCCTAAATATATTAAAAATATATTTTTTTTCTTAAAATTTTAGTTATTTGTTTTCCGATACCAAAAGTCCGCTTCTCCGATCCGAAAATACCTATATCGTCAACCTCTGGTACTCATAGAAAGTGTCCGATACCGAAACTGATACCGATACTGCGAACCTTTGTTCAAACGTCCATTTTCATAATACTTATTGGTTTAGCATTTCGAAAACGCCCATTTAACCCTGAAAGGATTGACACTTTTGAAGAAACACCCATCCAAAATGAAATCTATTTTTTTTTAAACAAATGTAATTACTAACATTAAGCAGAATAGAGTACTGACAAGTCCTTCCGGATATTGCCCATGATATACAGTGGTTACAAATGAAATCTATTTTGTTCGCTCCTTATATTTAGCACCAGATAGAGATAAAGTTACGAATTGTAATTCATATCGACTCTAATTAGAGTGACTGATAAATATATGACTTCTCAACCAAGGGGCCAATACGAAGAAATCACGACAAGTTCCCAAAAGAAAAAGAAAGAAAAATGAGAGGTCCAAGTGTTGATGTCATCTTGCGTCGACATAACATAGAAAATTATATGATGAGTTGTTCTGCAGTTTAGACACAAATACTGTCACAGTCTACTCCCACAATACAGAAATACCGAGCATGCTAGCTACGCACCACTCGTTGTACGGCTCAAAAGCCGACAGTATTTCGAAGGACCTCGCTTGATTAATAGACTGATCATCAAAACTTACTTATTTAAAGTTAAGAAAGTGAACTATGACCCAACATAATTTGTATAACTGTAATAGTATTGGATGTTTCTAGCATACATATCATATTGTTTGGTCTTAACAACTCAATATCTCAATTCAACCTGCAGAATCATAATAATTAACAATTGGGTCTCTAGCATGCATACATATCCTATTGTTTGGTCTAACAATTCTCTATCTCAATTCAACCTGCATAATCATAATAAGCAAGATGAACATAACAGAATAGTTTGCATCCAATACTAACGTACAAGTCCGAACCCAAACCGGTCAGCTTAAAGCTACCAAGCCAGCCAGCCAATAAGTTCCCCAAGCCGTTCCTAGCCAACACAGTATATAGAACAGAAATGGAAAGCAACTTAATAGGCAACACTGCAAAGATAAGTAAAAGAGTACAAGGACACATTGATAATAGGATACTCGACACAATCGAGCTGGACCATGAAGTACCATGTAACTCGATTTGAGACAACTACTGCCACTTAAGCCTTCATCTTCCCTTTCCAGCTATAAGATGCATAGGACATGCATGCGTACGTGTATAGTTGTGTGATAATATAATTGCAACATTCACATTGTGTCGCATTGTACCCAGGTGGTCGGGTGATCGAGTCCCAATGGGGAGTTCACGGTTCTATTTATCCTCGACCTTGTGCCCTTTCCTTTCAAATATAGATAGAGTTTCTAAAAATATGTATATTAAAAATAAAAGGGCTATATTAGAGACTCTTATATGTAGAGCCATTGATATAATTTTTCTATATTTTTGTGGCATATGAAAATATTTATTTACTATATTATAATAAAAAGTTTTTATTTGTTTACTGTTACGTAGGATAAGAATAAATATAGAGAAAAACTATTGAAGATATTTTTTTATATAATTGGATTTCTATACCGAAAAAAAGACACATAGACATAGTAGTCTTCTTAGTACTTAGATATGTAGGATAAAAATCCTAAAATAGAAATAATAGAAATTACTTATACAATAAAGAATAATAGTAATATTATGAGGAGATAAACTTTAGCGTAATACGAAAAAAGTAACAAATCGTCATTAGCAATGGCGCTATGAGTGCATCCACTCATATAGCCATTACAGACAACAATATATATGGATGCAGAAACATTGGTAGTGGCGATATGCTTGTTATTTATTTATTTATTATTATTATTAGAAAGTACAAAAATTGCTAGTAGAATTGGCAACGTTGATAAAAGTGAGGGTACAACATAATAATCAATGGAATTACAAATAGTCAGTTCGGACTTTAGATTTTGAGACATGAGACGAATTCTAAAAGTGGTGTCCTTAAAACTTAATGTTTATATATATAAAAAAATTATCGACGATTATTTATATACATTTGTACTTCAGTACATTTAAGAAAGAAAAAAAAAACAAACAAAAACCTATAGAAAGAAATCAAACAGTTAAAGTATTAAATTTAAATTTAAATTTGGTATATATACATAAGTAATTATATATGCAATAGACTTGTAGGCATTGAATCACATGATCACATAGGTATATAAGGTAATCGGTGAGAAATAACTATTGGAGAAGGTAAAAAAAAATTATTGTCTACCTAATTTTCTGTAGAAATAGGTATTGGAGAAGGTATAAGATGCAACCTACCTTTTTTTTATTACGGGTGTTGAATAAATTGACATAAATATTAATTACATAATATATACTACTATATAATAAGAAAAGATGGCTTAACCGTGGAACTTTTTTCTCTTTAAAATATTCTAATATATGTTTACTACTTAAAATTGTTCAATAAATTTAACATGAGTAGTTAAGTGATTACGTGTGAAAAAAATAATTAAAGAAAATTGTTATTTGTTTTTTCTAAGATGTAAAAAGTTAAATACTCTTCTCAAGTAGTTAAAAATTAAAAAAATTATTGTTTGCTCTTTTTAAATAGTATAAAATATACGTACAAGATGAGACGTGCATATATAGCATCTCAAATAGGTAGAAAAGATGCAACAAATTTAAAAACAAATGTAGTGTAAAACATACCCTTCTTTAGGTGAGTGCCATGTTAGCAATCATCCGAATAAACGCGTATAATATGCGAATTTTTTTCGTATCTTTCAAACACGTATAATACTTACGTACTTTTGAAAGATTCGAATTAATACGTAAATTTTAAGGCCGTGAAATTTTTAAAATATACCGTACTAATATGTATAATACTTCCGTACTTTTGGAAAAAAAAATCTCACATACAACATATTTAATTAACAAGAAAGAAATTAAACAGTCATGTTGCTTGCATCAATGATTATTTTGTGAGATGGGATGAAAATGTGGACTTATAAATTTATATTTAATGAGTTGTTTGCTTGTTAATTTATTAGGGATAAAAAAAATGTCGAATTTTTAGTGCCGAATTTGTTCATATGAAATGTACTAAACAATAATTAAATTTAACCCGAATGTTTCTTGTTTGGCGAATATTTAATCAAAATTTTTTCAAGGTGTTTAATGGGCTGGGCCGGCCCGATGTCCGGTTTGACCTGTTTTGACCGAATTCGGACCGGTCCGAGTTTAAACCCAGGCATAGACCGAGCCGGATCGGCCCGTAGGCGCTGGCTGACCCAGTCCGGGCCCATGACCCGGTGGTTGGCAGTCCGGGTCGACCGGGCCGGTTCCGGGTTGGACCGGGCCGCTCGATTTTTTTTATACATATTATATATAATATAAGTTATGTAATATATTATGTATATAATATATAGAAAATTATAAGTTATTTGTTAGTAAGAAATTTTATAATTTTCGTCAACTCAAATGACAAGATGTAATTTTTTTTGATAAAATCAACTGACTAGTGTAGTAATCATTTGTGCTAAAGAAATCACATATGGATCTCTATTTAAAGTGCATCTTTCCTTTCATCCATATGTGCAGTCGATGTGGGACTAAATGAATAAAAGGGAACTAACAAATGTTCTCATTTCTTTGTAGCACATGGTTGGAAGATTTTATATGTAAAGAGAACTTCTAGTCCCACATCGGCTGCACATATGGGTGAAAGGAGATATGTTTTTTAAATAGAGATCCATATGTGATTTTTTGGCACATATGACTACTACCCTAGTCAGTTGGCTTTATAAAAAAATTGTACAATTCGTTCATAAATATATATATATATATATATATATATATATATATATATATATATATATATATATATATATATATATATATATTAAAGTAAATAAAATAAACTGAGCCGACCCGGCACGACCTTGAACCGGTCGGGACCTGCAGCGTTGTACATCCGGACCGAACTTACGGGTCGATTTTGCTGACCTAGTTTGGACCCACATAGTGGATGACCGAGCCGGTCCGGATAGTTAATTGGGTCCGAATCGACCCAAATCGACGTTGATCGGACCAATTTTGGACCGAATTTTGAACCGTCCAGTTTATTATACACCTTAAAATTTTGTAAGTACTACTAGTTCTTCGGTCTCGACTGTTTTTCGTTTTCCGAATTACTAACAAAAGTGAGTGAGCTTAGCAAAAGCTCCCCACCCCCACCACAAAAAAAAAATAAAAAAAATAAGGGAGTCCGACGAGGCGGAGCTGGCAGTATCGGCAACGTCTTCTTCTCCGTGTTCGTGTTCTCCGTTCTGATCCTGACCGTCGTCGCCATCACCTACACCCCGCGACCCCTGGCTCCAGTCCTCCATCTCCCTCTCCAAGGCCCTCTCGCAGTCCCTCCCTAACTCCACTTTCCAGACCAACGACTCCCTCCTCAACACCAGAGAAGACCTCGTCCCTCTCTCCCCTCTCCCTCTCCTCAACAACGAATCATTCGTCGCCACCGACGCCGTCGCCTCCTCCTCCTCCTCTTGCACCGACGCTGCTGCTGCTTTAAACTTCTCGGAACCCGCAGTGCTCGCCGCGATCCAGCGCTTGAACTCCAAGGTCTTCCTCAGCTACGACACCCCGGTGCCAGGCCCCCGCCCCGACCGCGAGTGCGACGCCCCGTGGCGCTTCGGCAACCGGAAAGAAAAGTCCTGGAGCCGCTACCGCGACTACCGCCGCTTCCGCCTCGCCCGCGCCGACGACTGCACTTACGCCGTCGTCTCCGCCGGCAAGTTCCGCTCCGGCACCAACGCCGCCCGACGCAGCTCTCCCAGACCCGCGTCGACAACTGCTATAGATACGGAGATCAACGACACAATACCGGCCGTCGAGTCCGAGTCGGACTTCCGGAAGGGCATGTACCTGTACTACACTAGAGGAGGGGACTACTGTAAATGGATGAACCAGTTCGTCTGGAGCTTCCTCTGCGGCCTCGGCGAGTCCGCGTTCCTGAACCGGACCTTCATCATGGACCTCAGCGTCTGCCTCAACGGCGGCCACACCTCGAGCGACCGCGAAGAGGAGAGGAAGGACTTCCGGTTCTACTTCGACTTCGAGCACCTCAAGGATGTTGGTGCTAATTTTGTTAGTTGGTTTAGATTGTTAGTTTGTTTAGATTGATAAGTTATTTTGTTTGTTGAAACAACTTTGATATATCTTTTATTTAGTATATCTCTTTACATCAAATGTTCAACTATATATAGCTACCATTTCATTCAAAAAAAAATCAAGTCTATTCATCCTCCATAAAACTTGTGTCCTGTTTCCTCTTTACTGGGCTGTTTTACTACATTTGGTATCAGAGCATTTCCGAACTTTTGGTTGTGTGGCGTACGTGAAAACTGTGATGTCACATCTCGAGAAGGACGAGAATCACCTATGGTATCTTGACACAGGGGCTACCAATCACATGATGGGATGTAGAAAGAATTTCACCGAACTTGATACATCAGTAAAAGGTAAGGTGTGATTCGGAGATGGGTCTGTTGTTGACATTTGTGGCCGTGATGATGTGTTATTCAAATGCCAAAATGAAGAACATAAGGTCCTGACCTGCGTATACTACATTTCAAAGCTCCACTGCAACATTGCAAGCTTAAGACAACTTGATGAACAAGGATGCAAGATGATCATGGAAGGCGGGGTCTTATGCATGTTCGACCGACAAAGGCGGCTGATGGCGAAGGTGAAACGGTCGAGTAACCGGTTGTATATTCTCAACCTGAGTCTAACTCAACCGGTGTGCTTGCTGACAAGATACAACGAGGACGCATGGTTGTGGCATGCACGGTACGGGCACCTAAACTTCCAGTCATTGCGAATTATGACGCAAAACAAGATGGTGGAAGGAATGCCGCCTATTGAACACGTTGACCAGCTATGCGAGAGATGTATGGTAGGCAAACAACGACGTGCACCATTCCCTCAAGAGTCATCGTATCGGGCAGAGAAGCCACTCCAGCTCGTACATGGGGATTTGTGTGGGCCAATCTCTCCAGCAACTCCGGGAGGTAAAAGATATTTTCTTCTACTTGTTGATGATTTCACTCGATATATGTGGGTAGATTTTCTCAGAAACAAAGATGAGGCAATGAGTGCTTTCAAGAAAATAAAAGCAAATGCCGAAATGGAGGTGGATCGCAAGTTGAAGGGGCTCCGAACCGACAGAGGTGGCGAATTCACATCAAAGGAGTTTAGCCGCTATTGTGAGGACCTGGGAATTAAAAGGTTTCTCACCGCACCAAATACTCCACAGCAAAATGGTGTGGTCGAACGAAGAAATCAAACCGTCCTTGCCATGGCACGGAGTCTTCTAAAAAGCAAGAAGGTGCCCGAAATCTTTTGGGGAGAAGCAATGGCGACGGCCGTACATCTTCTTAACCGGGCGACGACGCGAAGTCTGGTAGGAAAGATTACATATGAGGCTTGGTATCTCAAGAAACCAAAGGTGCGTCATTTCCGAACTTTTGGTTGTGTGGCGCACGTAAAAACTGTGATGTCACATCTCAAGAAGTTGGCGGATAGGAGCACTCAAATGGTGTTCCTTGGCTATGAAACTGGATCCAAGGCCTATCGAGTTTATGACCCAGTTGCGAAGAAGTTGCATGTAAGCCGGGATGTGGTATTCCAGGAAGAGAAGGAGTGGAATTGGGACTCGGCACCAGGGGACTGTCCTACCTCGGAGAACACATTCATTATGCTACTTGAGAAGCATGACAGCACAGGAGATGAGGAAGACGGTGACAATGACGAGCAACATGCGGTTGCTGCTGCTGTTTCACGCGATGGGGTGGCTTCGGGGGGAGCCGCTGTTGTCACTTCTTCTTCGACAACATCAAGTGTAGTAGACGATGCCGCTGCTGCTACTTCTTCGATGATAGGCGGTCAACCACGTCAACCACGTCAACCACGCTATCGATCTATCCAAGAGGTGTACGATGCCACAACACCGATGAAAGAAGAGTAGCACGAGTTTTGCCGAAGCCGAGAAACAAGCATGTTGTCGACGAGCAATGGAGGAAGAATTGGCCGCTATTGAAGACAACGAGACATGGGAGATCACAAATCTACCGAGTGGACATAGGCCTATTGACCTGAAGTGGGTTTATAAACTGAAGAAGGATCCATAAGGAGCCGTGATCAAGCACAAAGCGCGCCTTGTTGCAAAAGGGTATATGCAAAAACAAGTAGTGGACTTCAAAGACGTATTTGCACCGGTAAAGAGACTTGAGACGGTAAGGCTACTCATTGCCTTAGCTGCTCAAGAAGGTTGGGAGGTACATTATATGGACGTCAAATCGGCGTTCCTCAACGGCGAAATTTGTGAAGAGGTATACGTATCTCAACCTCCTGGCTATGTTGAACAGGGCAATGAACACAAAGTGCTAAAGCTGAAGAAAGCACTTTATGGCCTTCATCAAGCTCCACGTGCATGGAATTCCAAACTCGATAAAAGCCTGATGTCACTTGTCTTCGAGAGGTGCCCTTTGGAGCATGCCATATACAAGAGAAGCGTGAATGACTCAAGCTTGTTGGCCAGCATGTACGTTGATGACCTGATTATCACAGGATCAAGCAACGCGGAGATTGCAAGGTTCAAGACACAGATGAAACAGTTGTTCAACATGAGTGATCTTGGGCTGTTGTCTTACTACTTGGAGATTGAGGTATCTCAAACACCCCAAGAAATTGCATTTTGTCAATCCACATATGCTGCCAAGATACTTGAGAAGAGTGGGATGTCGAATTGCAATCCAAGTCAAACTCCAATGGAACCGAGACTAAAATTGAGCAAAGTGAGCCAAAATTATCCTATCGATACAACATACTACAGAAGTATCATTGGTTGTCTGAGATATTTGGTGAATACACGACCAGACATAGCTTATGCGGTCGGGATAGCAAGTAGATTCATGGAAGAACCAACTACGCAGCACATGATGGCAGTGAAGCAAATCCTCAGGTATATTCGGGGTACAGTTGATTTTGGGTGTTTTTATGTGAGAAAAGATCAGGAAGAACCATGCTTGGTCGGCTATAGTGACAGCGACTTAGCTGGTGACAAAGATGATCGCAAGAGCACATCCGGAGTCGCTTACTTCCTTGGAGACAACATTATTAGCTGGTTGTCGTAGAAGCAGTAGATCATGGCATTATCATCCTGTGAGGCAGAGTACATAGCTACGTCAACTGCTGCTTGTCAAGGGATATGGCTCGGTCGGTTGCTAGAAGATCTGAAGAAGAAGACGAAGTGCAAAGTATTACTCAAGGTAGATAATAAGTCGGCGATCGCACTATGCAAAAATCCAGTCTACCATGACAGGAGTAAACACATTGACATGAGGTATTATTTCATTTGTGGATGTGTGAAGAGAAGGGAGATTGAAGTGGAATATGTAAACACAAATGATCAGCTCACCGATATCTTGACTAAATCACTTGGACGACTAAAGTTCCTCGAGATGCGCAAGAAGATCCGGGTGCAGAAAGTGAAGCATTGATGCAACAAGATTAAGAGAGTGATTGTTGGTGATAATCTTGTTAGTTGGTTTAGATTGTTAGCTTGTTTAGATTGATAAGTTATTTTGTTTGTTGAAACAACTTTGATATATCTTTTATTTAGTCTATTTCTTTACATCAGATGTTCAACTATATATAGCTACCATTTCATTTAATAAAAAATCACCAAGTCTATTCATCCTCCACAAAACTTGGGTCATGTTTCCTCTTTACTGAACTATTTTACTACAAAGGAGTCCGTGCCGGTGGTGGAGGAAGGAGAGTTCTTGAGGGACTGGCGGCGGTGGGACCGCCACGAGGACGCAAGAACAACAACATGATCTCCGTTGCACAAGGTGCCCACCTACAAGGTCACCCCGATGCAGCTCCGAAGGGACCGCAGCAGCATCGTCTGGCGGCAGTTCGACGGTCCCGAGCTCTAGAACTACTGGTACAGGGAGTGCGAGGGACACCCCGCCAAGCACGCAGGCGCTCTTGAAGTCCAAGCGGCTGATGAACATCGTGACGGAGATCGGCGTAAGGATGGACTGGGACTACGACCCCGTCCACGTGGTTACGGGATGGAAGGCGAGCAATAAGGATCTATGGCCAAATTTGGACGCCGATACGTCCCCCGACGCCATCGTGACCAAGGTTCTTAACATGGTTAAGCCGTGGAGGAATCTTTATCTCGCGACGAACGAGCCGTTCTATAATTACTTTGATAAGTTGAGGTCTCGCTACAAGGTGCATTTGCTCGATGATTATAGCGAGATGTGGGGGAATAAAAACGAGTGGTATAACGAGACGATGGCTCTCAATGGTGGAAAGCCCGTGGAGTTTGATGGGTACATGAGGGTGGCAGTTGACACGGAGGATCTCTATAGGGCAAAGACTCAGATAGAGACATTCAATAACCTGACCAGAGACTGTAAGGATGGTATCAACACGTGCTGACGGATGGGGTATGCGGAAGTTGGAAATCGAGAAGGATAAAAGGATTCTTTGAATCAATTGCGGCGGATTCATAGTGAGGTACTGCTATTGCAACTATGAGAAATTTGATTCTTTACCCGTTATGAATTTCGCTTTGCTCGTTTGTTTGTCATAATAGTCTATTGTGCAGTCAATGTTACTGTAATCTTTGTAGAGTTCATTTTTGTTCATCCACAAATGCTAGGGTATTTGTTCACCCTCCAATAGAAAATGCATATGTGGCATTTTCATTCAAACAAAACCATGTTGCAAGTGGTATTTGTTCCTATAGGGTGTTTGTATGTTGTATGATGTAGCCTAGGCTTTGTTCCAATATTTCTTGGGAGTTGCAACTTTTGTACAATGATAAAGTTCAATTGTGGATCTAATCTGATAATTGGTGATCTCCGCCCCGAGTTTCAAAGCTTTTGAGGAACAGTAAGTAATTACTAAATAATTGTTTGCATGTTCTTCATTGGATGGGAATTATTTTATGGTGCAAGTTGGTCCTACGATTACTGGCCCATTCATCGAAATATTCATAGTTGATTTCTCTTTCGTTGATAGAACATTGAAAATTGCAGTCTTTGAATTAAAATTATAATTCAATGGAATTACTAAGTTCAGTTTTTTGTTGTTGTTGTTGAGTATAAGGTACTAAGCAATAAAATGTCCTTGCAAACAAATGATTTAGCATGAGGATAGTATAGACATCATTTATATTAGTCATTCTGCATATCCTTCGGAGCCTTTATGTGGGTAGTGACACTACAATCTTTTAAAGAAATGGTCGTGGCAGCATTCATCGTTTCAGTGATTCTGCATTCACCATCATCATCATTTTTCCATGAAAGATAAAGGGTAGGAAAGAGAAGTAATCCAACTTGAGATAGTAGCATGTTAGGATGTCAACTTGCGTACTATATCGTGTATCAATTTGCTTGTATATCGTATTATGTATCACGTATCGTATTGTGTATCGTGTCATATAGTAACTCTAGGAGTTCAGATCTATACTTCTAATCAAGGTTGGGAAAAGCGCTAGACGCTATACGGATGGGCAGCCGCCGCCGCCGCCGCCTAGCGCCTAGCTCGGTTAGGCGGCTGCCCATGCGGTCAGCTAGATCTAGGCGGTTCAAAATAAAAATAAAAAAAATCTAAAAAATTAACTGAAAATAGCACAAAATGTCCATAGAACTGTAAAATATGTATAGTCGAACGTCAGGAGAACTAGGCGGACGCCTAGGCGGACATCGGACGGACACCAGGCGCTGCCTAGACGACCGTCTTTTAGAACAGAGCTTCTAATCCATATAGGAACATAATTTAATATAATTTTTCATAATTTTTTTATTTGTTTCTTACAAGTCTATATGCAATAATGTCATTTGGATTTAGATTATCCTATAAATTTCTAAGATGTTTGTGGTACACATGATGCTTTACGGAATTACGGGTAAAAAAGTAGGGCAATTAACAAAACCTCCAAGATAAGTGTTAACTGAAAATTGGAGCATTATGATGGGATGAGTGGCAATGTAATCAAAGATATGAAGTTATGAACTACCAAGAGACATACCCAAAACAAGGGTGTAATGGAAATTGGAATTTGAGATAAAAGAGTGACAAGTGTAACAGGATACTACTGTTCGTGAAAAATTAGATGTGACTTCAGTTGGAGGATAAAAGGACATCCTACTAGATAGCTTTGATGGCGTGTCCAGTGACACCAAATTCAGCCAAGTGCTAGAATCATTGTTGAAGGAGTGGCTGTAATGCTCCGTACCGTACGGTACATTATGATGATTTAAATGATTCGAAGAAATATTGAATTGGGTTTGATTTCATGTGCAGGCTTTATACAGAACTCTCTGAGGTCGATATTTTGCCACGATGCGGACAGAAGCATGGAGTCAACATCGTAGATGGATCAGTGGGTTAGCTCAGAGCAGAGCAGTGCAGAGATAGCAAAATTTGAGCGGTGGTGCAGTCTTCCTTAATTTTGTCGGGTCAGATGATTGAGAAGTATGGTCTGGTCGCATGATTATACCAGTTAAGTGGATCTTGCTTCGCATCAAATCACAGAGTTAAGGAATCAGGTTGTATCGGCTCGGCGGAGCTATAGGCATATCAGCTTAGGTGGGTGGGATATGGCCCTTCTCCTCTACTCCTTCATGCCTTAATAAAATATATCATTTGCGTGCGTGTAACATCGGAGAATCGATATGCGTGGTTCTAATAATTAGAAGTCATGACCTGTAACTACCACTTTCCACCATATGGATATTTTGGTAATTTTGTATGTTGTTAAATTTTATATATTATTTTATATTAGTGATTGCCTAGAATTATATTAGTGTTAGTTAATGGCTAGCCAAATAGAATTTGCAAGTGTTAGTTAGTGCTAATTATTGTTAGTCATGACTTTAGTAATTAGAATTAATTAAGTTTAATTGTCATGAAGATAATATTCCTCTTAGTTGTAGAGATTCTTTCCTTTAGTTAATTAGATTTCATTCATGACAAATGGAGAGGGACAAATTTGATATTTTGGCATGACCAAACCTTACTATAAGAGATAAGTTCAATTTAGGGCTCATACATTCATTTTATTTTACTCATTAGCCTCATTTTTTCCAAAGCTTCTTCCCCAAGAAAACCCAATTCCCTACCAATTTCACTCAATCCACTTTCAATTCCACTCATTCACACCATCATGAAGGCCTAGAGCATTGGAGAGCACAAAGAGATCCATAGGAGAGGAGCTTGCTAGGAGATCGTGTATGACTCATTATTTTTGTGTCCAAATTCAAAATTCTCTAAAGAGGCTACCAAAATACTAGATAATTTTCTCAATTTTATCAAATTCATGGTTAGGAACACCCCTTGGCATGTAGGAACCTTCACATGGTTTGATTTGACTTTCCAATGGTAAATCTACGCAATAGAAGCTCTAAATTTGGTAGATCTAAGTTCGTGTCATAATTTTGGGACTCAATTTGAAAAAAATTCAATTGTGTCCATTGAGTGTGCGTATTGTGTCCATTGAGTATGCGTATTGTGTCCTAATGAGGACTAGTGATATTTATTTGATGGTGTGAAGGTGTTATTGTGTCCAAAATTGGACACGTAGAGTCTGTATCATGATACACCATGATACGTATAGGTAGAATTGGTAAATTGGGTGTATACATGTGTTCTTTTGTCCAAAACAACCCAAATTAGTCATAGTATTCAGCCTCATTTTTAGCAATCATAGCAACTTAGAAATGTCATAACTCCTAACTCAGGACTCCAATTAATCTTTCTTTTTTTAAAAGAACCGTATCGAAGTTAGCTTTCCAAATATATAAATTAATAGGCCAGATTTGTCACCCCCACTTTTCCAAATGAGGGTATTTTAGTCATTTTGAATATCTATTATTCCCAGTGATTAATAATTATTATAGTGCTATTTAATTAAATTATGATTGGTGCTATTTACTTATAGTTAGTAGGCTAATATATTAAATAGACTTGACACTAGTAAACCCAATTAGACTTGTCATGACAATTTATTGAGTCCAACATGAACTAGGCCCATTAGACCCATTCCATTTAATTAATTAGGAGGATTAAAACTAATTTGCATTAGTATAGAGACTTTCCATTATACCCTCCTTAATTATTCTTCATGATTAACCATTAGGAGTAAATTAGATATTTTTATTTGCTTGGAGAAGGGTAAACAAGGGGCCGGCCACATATAGCTCATTCTCTCTCTCTCTCTCTCTCTCTCTCTCTCTCCCTTTCTCTCCCCTCTCAATTTGTTCATTCATTTTGAGATCCCCAATTTTTAGATCCCTAATTTCCATCAATCCCTCTCAATTTATTTGTATTTTTCTCTCGTTTTTATTCCTCAATGAGCATTGGAGCTTGGAGTTGCAAGGAGCACCGAGAGAGGAAGTTTGTGGCAAGAAGATTGTGTCTGGATCGTGTCGTAGAGCTTTTTCATTGGGAATCTATCTCCCAATAGGTAAAATTCTGAATTTATATTCATTCTAGCTCACAAATCATGCATTTGACTATTAGGAACCTCCCCATGGCATAGGGCTACTGTGAAGAAGTGATAGGAGATAATATTCTAGGTATTTTATTTATCATGATATTACATATATATACATCCACATATCAACTTGGGGCCTAAGTCACATGGCCAATCAACATAAATACAATTTAATACAATTTAATCCCAATACCCCAATCACCATATATAGCTATTCAATCACCATATATAGCTAATCACCATAAAATGCAAGTCACAAATGCCCAACTTGCTCAAAAAAAACTCAAATTTTTGTTTGCCCAAAGCTTTGGTGAAAATATCTGCCAGTTGTCCATCCATTGGCACATGAGATGGGCAAATAACTCTAGCAAGAACATCATCCCTCAAATAATGACAATCCACCTCAATGTGTTTTGTGCGCTCATGAAAAACTGGGTTCTGGACAAGATGTAAAGTAGATTGACTATCATAAAACAAATCCATAGCACACGAATGTTGCACCCCCAAAGTGTCAAGCAACCCCTTGAGCCACTTAAGCTCATACGTGACCGCCGCCATCGCACGGTACGATCCGCTTCGGCCGAAGAACGGGACACCTTCACTTATTTTTTTGTCTTCCAAGAGATGGGTGAATCACCAAGAAAAATCAACCAACCAGACAAAGAGCTTCGTGTGATGGGATAACTCGCACAATCAAAATCATACCACCCCGGAGCCGCAAATCACAGTTAGAGCGAAAATAAATGCCTTGACCGGGACAACCCTTCAGATATCTAACAATCTTCAAAGCCGCATCCCAATGATCACACCGGGGCTCATGCATAAACTGTGACAAGATGTGAACAGCATAAGCCAAATTTGGCTGAGTAAACGAAAGATAAATCAGTCGTCCTACAAGCCGTCGATATGCTTCCCCATAAAAAAAGTGGACTTTTAGAGCATGCCAGTTGATGATGTTGTTCCATGGGAAAGCTTACGGGTTTCGCCCCCAACAATCCTGTCTCAGAGATAATGTCAAGTGTATATTTCTGTTGTTCGCACTTCGAGCTACCTCAACACCAAGAATAAACTTCAATGACCCAAGGTCCTTCATGTGAAAGCATGTACTCAATTAATTCTTAAAGGCAGTAAGAGCAGCAGAGTTATTATCAGAGAGAATCAAATCGTCGACAAACACAAGAACATTTATCTGAACATCGCCCTTATGAAGAGTAAAAAATGAATAGTCAGAGTACGATTGGCAAAATTTGTATTCCCGCAAAGAAGATGCCAACTTCGCAAACCAACAACGAGGAGCCTGTTTAAGCCCATAAAGAGATTTTTGAAGCCAACATACCTGACCAGGGTATTTGGTTTGGAAACCAGGTAGTAGTTTCATATATACTTCTTCGGTAAGGTCTCCATATTGGAAGGCATTGTAAACATCCATCTGATGTAGTTTCCAATTCTTTGTTGCGGCTACAGTAAAAAGGCACGAACAATAACTATTTTTGCAACCGGAGCAAAAGTATCAGTGTAATCAATCCCTTCAACCTGATAATTTCCAAAAACTACCAAATGGGCTTTAAGCCGCTCAACACTCCCATCGGAGTTATACTTTATCTTGTACACCCACCGGCTCCCCAGTGCATGTTTTCCAGCCGGAAGCATCTCCATGGTCCAGGTACCACTATCCTCCAACGCCCATATCTCCTTCTGTATAGCTTCTCACTATCCTGTATCTTTAACCGCCTCTTTAAAGGAGGTCGGTTCTATACTTGCAGTTACAACTGCAAGAAAATTCCTGTGTCCCAGAGAAAATTAGTCACAATTCAAAAAATATGTTATAGAATAAGGAGTAACTGAGGAGTGATTGGACATAGTGGAACATTGGGAGGGAGGACTATGAGACAACTTTCGTATTGTATTTGTAACAAAGTCACGGAGCTTCACAGACGAAATCTTGGTACGCATGCCACACCCCAGTGCACCCTCACCATTTGACACCACCACTGCCGCCTCATCCTTTACTGTCGCAGCCGCCACGGCGGCCTCGGCCTCAGCCGCGATGTCCTCCACGGCGGCCTCAGCCTCCACGACGGCCATCCCATCCATATGAGGTAGATCAAACCCCAAAGCATCATCGCCCAAGACAATAGGCGCCAGGTTAGGAGGAGCCATATCACCACGATCATCTTCAACAGAATAGGAAAACTCATTCTCATAAAATTTAATATCTCGAGAGAGAAAAAAATCACCAGTAGCTAGATCATACAATTTCCAACCCTTCTTGCCATGGGGGTATCCTACAAAAATACACTTTCGACTGCGAGGAGTAAACTTATCCATCTTAACTTTTTGGTTGTGGGCAAAACAAAGACAACCAAAAACACGTAATTTATCATAAGAAGGAGGAGCACCAAATAATATTTCATAGGGGGTTTTAAGACCAATAAGGCTCGAAGGAGTTCGATTGATTAAATAACCAGTTGCCAAAATACACTAACCCAAAAAAAAATGGCAAATTTTCCTGAAAACGTAAAGCACGTGCCACATTCAAAATATGTCTATGTTTTCGTTCGACCCTCTCATTCTGCTGAGGTGTACCTACACAAAATATCTGAAACAAAATACTATTTTCTGCAAAGTAGTCGCATAGGCAATTAAACTCAGTACCATTATTATTTCGCATAATGCAAACTATGGAATCAAATTGCCGCTCAATCATAGAAAAAAATGACGAGAATATCTTGTATACTTAAGTCTTATCAATCAACAAAAGCACCCAAACAGTACGAGAAAAATTATCTACAATCATCAAAAAATATCGAGCTCCACATGAAACAGGCGTAGGATACGGCCCCCAAAGATCAAATGTATCAAATCAAAAATTACAACAGCCCGAGAGTCACTGACAGGAAAGATACCTCGAGTTTGCTTTGCCTGATGGCAAAATTCACATGCCTTATTCACTGAACTAATAGAGCTACTGACAATAGGAAGTGACTTTACTACTTTATCAGAAGGATGCCCAAGTCGCAGATGCCAAATATCCAATGAATTCGTTCAGTCACTGCCAAGGTCTGAGTCTTCATTACAATATGAAAGTAGTATAGTCCGTACCATCATTCACTGACGCCAATCAGGGTCCTCAAATTAGGGTCATGTATCACGCATAATTTTTTAGTGAATTGTACAATACAATTTATATCATCAATAAGATGAGCCACAGAAATTAAATTGTAATATAATTGAGGTACGAATAGAACATTCGTGAGAACCATGCCTGGTGCAAGAGCAACACGCCCACAACACGAGGCAACCGTAGTCCATCCGTCCAGGAGTCCAACCGGACACTCCTCCATTATCGTCACCCCCGACAATAAATCCAAATTTTTCGTAACATGATTCGAAGCGCATGTATCAATAATCCAAGGTGCAATGGACTTACCCACCATACGATCATCCGAAGATTTGGCCAAGGAATTACCAAGCATAGAAATAAGTTGTTACCATTGGTCCTGAGTCAATCCTGGCACACCACTGCCGTCTGCACCATCATCTGCCATCCGCGGCTGTGCAGCAACGAAGCCACGTCCTGCCACCGTCGCACGTACTTCTGTACCCCGTCAACGTCCACGTCCACCACCAGCTGCATGTCCGCTAAATCGGACATTGAGCGAATCCCACAGTAGTTTTGCCTCCTCAAAGTATGGTATTGTCTTCTTCACCGAAGAGCGTCAATAGTATACAAAATCTACTGCACAAGCATCGATTGGACATAATACCAATCCTCCAATTGATCCTTCTCTGAAGGTTTATTGATAGACCCATCAACAAACCCAAATTTTTGTCGAGCCCGTAGAGAAAGCCGAATAGATCTCGACCATTCCTCATAATTCTCCCTACGAAATATCACTTTCATAATACCCGGATTGTCATTAGAACCAAGGTAATATGGGGATGTGGGACCGATCCGCTACGCCGCCGGCATAGAAGTTTCGCCGCCATCGTTGCCGTTCGTCAGTTCGTCGTCGTCGCTCGATACCACCGCCGCCGCTCGAAGAAAACGTGCCCTAGCCGTCAGGATCTGATACCATGTGAAGAAGTGATAGAAGATAATATTCTAGGTATTTCATTCATCATGATATATATACATCCATATATCAACTTGGAGCCTAAGTCACATAGCCAATCATAATTTAATTCCAATACCCTAATCACCATATATAGCCAGCCAATCACCATATATAGATAATCACCATAAATGTAATTTAATGATACAGTTTAATCCCAATAGCTACCTATTTCTAGGCTAATTGGATGTGTATTATGATTGTTACATGGTAATTTATGTCCAAATATGAGTAATTACGAGATTGACACATCAATTGTGTGTTATGAGACCAATAGGATCTAATTAGACTTAGATCGGGGTTATGGGACTAGGTACGTGTCCACAAATGGATATGAGTAGGCCGTATCACGATACGGTGTGATATAAGCTCATTTGGGTATTTTGTGCAATTACATCCTAATTCTCATTGTAGCAAGTTAGTTTAGTTGTATCATAATGTATTATATATATAGATGATTATTGTAGAGAACTTGGGATTTTGGCTCCTCAATTTGATGTGTATCATAATTTTCTTAGTTATACTCTATATGTATTTGATTAAATGCCTATAGTATAGCATATGGATTAAGTATATAGTAATAGGTGTTTATACATATACGTGTGTGTGTGTGTGTGTGTGTGTGTGTGTATAATTCTATTTTGTGTTGTGTTGATAAACTGTAATCGAAGTACTTATATGGTGTGTGGGTATATGTAGTATGTATGGGGTTAACTGTTATTTGGAATGTGAGAGAGGAGTGTGTGATCACATTGTGTTGTGTGTGAACTGCTTGTGACTGTGAAGTATATCCTAGTTGAATTGCAGGAAGAGGGGGAAACACTCGAGTTATTGCTGTGCAAACTCAGCATGTAGTGGCAGCAGCAGCAACATATTAGATTGGAGTTATAAATGTGGGTGTAAGTGTGACTTGATGTCAGGAAGTTGGAGAGAGGATTTATGTGTGTACATGCAGTATAATATTTTGAAGCCAAAGTGTTAGTTACTGTCAGTGAGATGTTAGCCTCAATTAGAAGTTAGGAAATTAGTATATGTATAGATAGGTTATGTAAGGGGGGAATTTGAGTTAGGGGTATCAACAGCAAAGTTAAGTATCGTAGTATAGCAACAGTGAGTTTTGGAGAATCTGAGATGTATCAAGGATACATGTTGTCAACAACAACTGCAGGTTAAAAGTTCAGGCACAGGAAGGTGCACAGGTATACATATTGTGTGTGTTAGTTAGATAAGACCATGGCTTTAGTATTATATAATTTAGTTAGTTAGTTATACCAACTAGTATGTATCTTACAAATATTGGTGTTAGTGATTAGTTGTTAAGATGAGAGTAAATGCTATCAGGTGTAGGTATAGGTAATGTCTAATATTGAGTATCATGAGATAACAGATATGAAGGAATATTTATAGCATTAGTAATGTTGCATCTGTTAACTTTAGCTAAATTAGTATAGTTAGAAGTTGTATCAGTTGGATAGTTAAATGATGTTAATTATCCATAGTTAGTTTAGTTAGTAGATAACTAAGATATAGTTAGTATTTATTAGATATTAGTATGTTAGGATGAAATATCCATTAGTGTTATATGTTAGTATCAGTGGTATCAGTTAAGGTTTAAGTAGAGTGTGTTAATACCAGTTAGTAAGTTAAGAGCAGTAAATAACTAGTTACACAGTAACATCTGTTAGCTATATATATATATAGTTAATGTTAGGTTATTAACTAAGGTAATGCCTAGTATAGCTAAGTTAGCTTGAGTTAGCTAGTTAGTGACCCACAAAGACTAATTAACCTAGTGAGACTTATAAATTGACCTAGAAGCATGCATTAGTGTATTTTAAACCATTTCTCACTCATTTACACCAATTAACATAATATTTCTTAAATAGGATTGTGTGACACCAGCTTGGGTATTGAGAGACATCTTGCACAGGACCAGAGGCGAGTATATCTCTCTGTTAGTTTTTAATCATGATAGTGTATATATCACATATTCTAGAACGGTTTACTTGATTCCGACATAGTGGTTACACGGACTAGTACTAATGGATCCTGTCATGAGATGTTATCCCCTACCGTGTTCAGCGGGTACTTCTTCACACATATTTCATCGTGTATATCGGGTATTGATTATCGTGTACTTCGTGTTAACACACTGCTCGTGTTTAGTGTGCCTATATTCGTGTTCGTAATGTGTCGTGATTGGATTCATAAGTATTAGTTGGGGATGGAGGAGTAGGAGTTGGTTATGTGATCAAGTCAAGTGTATCCATGTACATGTTGATTGCATATCACAAGTGTAATCGTGTTACCATATTATATTCGTGTTCAACCCAAACCGATCACATAATGAACTTGTACTCCAAGGCACATTAGCTAGTTTTATCTTTTTCTTTACTTGCAGTTATTCTCTATTGTCTGCTCTTTATTTTCCAGTACATTACATATTTATTTCAGTTCATTTTCATTTCCTATTGTAGTTATCTTGTATTCTTTCTATTACCTGTCATATATGTTCTATCATGTATTTGGAACTGCTTTCAGAGTTTTGTACTTCCCTCCAATCCTGATTGGATATATTGTTCAGATGATTGGCTTATGGAGCAGTGTCCCACTTACTACGGGACATGGGACGGTGAACCATTAGAGGATACTCCACTAGAGCAGGAGGACATAGCGCTAGTGACCGAGGAGGCTTAGACTTTATTGTTTAAATTTTGTATTAGACTTTATTTGAGATATTTGGCATGTATATTATTTTGGAGATGTATTGTGCCTAGACTAGTATTGTGGTCTTGTGTTTGTATTATGATTTATTTTTTATATTTCTTATTCCATATCGTGCTTTATCCTCCTTAGTTTGATTTTGTGATTGAGTATGGATATCTTTATCATGTCATTATAATTGTTCCTCCGTTTGGAGTTGAGATGACATTAGCAGGTACCTTATATATATTGTATGAGATGTTTAGATAGTATGGTTGACCTAGATAGCGTTCTACCATCGATATCGCGGCATAGGTTGAGCATTGTTCACCGCCCGTGCTCCTATTCCGGGTGCTGGTCGTGGCAAGATTCGTTCTGGAACTTTTTGTAAAACTGTTTGAGTGTCAGGTGTCCGAAAGACGAACGTGTTTCGATGTTTTCGCTATTTCGGGAGCTTCCGGACAAGAAAATGCAATCCTTTTAAAGTTTTGGAAAGCTAATACGAAAGGCTACGACATACTTTAATCCTAGAATTTATTGAATAGGTCTAATAGGTGCAGTATTTGTTACAAGTAGAGAACTGACTATACGACATAGGCATTTTTTTGTATTCTATGAGACTAGGTAGTATGGATATCAACTGAGTATAGGTATCATAGGTTGCCAAGCATATATATATATATATATATATATATATATATATATATATATGTCACACCCCGATCCTAAAAGGGTCAATCGTCCTCGTTGGATCCTTTACGGAACCGATCGTCTTCGCTGGGGCGTGATGCCGTGCGAGCCTGGGGTTGCGCTCGTACAAGGCAAGAACGTACAGTGATAGGAACCCATTTGAAAACATAAGTTAGAAAACACATTCACAGATAGTTGAACACAAGTATAGGAAGAAACATGCTTTTCATTGATAATTCAGAGTAATTTACATAGAGTTTATATTTGATGCGCCTCCCAGTTGCTTGATTTGCATTACAAAAGAAAAACTCAAAAGGCAGGGCGTGCTCCATCAGATAGTCCTCGTCGTTCATAAGTTACTCCCTTGTATAGGTTGAAAATCCATGCCTCCAAAATTAACTGACTTCAACTATACTTCAAAATAGAATAGCTTCTAACGTCTTCTCGTCTATCCACTAGTGTTGCATCGCCTAAGTGCCTGAAATAGTTGCCCACAATGTGGGTCAATACTCAGTTGTACTGGTGAGCGAGACGAACCTACTGGACTAAATCAACACTTGCTTATTAGGGGCGAGCATGCATTAAAATGATCTTTCTATAGAGAACTAAGTGAATTCAGTTCATATCAGTTGTATATTTTTATAGGAACAAAAAATAACATTGAATCCATCAAGTACATCGGTCGCTTACTCAACCGATGTATGCCTTCTCTGCAACGAAACACAAGTTACTTACCATCTGCATAAGATAATAAATTAGCATGTGTTCTATTCTATGCGGTCATTGGTGTGATCGACACCATGGGGACTTATCCAAAGCATTGCGGCTCCCCCTGTCAGCCCGGGTAGCAAGCCCTACTGAAGGTCCCGTAATGCATCGTGACTAGCACGATCAAATATTTCCCCCCGGGTCGATACGGTTCCAGCGCCCTAGAATACCGTTTTGAGGAAATGCCAAATCTTGTGCACAAGTTGTCCCAAATAATGCAAATGCATGAACAGTTCAAATATCATACAATGCATAAAATAAAATAAAAGAAGTAAAACAGCAATATATATACTTATGCAATAGTTCATATTTTCTCAAGTCGTGTTCCGATTTTAGTATCCCGTGGGTCCAAACTCTATCCGAGGCACCAGGCCGCAACCAATAACCCAATTCCTTTATAATGAAGCTCGTGTTTATAAGGTGTTATGAATACAAGTAGTCTATAATTCCTATGTTCCTTTCTTAGTGCTGGTATGCATTGTGGCTAAGGATTTCCTAGACGTTCAGTCGGGAATCATCGATTGAATGTTTGAAATATTAGAGATGTGGACGTGAAGAAGTAGGAAAGAAGGGTCCGAACCACTCACTGGTTAAGGGAAAGTGCTGAAAGAAGGAGTCCCGCCTAGCGACGATCAAACGTTAGTTATGCGAACCTGTAATAGCGTGAGCACCGGGTTAGAATCATTTGCCTATCCTTCCTTCCGAACTCGCCAAGAATAAAAGCTCCAAGCGAGAAAGCCAACAGTGAAAACCAAGCAAATCGAAAGCAACACCAAAACAAAATCCCAAAGCGACATCAAGAAAACCAAGCAACAAAGCACGAAAACTTTTGACTTGTTTCAATAGAGGCCTATCCATGAGTTAGAAAGGATCATCACATTTCATCCATGGCAAGAGGATGCCGAAGATCTAAACACTAAACTACGACTCAGACAGACTAGCCACAAGCCCAATTATATAGTGCGCATCACGGTCGGATCGAGATTTGAGGCACTACATTATATACCACTAAGAAAAAGTTTCGTCCCGAAACTTAAGAACAAGGCCTTACCTCCGACCGAACGAACTATGAAGGATACTTCTCCTTCATTTCTGACTCCATCTTCCAAGTTAATTTCTCAACTGAATGGTTCTGCCACAGCACGCGAACCAAGGACATTGTACGGTTCCGCAATACTTTCTCTTTACGATCTAAAATCTGCACAGGCTCCTCCAAGTACGATTAGTCCGTGGAAAGTTTTAATTGCTCGAAGCTAACCATATGACTCGGATCATGCACATACTTCCGAAGTTGAGAGACATGGAAGACATCGTGCACTTCAGCCAGGGCGGAAGAAAGTGCAATCCGATATGCCACTCATTCCAGTATTTTAAAGGGGACAACAAACTTGGGAATCAATTTGCCCTTAATATCGAAGCGCATTACTCCTCACATTGGTGTCACTTTCAAGAAGACGTGATCCCGGAACATAATCTCCAAAGGTCTACGATGAGCATCGACATAGCTCTTCTGTCGGCTTTGTGCAGTACGGAGTCTCTCTCGAATCAAATGAACTTTTCCAACTGCCTGCTCCACCAGCTCTGGCCCAAGTACTTGCCGCTTATCGACTTCATCCCAACAGATTGGAGATCGATACTTGCGTCCATAGAGCGCTTCATACGGTGCCATCTGGATGCTCGATTGGTAACTGTTATTGTACACAAACTCTGCCAACGAAAGGTACGTGTCCCAACTAGTCTTCAGATCGATCGCACGCAGTCGTAACATATCTTCAAGTATCTGATTCGTCCTTTTTGTTTGGCCATCAGTCTGGGGGTGGTATACGGTACTGAACTTTAGCTTGGTGCACAAAGCAGATTGTAGGCTAGTACAAAAATGAGATAAGAAATGTCTATCATGTTCTGAGATGATTGAGGCAGGTACTCCGTGTAGTCAGACAATCTTGTCAATATAAATCTGTGCTAACCGATCGACGCTCCAAGGGTTAACTTTGATAAGGAGGAAGTGGGCAGATTTGGTCAAACGATCAACTATGACCCAAATTGCATTATGCCCCCGCGGCGTCTTTGGAAAGTCCACAATGAAATCCATAGCGATGTTGTCCCATTTCCACTCGGGAATAGCGAGGTTCTGCAGCTCCCTGCCGGGCCCCTGATGTTCAGCTTTTACCTGTTAACAGGCCATACACTGTGACACAAAGGTCGCCATATCCCGCTTTATACCGTGCCACCAGAAGGTCCTGCGTAAGTCCATGTACATCTTGGTGCTCCCGGATGTAAGAAATACTTCGCATAGTGTGCCTCTGTCATAATTTTCCTTCGGAGTACTGGGTCGCTATGAACGCATAATCTTCCTTTCATCTGTAAGGTCCCATCTTCTCCTGCCACAAAGTTGGATGTTTTCCCTGTCGAGATCATCCCACGTACCTTTGTTAGGAACTGATCGTCCCTTTGAGCAGATTTGATTCTATCACGCAGACTCGGTTCAACATGGAGTGGTGCCAGTTGCACTCCTCGATGCCGAAATCAAAACTCGATGTCCATCGCCTCTAGATCCTGAAGTAAACGATTGTTTATGGATAGCGAGCCCACGTATTTTTGACTCAGAGCATCAGCAACGACGTTTCCCTTGCCCGGCATATATACGATCGTTAGGTCATAGTCCTTTATCAGTCTAGCCAACGCTGCTGCTGGAGGTTCAGTTCCCGTTGGGTGAATAGGTACTTGCGGCTCTTGTGTTCTTTATAGATTTTGCAAGCAACACCATAAAGATAATGCCGCAACAACTTCAGTGCAAACACAATTGCCGCCAATTCCATGTCATGTGTTGGATAGTTTTTCTCGTGCGGCTTCAGTTGTCTGGAGGCGTACGATATTCCCTTATCCCTCTGCATAAGAATACACCCTAAGCTGAGTCCCGAAGCATCACTGTATATCTGAAACTCTTCTACTCCATCCGAAAGTGCAAGATTTGGAGCTGAAACGAGCTGTTGCTTTAGATCCTGAAATCTAGCTTCGTAGTCATCACCCCACTTAAATGCAATCCCTTTCTGAGTAAGGCGAGGCTAATTTAGAAAAAAAATTGTGAACCTACGGTAGTATTCCGCTAGGCCCAGAAAGCTACAAACTTCACTAGCTGACGTAGGTTGCTTCCAGTCCACCACCGCCTCTATCTTCTTTGGGTCTACGGCGACGCCTTCTGCCGAGACGACATATCCAAGGAATGACATGTTATTCAACCAGAACTCACACTTACTGAGATTTGCGAATAACTGATGCTTTCATAATATTTGTAGCACGATCTTCAAGTGTTCCTTATATTCCATCTTATTCTTGGAATAGATTAGTATGTCGTCAATAAACACGACCACAAAATTGTCCACAAATGGCCGAAACACGTGGTTCATTAGATCCATAAAAGCTGCAGGGGCGTTCGTCAAACCGAACAACATTACAAGAAATTCATAGTGTCCATATCGGGTTCGGAATGCTGACTTGGGGATATCATCGAATTTGATTTTCAACTGGTGATAGCCTGATCTGAGATCGATTTTAAAGAAAACTGTTGCACCTTGTAGTTGATCAAACCGGTCGTATATTCTTGGCAACGGGTACTTATTTCATATGGTAGCCTTATTTAGTTCTCGGTAGTCGATGCACAGCCGCATGGATCCGTCCTTTTTCCTTACGAACAACACCGGAGCTCCCCATGGAGAAACGTTTGGGCGAATGTATCCTCGGTCCAACAGATGTTGCAACTGTATCTTCAGTTCCTTTAGCTCTGCTGGGGCCAATCGATAGGGTACCTTTGATATCGGTCGTGAATCTGAAAAGGTGTCAATAGAGAATTCGATCTCTCGATCAGGAGGTATTTTAGGCAGCTCGTCCGGGAACACGTCGAGGAAATCTGCTATGACATCAGCCTGAGCTGCATCTGTACCTTCCTGCCGAGTATCTCGAACAGAGGCTAAGTAACCTTCACATCCCTAATACAACATACGCCTAGCCAAAATTGCTGATATCAGCATCACCGTCTTCGTTGCAGTACTACACGAATAGTAGAAGTCTGCCTCGTCGGGTAGAAGAAATACGACTCGCTTCTCCGCGCATTCGATTATTGCATGTCAAGCACACAACCAGTCCATTCCGAGAATAATATCATAATCCTTAATGTCCAGAAAAATGACATCTAAGGAAAGCTTCCTACCTCCGATGCAAATATAGTCGTCCCTACAGATCGCATTGGCGGGCATATCGACTCCCGAAGGGGTACTCATACAAATATTCATATTTAATGGAGTGGAAGCTAATTAATTTATTCTCAACAATAAAATTAGCAGATATGAAACTATGCGTAGCACCTAAATCGAATAAGCTCTAGTGGGCAATTCTTGGAAAAGTAAGGTACCTGTCACAACAATGTCGAAGACAGATGTCTCATCCTGAGTCAATGCATAGACCCGGCCTTGGGCACCTTGGCGTTGTGGGTTTACTAGTACAGCATTGGCGTCGTGTGCTAGAGGCCCCTTATTCTAATTTGGCTGCTGTCTGACGATCGGCCTGTGGTCTCGACATTCAAAAGCTTTATGGTCCAAACGGCCACATTTGAAGCATCTAACGACTCGGCACTCATTCACCTGAAACCCCATCTTGCCGCACCTATAGCAATACGGTCCCTGAGGTGGACCCCTGTGCTCAGATGTGTTCGGATGCTTCGGCGTTCCAGACCCTCCCGTTTCATGAGGTCGCTTGTTGAAATTGGTACGGGGAGTCTGCACATTGACCTTTTGTGAATTGTGCCCAAAGATTCGTTCGCTATTTAGGGCTGCTTCATAACATTCCCGGTATGTCTGGAACTTCTGATTGATGATGTCCCTATGCAGGTCGTCATTCAAACCCTTCTGAAAATGGTAGCACCACGCCTATTGGTTAGGTAAGAAGTGTCTGGCAAAATTGGCGAGTCTAGCAAACACTGAATCATAGTCATCAACAGACATACTTTCTTGCACCAGATTGTTGAAGTCGTCTTCCTTCTGTTGCCGCACGACCCGTGGGATTTATTGTTCAGTAAAGGCAGATTTGAATATCTCCCAGGTGATCTTTCAGTTGGGATTGGCATCATAAATCCTTGCTTGGTGGCTTCCCACCAGTCATGCGCCCGTAGTTCCAGTTGCACCGAGGCACAAGCCACTCGTTTGGACCCCTTAATGCCAACCAGGTTGAAGAGCCCCTCAAGTTTTGTAATCCATCCCATCACCACGTCCAGTTCTGCTCGTCCGTTGAATATTGGTGGGTGCATTTTGATAAACTCCGCCGCTCTGCAGGTATTCCTAGCGGGGGGTTACATTTTCTCGGATTCGTCTTCTACCACCACAGCCGGCGGTGTGACAGGCGTCACCATGGCTCCACCGTTGCTGGGTCCATCTACTACTGTTGAGCAGTAAACTATACCTGAATTTGTGCCTGTTGAGTGGCAGCTTGTTGTTGCTGTTGTCACGCCCCAGTCCCAAAATACCGAGGGACCGGACGCGTGGCAATGGCCAGCAGTACGCTCCGATGGACAAACCCAATTTAATGGATCCATCGGGGCATACTTAAGCTGTAATATAACAATAAATAGGTACAATGATATAAGTCACATTCTATACTAATCTCATCCACAACAGATAAATACGGATCAAATGTCAGAATAATGCAAATAAATATAAACTAATAAGTCTGAATAAAAGTGTCTCGGAGAACAATCCGAGAACAAGTCTGGTACATCAATGAAATAGACTGGAAATGAAATAACTATAAACTGAAATAAATGAGTATCTCAAGCCAATACTCAAGAGAAGTCCTCTGGTACAATCTTGTCCTCAGATCCTAGTTCTGCTCCAAGGTAGGCACCTGCTCCTGCTAATGCTAATGCTCCGGTCCCGTATACCTCGGGATAGATCTCGTTAGCTAATCCTGGGGACATAATCCGGATCCAGGTCCTCAGGGGACATAGCAAGGTACAAGAAAGCTCATGCCAAAATAAATGCAGTGCAGCAATAAATGAAATAATAGGGTAAATAAATAACCAGCTAAGTGATATGCAAGTGAGAGTGTTAGTCATACTCGGGCTGAGACTACTACAGGATCAGTGTCGGAGAAACCCATAGCAGTATTTTCTCGAAGGGCCAGAACTGGTGCCATAGCTCTGTGTCAGAGACTAAGACACATCCAGATATCAATATATATAATATAATCAACCTTTGATATGGTAATACTCTCCCCACCCAATGAAATCTTACGTCTCATGTCCATGACACGCAGGATCAAAACTAATGCAACAAGTCAGGATATAATCTAAGCATATAAACTATGTATGTCATAAACCTGTATCCTATACAGAATCACCATGAATATCTCAGGAAGATTCTGTCTCATGAATAGTGTCAAGTGCCCTGGGTATAATGTACTTGATAAGACAAGTACGAGGATGTAAAGGGTCACGAATGTCCATCTCTAGATGACAATATACAACACCGCGTACGGTGTTGGCACCCGACTATAATCGGAAGCTAAGTAAGTCACATGGTCTTAGGTTAAGCATGCACAACAATGTAAAAGAATCAAGGAAAATATGTAACAAGACTGCAAAGTTTGGCAAGGTACACTTGCCTCGGGTTCTGGCTCCAACTGTAGCTCTGGTCTCAGTGTGATCTGCAGGTACTACTCCGGTTGCTGAAATAAATATCACCATTAGATTCAAAAAATATCAAATAGCTAGAAACGTCTGTCCTTAAGTCCAATTTGGACAAAGGGGCAAAAACAATATTTCTGGGTCAAAGCGGGGTCCACATGTGGGCCGCTTTGCACCGAAAAGCCGTGTCTGGGTCAAAGGTCTCCAAATCTGTCAAACTTAGTGTCACCAGTCAGGAACGATGATACGAACCCAACGGAACTTCCAGAATTGGATTCCGATGAGCCGATCACAAAATCGCCCGTCAAGTGGAGCCTGTGGGGCCCACGATACGTAATTTTGTCAACGTTCTCAGAATCGGACCAAACTTGGGTCACAGGACCAGCATATTGCTACGAGTCTGATGGCGTAAGTTTTGTCTCGATCTGACGTGTGTACACAAAGTTATAGCGTATTCCAGAACTGACGGATACGGGACGTTGTCGGCGGATATGCGTTGATTCTGGTGTGCACGCACATCCAAATCAACTTCTGCAAAATTCCACACGTCCGTATCAACGACGCGCACATTTCGGTAAAGACCGCACGCGACCAAGTCGTCCCGTTTGGCGGGGCGCACTCAGTTCCGGGGTGAACCAGAATATTGCTTTTCCTATTTTTGGATCGAGATGTGCGATCACCACAGGACGCGATGCACCGAACGAGTTATACGGGCATCGAGGGTGTCATACATTCTATGCGACGCAACTGACGGAATCGAAATCGGATCAGCGAGGAGAGAGAAAAGAATACCTGAACAGGGCTCCGGAAACTGAATTTCTCCGTGTCCGACACGACACGAAGTGTCCGTATCCGAGTCGCCTAGGGTTAGGGTTTCTAGGGTTCTGGTTTGAGCTCAGGTGGGGGAGGCCGGCCGGAGGGAGCTGGGGGCAGCGCTGCACGGCGGGGAGGCCGGACGGCGGCGCGCGGCAGGAGCTGAGCAGCGGAGGTGGAGCACGGCAACCGGGCCGGAGGGGCTGCTGCTAGGGCTCGGGCTGTCACGCCCCGATCTCCCGCAGGCAAATCGGCCGTTCCCGCTAGGCGGGAAACACCCTCGCCAGCGCTCCCGCGGAACGATCGCTTAACCCATCCGGGCGTGATGCCGCACGAGCGTGAGCCACGCCCGTGCAAGGCCATGGTTCATTGGCTGGCGGTTATAGTTCTAAGCCACAGAGTCGCACAGATTGTCTGAGTGCAGCGGAGTCATGAACGCATAGGCGATCGATAACAGGTTCACTGAGTCGGCAAATATAGTGGAAGCATTGAAACAAAGTAAAATAATCTCTTTATTGATATAAACAAGTGTTACAGGCGGCGTATAGCAGAGATTACAAGTCGCTCAAGCCTCTCTCTCTGAAACAGTAAAAGCGTGCCAAGTGGCTACAATTGTAGAATGATTGTACAGGCGATGTTCAGGCGATGTTCACAACATTATGTCTTGTATATGCGCTTCAGTCCCGGACGCACCGTTGCAAGGCTTCAGAGGGAACTCCTGGCCTTAGCATGCACGAAGGAGGCATCCGCACCGAACGAGGTTCTCCCGCACCCTGCACACAAACTGGTGGATTATCAGTACATTGAATGCACTGGTGGGGAAGCTACTCGCCCGTTCGACAAATCCAAACACGTAATACAGGTTTCGTGCACAACTATTAAGTTGTCTTTCTAGTTGCCTTATGATCAGTTTTATGCAGATATTGAATAGCCTAACGTGTCGGGCAGTGCGCCGTGCAATGTTAGAGGAAACACGGCGAGACTTACCAACTTACCATCTCCTTCCCTGTCCAAGGCAAACATTGTTAATTTAAGCAGAAGCATGTATAAGCATTCATGAGGCATAGCATTATGCAAACACGAGTATTTATTTCAAGATCATTCAGGTGTTTAGTTGTTTATTTAATGCGATGCAGTGACTCGCACGCGGATAGCCGCTAAGCGAGGATGACTTATCTATATGAACGTTAGTCGCTGGCATAGCCATAAAGGACCGTTTATAGTCTTTGAACAAGGATGGAAAGCAACAAAGATTCGTTGTTGGCTGCAGACCATCCTGTCCGCATGTGAGACTATCGTGATGTTCCATCCGGATCGGAACGGTCCCAGTGCCCCGGTGACCGCCCGTGGAACCGTTAAACCTTGTTTCCAAGTTGTCCGCGACATGCAGGTCAGGGCCAGTTTCTAATCCATAACTTGATATGATAATCCATGATTCGTGATCTGAATGAGCGTTTGCTCCAAGAGCTAAAATACGTGGATTCGTTACATGACATGATTCTCGTTCAGACATAAACTTGGTGTGATTATCATTCAGTTGCACGTGACGTGATTCTCGTTCAGTATTCATTTGCCCTGATGCGTGCCCCTGGTTCGGGGATTGCCTTGGCGACCCAATGGTCCCGGATACTTACAGGTTCGTTCAGGCACGGAACGACTACATAGTAGTCTTCCGGGGTTTGGATGAAAATATGGCAACATTCAAGCAGGTAAGCATGCGTTTCTAAGGAACATAAACAAGCACGTTGCTCGGACCCGAAGGTAAGCCGAGAGTTGAAACGGTTAAGGGACTTAGCATGCGGGGGTCTGATTATAAGCAGTATTTCATTTCCATGTTCTAGCAAGCAACACAAGTTGGGATTATTCCCTTAGCTAGGTGCGTTGGATTTGTTAGCATGCAGGGGGTTATCACCTAGCGACTAGCATGAATATTCTAGATTTTATGTGTGCTGGCTAAGCAAAGACAAGTTCACCGTAGCCACCCACCTTAGCGATGATTCGCCTTGGTAGAGCGATACGTCTGAGCGAGCCTCTGAAAGTCCAAGCCGGATTCCTGTAGGGGCAAGTCTGGATATCCTTTGCTTCTCCTTTGAGGCAAAGCGGGTCGGGACAGCTGCACGATTGCCGTTTGAGACGGCAGTCCGCTTGAGCGGAACGGGGCGTTACATCCTACCCAACTTAGAAAAAGTCTCGTCCTCGAGACTTACTAAGGACAAGCAGTAATCTAGGGTTGAGGCAATCCTAGACAAGTCGTTGCACTTGTTCATTTGGATATTCACTTGCACAAGCTTCGAAATCAGCATATCGCTTAGACTGGATCGTGCGCACCTTCGACATGCATTTCTAGTGTGAATACGTCAACCAGCTTAGTGATAGCGAAGTCTCAGCACTCGAGTTTCACCTTTTCTTAAGTCTTGGATGGTGCACTAGTTCAAGGCGTCCCTCGAATAGATGCATTCAACCAAACTTAGGGTTAGTGAAAATCGGACAAGCTACTAGCGATACTCTCAAGGGTTCGCACAGGTTGGCACAAAGGCCACTCGCAGCATACAACCAGACAAGCAATCATAACATTCAAAACGTATTTTGAAAGTATTTAGACTTATTATTGGAACATCCCATCGAGGCATTGAGAGAGAGCGTGCACATAACCCACGAACGAGCTTTCGAAACAGAGATATCGAATCGAAGTCCAAAGGCGTAGAAGCCAGGCTCTGATACCATTCTGTCATGCCCCGATCTCCCGCAGGCAAATCAGCCGTTCCCGCTAGGCGGGAATCACCCTCGCCAGCGCTTCCGCGGAACGATCGCTTAACCCATCCGGGCGTGATGTCGCACGAGCGTGAGCCACGCCCGTGCAAGGCCATGGTTCATTGGCTGGCGGTTAGAGTTCTAAGCCACAGAGTCACACAGATTATCCAAGCGCAGCGGAGTCATGAACGCATAGGCGATCGGTAACAGGTTCACTGAGTCGGCAAATATAGCGGAAGCATTGAAACAAAGTAAAGTAATCTCTTTATTGATATGAATAAGTGTTACAGGCGGCATATAGCCGAGATTACAAGTCGCTCAAGCCTCTCTCTCTAAAATAGTAAAAGTGTGCCAAGTGGCTACAATTATGGAATGATTGTACAGGCGATGTTCAGGCGATGTTCACAACATTATGTCTTGTATATGCGCTTCAGTCCCGGACGCACCGTTGCAAGGCTTCAGAGGGAACTCCTGGTCTTAGCATGCACGAAGGAGGCATTCGCACCGAACGAGGTTCTCCCGTACCCTGCACACAAACTGGTGGATTATCAGTACATTGAATGCACTGGTGAGGAAGCTACTCGCCCGCTCGACAAATCCAAACACGTAATACAGGTTCCGTGCACAACTATTAAGTTGTCTTTCTAGTTGCCTTAGGATCAGTTTCATGCAGATATTGAATAGCCTAACGTGTCGGGCAGTGCGCCGTGCGATGTTAGAGAAAACACGGCGAGACTTACCAACTTACCATCTCCTTCCCTGTCCAAGGCAAACATTATTAATTTAAGCAGGAGCATGTATAAGCATTCAGGAGGCATAGCATTATGCAAACACGAGTATTTATTTCAAGATCGTTCAGGTGTTTAGTTGTTCATTTGATACGATGCAGTGACTCGCACGCGGATAGCCGCTAAGCGAGGATGACTTATCTATATGAACGTTAGTCGCTGGCATAGCCATAAAGGACCGTTTATAGTCTTTGAACAAGGATGGAAAGCAACAAAGATTCGTTGTTGGCTGCAGACCATCCTGTCCGTACGTGAGACTATCGTGATGTTCCATCCGGATCGGAATGATCCCAGTGCCCCGGTGACCGCCCGTGGAACCGTTAGACCTTGTTTCCAAGTTGTCCGCGACATGCAGGTCAGGGCCAGTTTCTAATCCATAACTTGATATAATAATCCATGATTCGTGATCTGAACGAGCGTTTGCTCCAAGAGCTGAAATATGTGGATTCGTTACATGACGTGATTCTCGTTCAGACATAAACTTGGTGTGATTATCATTCAGTTGCACGTGACATGATTCTCGTTCAGTATTCATTTGCCCTGATGCGTACCCCTGGTTCGGGGATTGCCTTGGTGACCCAATGGTCCCGGATACTTACAGGTTCGTTCAGGCACGGAACGACTACGTAGTAGTCTTCCGGGGTTTGGATGAAAACATGGCAACATTCAAGCAGGTAAGCATGCGTTTCTAAGGAACATAAACAGGCACGTTGCTCGGACCCGAAGGTAAGCCGAGAGTTGAAACCGTTAAGGGACTTAGCATGCAGGGGTCTGATTATAAGCAGTATTTCATTTTCATGTACTAGCAAGCAATACAAGTTGGGATTATTCCCTTAGCTAGGTGCGTTAGATTTGTTAGCATGCAGGGGGTTATCACCTAGCGACTAGCATGAATATTCCAGATTTTATGTGTGCTGGCTAAGCAAAGACAAGTTCACCGTAGCCACCCACCTTAGCGATGATTCGCCTCGGTAGAGCGATACGTCTGAGCGAGCCTCTGAAAGTCCAAGCCGGATTCCTGTAGGGGCAAGTCTGGATATCCTTTGCTTCTCCTTTGAGGCAAAGCGGGTCGGGACAGCTGCACGATTGCTGTTTGAGACGGCAGTCCGCTTGAGCGGAATGGGGTGTTACACGGGCTTGGCGGCTTGACGGAGGAGGAAGGAGGAGGAGAGGGCCGGGGCAGCGCTGGCGAGGGCTCGACGAGGGGAGACGGCTCGCGGGGATGATGGGAGGGGTCGTCTTCGGGCGGAGAGGGTTGGCCGAGGCTGAGGAGTTCGAAGGAGAACTCGAGCGGGGTCGGGCTTCGACGAGGCAGAGTCGACAGGGGAAGAGTGGTGGCAGCGAGGCTAGGGCGGAGGCTACGTCGTTGGCAGCGAGGCGGCGAGGAGGGTGGCGGAGCTGGAGGTGGAGGGAGATGTCGGGGAAGGAGGTTCGAGGTCGGGGCTCGTCGACGGAGCGGGGGAAGGTGGAGTCGGGCTCTGGCGGCGAGGAGAGAGGTCTGGGGATGGTGGTCGGTCGACAGCGAGGTGATGGTGGTGCTGGCAGGGTGGTGGTGCTGATCGACTGAGGAAGAAAGATGGCGAGGAGGACGGCGACGGAGATTAGTATTCCGGCTAGCAACTGGCTGCGGGCGGCGGCGGTATTTGATGATTAGGGTTGCGGCGCGGCTGGGCACAAACTTCGAGACGTAATAAATAGGTCGGAACAGTAGGATCCGACTAGGGTTCGGTTTTTTGGGTTAATGGGTTTGGGTTGTCGGGTTTCGAGTCGGGTTTAGATCCGACCCGACCCAATAAGGCTGGGTTCGGTTCAACTGAACCGGGTCTAGGTTGGTTTGGTTTATTTCAAATAAACCCGATTTATTTAAGGGTTTAATTCGGTTTAATTATTTAATAGTTTCTAGGGCTTTATAAATGCTTCCAGAGTCCAATAAATTCACCGAAAATTATCCTATGTCCGATTTTCCATTTTACACCATAAAATATTATTTCCATAATATTTTACTATTAATTAACAGCAATTAAAAATCATTTAATTACTGAAGGCCTAGGTTTTAATTACAGAAAATCTCGAAAAATTCTAGAAAAATTGTTAAAAACCAAATTAATAATTACTGAAAATCAGGGGGCTTACAATCTACCCAACTTATAAGAATTTCGTCCTCGAAATTAAAATATGGTAGGGTTCTCTCTATCCAATCTCACTTGATTATAGTCTAAAGGATTCCTCTCAAGTGAACATTGCGGTCTCTACCCAACTTAGAATTTACCCATCTATCATCTAAGGCTATACATCTAATAAAGCTATGTCCCAACTTATTAAATCATGTTATTGAATCCTCAAGTCTTTAACACCAAATATATCACCTATGATATTCCCTTAATCATATAAAAGGGTCATCAACAATGCGACCGTCCTGTGGGGTATATCTAGTACTGTCTATATATCAACTTATACCAAGCACGAGGTTTCGTCTTTCCGAAATAAGGAAAGATGAAGATCGATAATAAAGAGTTTAAGGGTGAGGTAATATAATAGAAGTATCAGAATCAATGCGTTTAACGGATTCAAATAGGATTTGTCAAGACAATTATGGATTGAAATCCTATTCTGGTAATCTTTTGTTCACATACTCGTATTAGTACAGTTATTTAACTGGTACGATATGCTCAGACATATCTAGAGGGCAAATATACTAGTCAACTATATATCTCAATCCACGTGAAATAGTCGTGCGAAGAGCGAACCAAAATGTACTAAGGTTGATCAGACCGTAATACACTGATTCTGAATAGACAATTATATTAGTGTGTCGAACCAATAATACATATGTCATGAACAAGCTCGATAAAAGGATAAGCTTGCAAAACTATGCTATATTAGCAGCATAAGTCAAGGTAGTACAATAAATATAAGTACGCTAGATGATGATGGAAGGAGGTACAAATTAATTCTAGTTCACAAAGACAAAACAAACTAAGCAATAACAAAGACTCTATAATCTCTACAGTTATTAATTATAAAAACATTCTAGGTTATAAATTATTAGCAGTTCAACACTACATAGGTTAAGGCTGAGGTCACGAACCAATAGGCACGAGATAAAACAAATCGATAAACAGATAACTGCGACAAATTACGCGCATTAGCTACTCCATGGGTCTGTGCGTCTTCAAAAGTCATTGCTGGGGCTTGTTCACGTCCTTGCAGTTGATTCCTCTGCTGCTGTTGAGCCTGCTGGAAGAGTGTTGTTTGTTGTGCCAAGGGTGGCCTCGGCTGATTCCCTCCTGGGGCTGGTGGTCTGACTCCTTCAACTCTCGTTTGTGGTGCTTCCAATGCTGGAGAGGCTGGCGTTGGTGCTGGTGACATTAGCGCTCTTTCTCGACGTTCGGGGCATTCCTTTATTAAAGGCTGACTGGATCCGCAAGCTAAGCATAATTTCATTTTTTGTCTGCACTCGTTCTCTATATGGCCTCGCCTGCGATAATATGGACAGACAGGTAGTACTTGCGGAGATGCTTCTGGTGGCTGGAGCATTTGAGAACTCTTTGCAATTTCTTCCTGTGGTGCTCCGACTGGTGCTGATGTGGCTGGTTGATGAATCATCAATGCTTTCTCTCGATGCTGAGAACAATCCTTGGCTAAGTGTTGATTGGTTCCGCAAATCAAGCATAATCCTAACTTGCGTATGCATTCTTTTTCAATATGGCCTATCTTGCGACAATGTTGACAAGTAGGAAGAAATAAGGCTCTGGGTGCTGCTCTTGGTGGTGAATTCATCTGTGGTCGCTTTGCAACTCTTTCTTGTTGTGCTTGGTCTGGTGCTGATGCATACGGCCGCTTCTTGCTGAACCCTATCCTTGTGTCGCACTCCATGGGTCTTGCTGTAGTAAGAACATCCTCGTCTAAGGTAGTTGCCGCGGGACTGATTAACTTCCGTAACTCTGAGCTGAATCTATCGATGAACTTCTCCGCTTGGATCTGCTGAGCTTCTTCCTGAACCTTCTGATGGGCTTGCATCATCGCGTAGAACATTCAAAACATTTGTTGTTCATCCATAGCCTGCCCTTATGGAACGGTAGGCGTCGGTGGAGCCAACTGCGTCGATGGTGGAACGTCATCTTCCTGGATTCTCGAGGCATGCTGACTTGCTTGCTGTGATGATGGACCTTCACTAACTGGTGTCACTTCATCTTCATTGGTTATCACAGCACCTTGTGGTGTTCCTGGATGAGTCTCGTTGCGTGCTTGTAAATCCATTGCTCTGCATCAAAAATAAACTGTAAGAGCGCTCAGGAATCAAGGCAGGATACGAGTCAAGAAATTAATTTGAATCCGATATAGATATCAAGAACGTTTCAAGCAAGTGGATGAGATCCTAAAAACTTATTCTATTCTTATTGCAGGCTTGCTCGGTCCCTAAGTTGAAATCGAATAATTTAGTCATTGACCTGCATGGGCCACCACAAAAACCATGTCACGCCCCAGTCCCAAAATACCGAGGGACCGGACGCGTGGCAATGGCCAGCAGTACGCTCCGATGGACAAACCTAATTTAATGGATCCATCGGGGCATACTTAAGCTATAATATAACAATAAATAGGTACAATGATATAAGTCACAGTCTATACTAATCTCATCCACAACAGATAAACACGGATCAAATATCAGAATAATACAAATAAATATAAACTAATAAGTCTGAATAAAAGTGTCTCGGAGAACAATCCGAGAACAAGTCTGGTACATCAATGAAATAGACTGGAAATAAAATAACTATAAACTAAAATAAATGAGTATCTCAAGCCAATACTCAAGAGAAGTCCTCTGGTACAATCTCGTCCTCAGATCCTGGTTCTGCTCCAAGGTAGGCACCTGCTCCTGCTAATGCTAATGCTCCAGTCCCGTATACCTCGGGATAGATCTCGTCTGCTAATCCTGGGGACATAATCCGGATCCAGGTCCTCAGGGGACATAGAAAGGTACAAGAAAGCTCATGCCAAAATAAATGCAGTGCAGCAATAAATGAAACAATAGGGTAAATAAATAACCAGCTAAGTGATATGCAAGTGAGAGTGTTAGTCATACTCAGGCTGAGACTACTACAGGATCAGTGTCGGAGAAACCCATAGCAGTATTTTCTCGAAGGGCCAGAACTGGTGCCATAGCTCTGTGTCAGAGACTAAGACACATCCAGATGTCAATATATATAATATAATCAGCCTTTGATATGGTAATACTCTCCCCATCCAATGAAATCTCACGTCTCATGTCCATGACACGCAGGATCAAAACTAATACAACAAGTCAGGATATAATCTAAGCATGTAAACTGTGTATGTCATAAACCTGTATCCTATACAGAATTACCATGAATATCTCAGGAAGATTATGTCTCATGAATAGTGTCAAGTATCCTGGGTATAATGTACTTGATAAGACAAGTACGAGGATGAAAAGGGTCACGAATGTCCATCTCTAGATGACAATACATAACACCGCGTACGGTGTTGGCACCCAACTATAATCGGAAGCTAAGTAAGTCATACGGTCCTAGGTTAAGCATGCACAACAATGTAAAAGAATCAAGGAAAATATGTAACAAGACTGCAAAATTTGGCAAGGTACACTTGCCTCGGGTTCTGGCTCCAACTGTAGCTCTGGTCTCAGTGTGATCTGCAGGTACTACTCCGGTTGCTGAAATAAACATCACCATTAGATTCAGAAAATATCAAATAGCTAAAAACGCCAGTCCTTAAGTCCAATTTGGACACAGGGGCAAAAACGACATTTCCGGGTCAAAGCGGGGTCCACAGGTGGGCCGCTTTGCACCGAAAAGCCGTGTCAGGGTCAAAGGTCTCCAAATCTGTCAAACTTAGTGTCAACCAGTCAGGAACGATGATACGAACCCAACAGAACTTCCAGAATTGGATTCTGATGAGCCGATCACAAAATCGCCCGTCAAGTGGAGCTTGTGGGGCCCACGATACGCGATTTTGTCAACGTTCTCAGAATCGGACCAAACTTGGGTCACAGGACCAGCGTATTGCTACGAGTCTGATGGCACAAGTTTTGTCTCGATCCGACGTGTGTACACAAAGTTATAGCGTATTCCAGAACTGACGGATACGGGATGTTGTCGGCGGATACGCGTTAATTCCGGTGTGCACGCACATCCAAATCAACTTCTGCAAAATTCCATACGTCCGTATCAACGACGCACAAGTTTCGGTAAAGACCTAACGCGACCATGTCGTCCCGTTTGGCGGAGCGCACTCAGTTCCGGGGTGAACTAGGGTATTATTTTTCCTGTTTTTGGATCGAGATGTGCAATCACCACAGGACGCGATGTACCGAACGAGTTGTACGGGCATCGAGTGGGTCATACAGTCTACCCGACGCAACTGACGGAATAGAAATCGGATCAGCGAGGAGAGAGAAAAGAATACCTGAACAGGGCTTCGAAAACTGAATTTCTCCGTATCCGTGTCCGAGTCGCCTAGGGTTAGGGTTTCTAGGGTTCTGGCCGGAGCTCAGGCGGGGGAGGCCGGCCGGAGGGAGCTGGGGGCAGCGCTGCACGGCGGGGAGGCCAGACGGCGGCGCGCGGCAGGCGCTGAGCGGCGGAGGCGGAGCACGGCGACCGGGCCGGAGGGGCTGCTGCTAGGGCTCGGGCTTGGCGGCTTGACGGAGGAGGAAGGAGGAGGAGAGGGCCGGGGCAGCGCTGGCGAGGGCTCGACGAGGGGAGACGGCTCGCGGGGATGATGGGAGGGGTCGTCTTCGGGCGGAGAGGGTTGGCCGAGGCTGAGGAGTTCGGAGGAGAACTCGAGCGGGGTCGGGCTTCGACGAGGCAGAGTCGACAGGGGAAAGAGCGGTGGCAGCGAGGCTAGGGCGGAGGCTACGTCGTTGGCAGCGAGGCGGCGAGGAGGGTGGCGGAGCTGGAGGTGGAGGGAGATGTCGGGGAAGGAGGTTCGAGGTCGGGGCTCGTCGACGGAGCGGGGGAAGGTGGAGTCGGGCTTTGGCGGCGAGGAGAGAGGTCTGGGGATGGTGGTTGGTCGACGGCGAGGTGATGGTGGTGCTGGCAGGGTGGTGGTGCTGATCGACTTAGGAAGAAAGACGGCGAGGAGGACGGCGACGGAGATTAGGGTTCCGGCTAGCGACTGGCTGCGGGCGGCGGCGGAATTTGATGATTAGGGTTGCGGCGCGGCTGGGCACAAACTTTGATTCGTAATAAATAGGTCGAAACAGTAGAATCTGACTAGGGTTCGGTTTTTGGGTTAATGGATTTGGGTTGTCGGGTTTCGGATCGGGTTTAGATCTGGCCCGACCCAATAAGGCTGGGTTCGATTCAACTGAACCGGGTCTGGGTTGGTTTGGTTTATTTCAAATAAACCCGGTTTATTTAAGGGTTTAATTCGGTTTAATTATTTAATTGTTTCTAGGGCTTTATAAATGCTTCCGGAGTCCAATAAATTCACCGAAAATTACCCTATGTCCGATTTTCCATTTTACACCAAAAAATATTATTTCCATAATATTTTACTATTAATTAACAGCAATTAAAAATTATTTAATTACCAAAGGCCTAGGTTTTAATTACAAAAAATCCCAAAAAATTCCAGAAAAATTGTTAAAAACCAAATTAATAATTACTGAAAATCAGGGGGCTTACAGCTGTACCTCTAGATGCATGAGTCATTCAGTCATATCGATTGAACCCGCTCCTCTGGATTCTCCAGAACTTGTCGGATCGCTCTGGATGGGTTGAGCACTGCTTGCAATGGCAGTATTTTTCTTAGCCATTGCTACAAAAGAGAATAGCTTGTTAACACTCCAAAAATAATAAATTCTTATCTATGGGCTCATTGTATAGGGCGATTCATCTCATGCAGCGGACGCTGAATGCAACTCAATCGAGAGGTGCATCAAACTCCTAGATTATCTTTTAAAAACCCAAGGAAGTGAAGTCGTGCTCTGATACCAATATGTCACGCCTCAGTCCCGAAAGGGTCAATCGTCTTCGCTGGATCCTTTAAGAAACCGATCGTCCTTACTGGGGTGTGATGTCGTACAAGCCTGGAGTTACGCTCGCACAAGGCAAGAACGTACAGTGATAGGAACCCATTTGAAAACACAAGTTAGAAAACACATTCACAGATAGTTGAACACAAGTATAGGAAAAAACATACTTTTCATTGATAATTCAGAGTAATTTATATAGAGTTTACATTTGATGCGCCTCCCGGTTGCTTGATTTGCATTACAAAAGAAAAACTCAAAAGGCAGGGCGCGCTCCATCAGATAGTTCTCGTCGTTCATACATTATGCCCTTGTATAGGTTGAAAATCTATACCTCCAAAATGAACTGACTTCAACTATATTTCAAAATAGAAGAGCTTATAACGCCTTCTCGTCTATCCACTAGCGTTGCACCGCCTGAGTGCCTGAAATAGTTGACCATAACGTGGGTCAGTACTCAGCTGTACTTGTGAGCGGAATGAACCCACTCGACTAAATCAATACTTGCTTATTAGGGGCGAGCATGCATTAAAATAATCTTTTTATAGAGAACTAAGTAAATTCAGTTCATATCAGTTGTATATTTTTATAGAAACAAAAAATAACATTGAATCCATCAAGTATATTAGTTGCTTACTCAACCGATGCACGCCTTCGCTGCAACGAAACACAAGTTACTTACCATCTGTACAAGATAATAAATTAGCATGTGTTTTATTATATGTGGTCATTGGTGTGATCGACACCATGGGGACTTATCCAAAGCATTGCGGCGTGCACTGTCAGCCCGGGTAGCAAGCCCTGCTGAAGGTCCCGCAATGCATCGTGACTAGCACGATCAAATATTCCCTCCCCCCTCCCCGGGTCGATACGGTTCCAGTACCCCAAAGTACCATTTCGAGAAAATGTCAAACCTTGTGCACAAGTTATCCTAGACCATGAGTATGCATGAACAGTTCAAATATCATACAATACATGAAATAAAATAGAAGAAGTAAAGCAACAATATATATACTTATGCAACAGTTCATATTTTCTCAAGTCGTGTTTTGATTTTGGTATACCGTGGGTCCAAACTCTATCTGAGGCACCAGGCCGCAACCAATAACCCAATTCCTTTATAATGAAGCTCGTGTTTATAAGGTGTTATGAATACAAGTAGTCTACAATTCCCATGTTCTTTTCTTAGTGGCTGGTATGCATTGTGGCTAAGAATTTTTTAGGGGTTCAGCCGGGCATCATCGATTGAACGTTTGAAACATTAGAGATGTGGACCTAAAAAAGTAGGAAAGAAGGGTCCGAACCACTCACTGGTTAAGAAAAAGTGCTGAAAGAAGGAGTCCCGCCTAGCGACGATCAAACGTCAGTTACGCGGACCTGCAATAGCACGAGCACCGGGTTAGAATCATTTGTCTATCCTTCCTTCCGAACTCTCCAAGAATCAAAGCTCCAAGCGAGAAAGCCAACTGCGAAAACCAAGCAAATCGAAAGCAACACCAAAATAAAATCCCAAAGCGACATCAAGAAAACCAAGCAATAAAGCACAAAAACTATTGGACTTGTTTCAATAGAGGCCTATCCTTGAGTTGGAAAGGATAATCGCATTTCGTCCGTGGCACGAGGATGCCGAAGATCTAAACACCAAACTACGACTCAGACAGACTAGCCACAAGCCCAATTATATAGTGCATATCCCGGTCGGATCGGGATTTGAGGCACTAATATATATATATATATATATATATATATATATATATATATAAGTATTAGGTAATAGGTGTTAGTTAGTGTGCGTATTTGTGTTGATACAAGTGGTTATCAAGTAAGCAAAGTATAGGTAAGTTATGTGTCAAAATATTAGAGTTTGTGACAAGGTACTAGTGTGATACTTGGGTACCATGAGGATATTGGGATCATGACATTCAAGTATCATGAGTGAGGGTAAGTGAGTATTAGGGCTTGAGTAAGGTATCCTATTTGGTGTCAAGTATTAGTATTATAGTTAGTTGGGTAAGTACCTAGGAGGATAAGGTATTGGTCAAGATACTAAGATATTGGGTATTAGAACTAGATAATGGGTAATATTAAGATGTCAAGTGCCAAGAGTAGGGTGAGTATCTTGGATGTAAGGTAAGTATAGGTTATGGTCATAGGTTAGTATCTTGGGGGTTGGTATCATATGGTACTTAATGTGATACCATATTACTATGTACAAATAAGTGAGATATATGTGAGGTAAATTATAGTGGTATCATAGAATGTATCAAGGTATTTAGAATACCAAGATACCAAAATATTAGAACTAGTATGAGGTAATACTAGGATACTAAGATAAGGTTATGATATTAGGTATTAGATTAAGATATCATGGTAAGGGTAGTGTCTAGCTTGGGTAATGGGTTAGGTACCAAGGTATGAGTTAAGGTATTGGGTATTGGTCAAGGTAATGGTATTAGCTAAGGTATTAGTCTAGAAACTAGGATACGGGATAATATGTTAAGGTATTGGTTAAGGTAATAAGGTAATACTAAGGTAATAACTAGGTATTGAGGTAATACTAAGGTATTGGCTAGGTATTAAGTGTTAGACTAAGTTATTATATATATTAGTATATCTATATAGTACATATGATATCATTATATCATAGGTAACTTGTATGACTTTAAAACCTAGTTTAGCCAAGGTATTGACCCTATAACTAAGGTATTGACTAATAGTTAAGGTATTTGAGATACAGGCTAAGGTATTAGATAAATGTATGATACGGGGTAAGGTAAATAGCTCTAGGCTAAGGTATTGCTAGAAATTATATATAAAAGTATATATTATGGTAATATATGCTAGTAACTTATTAGTATAGCCTAGAAACCTAGTATTGGCCTAGTATTAACTAGTATTGACTAGTTTGACCTAGTTAGCACCTAAAAACCAAATAATATCTTGCTAAGACCTAGTATAACTTTATAAACCTTATAAATAGATAAATTAATCTAGAAACTAGAAAATGACCTACTTTTACTGTGTTGACCTATATTTGACATAGTTTGACTATTATGACCTAGAAACCTAGTTTTGAGTTAATTAAATTTATTATTGACTTCAAAATACTATTTGACCTTGATACATCACTTGGACTCCAATTCAGACACTATTTGATATTCATTGCTCTATGAGTACAGTCTCTGATAGTTTTTCTGTTTATGATATCTTCTATGTTTCTTGTATCTAGTGTAGATATCCTTGACTTCTTGATACATAGTTACACGGGTTAGTATTTCTGGATCCCATCATAAGATGTTATTCCTGGTGGTTCCTGGCGTATCCTGTGCAAACCATGTTGTTCTTGTACTTGTATGGACACTAATTCCTGGGGAGACTAGCTACCTTCTCAGAGAATATTGTGTCGTAGCGTACCATGGTTGGATCCACTATACCAGTCGGGGTCGGAGAGTGTTAGTGTAGATATATGATCATACTCCCGCAGTTCCTGTTTTCCTGTATAGTGTTAATCATACATCGCACGTATGATTAACTAGGCCATGATTCCTGAACAAAAGTTTCCAAGCCGATCACATGATGAAGCTAGTACTCACTTAGTTAGTTGTATTTCCTGACTCTTAAATATGATGCTTATCTCTCTTGTATGTATTTCTTGCATTCCTTATTCCTATATATTTTCTGCCATGCTCTATATATCTTGTATATTCTCTTTATTTACTGCTACATAGTCTTTATTATTTATTAGAACTGCTGTTAGAGGTGTGCTTCGCTCCAATCTTGACTGGATAGCATTTTTTAGTAATTGTTGTGTTATATATTCCGGGATTTCAGAGTGATGCTATAGACATGGCTGCTATTACACTGTGGACCTTGAGGTGACAATTGTAGAGATCTAGGCTAGTGCTTTTTATTCCATATTATGTCTAGTTTTTTTATTTGGTTCATCTTTTTTATTTATTCTACCTTTAGATTATGGTGATTGAGTATATGATAGAACTAGTTGTATTAGTAAGATTGATAGCTAGATATTGATGACCTAAACATTATTTTACCGTCGATGCTGTGACATATGGTGGACGTACCCATGTACTCATGTCCGATCATGTGGGTGTGGGTGGTGACATGACCTATGTTGAACACTAAGATAGAACATTGAATAAGTATCGGAGCGTGCATCAGTGCACGAATATCGAACAATAATACTTTGTCAGCAAAGCAATGCAGTTATGGCGTAACGCCACGGAACTACCAATATGTGGGATATGGAAACGTACATCAGTGCACGAGTATTAAGTAGTAATGCTTCGTCAGCGAAACGTACAGTTGTGGTTCAAAACCACGCAACTGCGTCGGTAAGAGTATGATGCCCACGGAACTATTGGAAGGGGCGTCCATGAAACTATCGGAAGGGGTATGGTACCCACGGAACACTATGTCGGAAAGCGGCATGGTGCCTTGGTATCTTGGGACATGTGGGTCACCACACGGAACACTGATCGGACAGGTAGACGGTACGAGAATTATATATATGCAACTATAGATACGTACATCTTTATTTATCTTTTGATACCATGCTTGTGGTTTATAGTAAGCTATTCACGCATTGCATGATCATAGACAACATGTGCACATGGTTTTAATATTTTCTTGTACGGGCGCTCCAGGGCACCGGAACCTTTCGACAAAGGAAAAATTTATAGTGCTTTAGAGCACGGTGTAGCGGGACATCCATTGAGGCGTTGCAACCTTCGGATGGATGGCATATCATATACCTTGGAACGTGCTTCGGCACGAGGCATTGTGGACCTACAGTCGAATCAGACTGAGAGGGCGCGCACAATGCCACAAATTAGTCTTTTATGGTGTCAATGTCACCAATGACCTTCATATAGATATGACGCATGCTATCGAACATTTCAGGCAGGAGCTGTGAGTATTCACCTTGCATTCACGCAAAGGTGAGTGCATCGGTTATGGAAATAAGTCACGATCGAGTGACACGGTTTAGTATGCATCTCGGTTTTACTTATGTGATTGAATGTTTCATCCGTGCATACTTACGTAATTACAATGCTCACATGCATACATGCTTTTCTGCTTTCAATATATGCTAAGGATGTTAGCTTTGCTTGAGCAAAAGCTCAATTTCCTTCTTTCCTTTAGTCCCACATCGGATGGGCCAACCCCTCCTTGTGTGTATATATTATTTTCTCTTCATTGCTTTTTTAAAGATGTTGTGTGGGGAACCCCTTGGGCCACACGCGCGCGCTGCCGCCGCCGCCCGGCCAGGCTCGGCTCGGTTCGGTTCGACGCGCGTAACGGGTGCGGCTACGTGCCCACACCTACGGGCGCCGAATGCCGATCCAATTTACTCTTCGGGTTCGGGCTGGGATCCAAAAATCTTTTTGCTGCTCTTTATTTTTGAACCCATTTGGCTCTTTCAAATTTGAATGTTGAGGCTCATGTCCATATTCATTGAACCTTGCAACAGCTCTTTTGATAGCCTTTTCCCATATTTTATTTGCTCCTTAATGGCCTGTTTATAAGCCATTAAGTATCCTGTCTGTGGCTCATATCCAGATTCATTGAACCTTGCCACAGCTTCAGCCTATTTATTTGGTCTCCTTCTCCTTCATTTTTACACAAAAAACTCTCCTACGTGAAACCTCTCTCTCTCTTCTCTCAAACCATTCTGTTCTATGAATCCTTGCTCTGGGCAGAGCTAAGTTCGGTCTCTCTCTCCGAGTTATGTGCAATAAAAAGAACCCGGTAGTCAGAGAGTTTTACCACTAGGAGCTTCCGAGAAACGTCTGTACATAGACCTCGAATCAACTCTTAGGGCAGTGTGCACGACTTCCCCGAAGGCCGGTAACAAATTTCGTTTTTCTTTATTTTTCTCTTATAAATCTCTGGAAAATAATATTTATTTATATTATAAGTACTTTTAAGTAACAATCTAAGAGTTGATCTGATTTCCTGTTACAAAAAATAATTGTTAATCGTAGAATAACTAATTCATAGTTACTTATCCTTGTTGTTTGCAATAAAAAAAAATTCTAGCAATAAAAGTATTTTTACTATAGCAATCAAATTATTTCTACTGTAGCAATAGAATAGATAATTCATTGTTGCTTATCCTTGTTGTTTGCTACTGCAATAAAAACTTTTTCTAGCAATCAACTTATTTTTACTATAGCAATAAAATTATTTCTACTGTAACAATAGAATAACAAGTTTATAGTTGCTTATTCTGGTTGTTTGCAGTAGCTTAGTTGCTTAATCTATTTGTTTGCAACTATATTGTTCATAGTTGTTTAAAGACAATTTTTGTGACTAGGAAATAATTAAATAACTTTAGTACCTTTTATTTGAATAAGATTCTGAAACAACTTGCATCATTTTTAAATTTCAATTATAATTGAATAATTTCTTACATATCAAGTTGTTTAAATACCTTGCCTTGTGAAAATAGTGTTTGAACATATTTCTACTGCATCTTAGAACAATAGAAATTATTTTCTAGAAGTAAATAAATAGTTAAAGTAAAACTGCAAATTACTTTGAGTCTTAATTCTAAAAGTAAAGATAAATTTGGGAATAAGCCGAAAGGGTCCTTCTGTCAACCGGGTGTAAATAGCCCTAAGCGACATGGTATTTAAGTGTCTTCGGACCACCGCTAGCTGGAATCCGGCCCCTACAGCTAACCCAAGTTAATCTACACTTGATAGATTAAAGATTTTAAGATTGATTAGCAAAATCACTTGAATTATTTTCTAAATCATTGGACATTGTTATTGAGTAAATGCTAGCGTTGGGGGAGGGGAGGGAGGAAATGCTAGCGCTTCGGGAGAATTATATGTGGGACCTGGTGGATTTGCCTACCGTCTCAGTTCAGTTTCCAGAGTTGGAAACTAGGGTTTTCAAACCTAATTTCAATGGTGGTGGCGGCGGGAGAGAGGAGAGGCGAGGCTAGGGACGTGTGGGTCATCGTCGATGGATCCAGGGACGTTGTGGCGAAGTCAAGTGTTGGCGGTGGATCTGAGATCGTCGGTGGTAAGGAATTCCAGACAGGTCCGGGCCAACCAGTAGGATTTTGGTTCATTTCCTTGCAGAAATTCAAACAAAAAAAAACAAAGATGTGAAAGTTGCAAAATAATTGACACCAGGTATATACAAAAGTAGAGTACATGACAATGACTCAAAAATTCAAGTTGGGACTAAGTAGTAAAGTGGAGTCAATTTATGACTATACAGAGAACTTAGTGAAGTTTGGATATAGAGAGGAGAGAAGAAAAAAAAGTAGGAGAAGAGAAAATATGAGAAAGGATATTGCAAGGACCTCAAACTCTATGTTACATCTCATGTCTATTTATATTGATATGCAATACACTCACAATTACTATTATACCCTTATATAATAAATAACAAAATAAAATAACTCTAACACCCTCCCTCAAGCAAGAGTATATATATCAGACATGCCCAGCTTGTTACATAAATAAGAAAATTGACCACGAGCAAGTGGTTTGGTGAGCATATCACCTAATTGATCCTCTGACCGAACATAAGGAGTAATAATATGTTTCTTCAGCAAAAAATCATGAACAAAATGATAATCCACCTCGATATGCTTCGTGTGCTCATGAAACACCGGATTTACTTGCGATAAACATTGTTGACTGATTATCACAATACATCTCTATCAGAATAGGAATCATAATCCCCATTTTATGAAGAAGAGGCTGCACCCATATCATCTCAGAAGCTGTATGAGCCATCGTACGGTACTCGGCCTCTGCACTAGAACGAGCCACAATATTCTACTTCTTATTATGCCACGTGACAAGATTGCTAACCACAAACGTACAATAGCCAGAAGTAGACCTCATATCACTGTGACTGTCTGCCCAATCAGCATCACTGAACCCCGTCACCGTAAGCAACTGGAAGGTTTGTACAACAAACCATTTCCAGGTGCACCCTTCAAGTATCGAAGAATGCGAGAGATAGCCTCCCAATGTGCTTGTCGAGGGGCATGCATAAACTGACTAACTACTCCAACTGCATATGTAATGTCTGGTCGAGTAACAGTAAGATATATAAGTTTGCCAACCAAACGTCTATAATATCCAACATCCTCAAATAACTCTCCCATGTCAGCGTCAAGCTTGTCATGATAATCCATAGGAGTCTCAACTGGCCGACACTCCAATATCTCAGTCTCAGAGAGCAAGTCTAGAACATACTTGCGTTGTGACAGATACACACCCTTCTTAGATCGAGCAAACTCGATTCCAAAAAAATATCGAAGAAGACCCAAATCCTTAGTATGAAACTGACGACTAAGGTAGGCCTTCAAGTCCACAATCCCATCATGATCACTCCCAGATATAATGATATCATCAACATAAACAATCAACACGATAAAACCTGCTGAGAAAGAATGGCAAAATACTGAATGATCTGATGTGGTGCACCGAAAGCCATACTGAATGAGAACTGAACTGAACTTGTCAAACTAAGCACGAGGTGAATGTTTTAGTCCATATAATGCTTTCTTCAATAGACATACGAGTTTTTTCATTTCCTGCTACAACATATCCCGATAGTTGATCCATATAAACCTCCTCCTGCAAGTCACCATGCAAGAAAGCATTCTTTATGTTCAGCTGATATATAGGCCATTGGCAATTAACCGCTACAGAAATAAGAATCTGAACTGAATTCAGTCGAGCCACTGGAGAGAAAGTATCCATATAATGCATACCATATGTCAGAGTTTCCCCTTTAGCAACCAACCGTGCCTTGAGGTGCTCAACAGAACCATCGGGATGATACTTAACAGTGTACACCCATCTACAACCCACTGTCTGCTTTCCAAAAGGAAGTGATGTAAGCTCCCAAGTCTAATTTTGATGTAAAGCATACATCTCCTCATTCATTGCACTTTTCCAACCAGAAGATGATATAGCCCGCTTGTAAGTTTTGGGAATGGAAATAGAAGACAATGAAACAGTAAATGCATGAAAAGATAATAAAGCACGGTGTAATGAAACATAGTTAGAAATTGGATGATTATTCTTTATGATACAAAGGCGTTTTCTTTTTCTGAGAGCAATAGGAAGATCATCTGGATATGTGGTGATGGGAGCAAAACCCTAAGGCACGAAAGTTGATTGGTTGATGGCTGAATTCTGCAGAACCACTGGCCTGTCCTTGGATCTCTGATAAACCTGTAAATGGAAAATGGAGACAGAAGTTGATTCAGGAATGACTGGAAGTGGTATGGAAAATATCAAATATGTTGTAAAAGGAATACAATGGTCTCCTGAAGGAAAGAAAATGGTAGACTCAAAGAATGTAACATCCGTACTGTAGTGCCTCAAATCCCGATCCGACCGGGACGAACACTATATAATTGGGCTTGTGGCTAGTCCGTCTGAGTCGTAACTTAGATCTCGGCATCTTCTTGCCACGGACAAAATACGATGATCCTTTCCAACTCATGGAAAGGCCTCTATTGAAACGAGTCCAATAGTTTTCGTGTTTTGGTTGCTTGGTTTTCTTGATTGCCGTTTTGAGGTTTTGGATTTGTTGTTGCTTTCGATTTGCTTGGTTTTCGCTGCTGGTTTTATCGTTTGGAACTTGAGGTTTTGGGGAGTTCGGCAAGGAAGGATAGGCAAGATTTCTAACTCGGTGCTTGTGCTATTTCAGGTCCGCATAACTGACGTTTGATCGTCGCTAGCGGGATTCCTAGTTTCAGCCTCTTTCCCTTAACCAGTGAGTGGTTTGGTCCCTTCTTTCCTACTTCTTCATGCCAACATCTCTAAGTTTCAATCGTTCACTCGATGATGCCCGGTTGGACGCCTAGGAAATCCTTAGCCACAGGCATGCCAGCCACTAAGAAAGGAACATGGGATTTTGTAGACTAATTTTATCATATGCTTGCACACCTTATAATTTGAGCTTGTTTATAAGGAAGAGTTGATTGTTGGTGGCGGCCTGGTGCCTCGGATAGAGTTGGACTTATGGGATAACTGAATCGGAACACCGCTTCAGAAAATATGAACTGTTGCATGAGATATATATATGTTGCTGCTTACTTCTTCTGTTTATTTCGATGCATTGTATGTAATATGAATTATTTTATGTATTTGCATGGTCTGGGACAACTTGTGCACAGGGTTTGGCATTTTCTTGAAACGGCTTTCCGGGGCCCTGGAACCGTATCGATCCGGAGGGAAATATTTGATTCGTGCTCGTCATGATGCATAGCGGGACCTCCAGCAGGACTTGCTACCCGGGCTGATAGGGCGTGCCGCTAAGCTTGAAATATGTCCCTAAGGTGTCGATCACACCAATGACCGCATAGAATAGAACGCATGCTAACTTATTATCTTGTGCAGATGGTAAGTATACTTGTGTTTTTGTTTCAGGGAAGACTTGCATCGATTGAGTAAGCAATCGGTGTACTGGTTGGATTCAATGCTATATTTATTCCTATTAAAACATGCAACTGATATGAATTGATTTCACTTGCTTCCTTATATAAGCTATCTTAATGCATGCTCGCCCCTAACAAGCTAGTGTCGATTTAGTCGAGTGGGTTCATCCCGCTCACCAGTACAAGTTAAGTATTGACCCACGTTGTGGGCAACTATTTCAGGCACTCAGACGGTAAAACGCTAGAGCATAGCGAGGAGGCATTAGGAGCACCTCTATTTTGAAGTATAGCTAGAGGCAGTTCATTTTGGAGGCATGGACTTCAATCTATACAAGGGCGTAATGTACAAACGACGTGGACTATCTGACGGAGCGCGTCCTACATTTTGAGTTATATTTTGTAATGCAATTCAATAGCCGAGAAGGCGCATCAATGTAAACTCTATGTAAATTACTCTGAATATTCAATGAAAAAGTATGTTTCTTCCGCATTTATGTTCAAATCTCTGTGAATGTGTTTTATAATTTGTGTTTCAAAATGGGTTCCTAAAACTGCAAGTTCTTGCCTTGTGCGAGCGCAACCCCAGGCTCGCACGGCATCATGCCCCTAGCGAGGACGAATCGGTTCCGTAAAGGATCCGGCGAGGACGAAAGACCCTTTCGGGATCGGGGCATGACATATTGGTATCAGAGCACGGCTGTACTTCCTTGGGATTTCAAAGAATATAAAGGAGTTTGATGCGCCTCTTAATTGAGTTGCGTTTGGCGTCCACTGCATCAGATGAGTCGCCTATACAATGAGCCCATAGATATAAAATCTATCGATTTTGGAGTGTTAACAAGCTACTCTCTTTTGTAGCAATGGCTAAGAAAAACACTGCCGCTGCAAGCAGTGCTCAGCCTATCCAGAGCGACCCGACAAGTTCTGGAGAATCCGGAGGAGCGGGTTCAACCGGTATGGCGGAATGGCTTATGCATCTCATGGAGGTGCATGAACAACAAGTCGTTACACAACAGACACAATTTGCTTCAAATCAGAAGCAAATAGATACCATGATGCAACTGATTGCATCCTTGGTACCAAGCAACGGGACTGCCACTGTGACTCCTTCCCCACCGCCGGCCGTGGTGGTAGAGGATGAGTCAGAAGAAACTCAGCCTTCAGCTAGGAACACCTGCCGAGCAACGGAGTTCACAAAAATGCATCCACCTATGTTCAACGGATGAGCGGAACCGGACGTGGTGTTGGGATGGATTGCTAAGCTGGAGGGACTCTTCGCATCAGTTCAGCTAGAACTACGTGCGCATGATTGGTGGGAGGCAACGAAGCAAGGGATTTACGATGCCAATCCCAACTGTAAAATAACTTGGGAAATGTTCAAATCAGCCTTTATTGAACAATACATTCCCAGGGCCGTGCGTCAACAAAAGAAGACGACTTCAGCAATCTGGTCCAAAGAAGTTTGTTTGTGAATGATTATGATTCTGTGTTCGCTAAGCTGGCCAAGTTTGCGGGGCACTTCCTGCCAAACCAGCAGGCGTGGTGCTATCGCTTTCAAAAAGGTTTGAATGATGAGTTGCGTAGGGACGTCATCAATCAGAAATGTCAAACCTACAGGGAATGCTATGAAGCATCCCTGGGCAGCGAGCGGATCTTTGGGCGTTGTCCTCCAAAGACAGAAGTGCAAACCCCCCGTACCAATAACAACAAATGACCTCAGGAAATGGGAGGGTCTGGAGCACATAAGCGTCAGCACACGTCGGATAACAGGGGTCAGACTCAGGCACCGAACTGTACCAGGTGCGGCAAAGCAGGGCATCGAGTAAACGAATGTCGGGTTACTGGATGTTTCAAATGTGGTCGTCTGGGCCATAAACAATTTAACTGCCGGAAGGGTAAGCCAAATCAGAACAACGGGAATAATCAGAATAAAGGGCCTCCAGCAAGTGATGCAAATGCGGTGCCAGTAAACCCGCAACGTCAGGGTGCTCAAGGCCGAGTCTATGCATTAACTCGGGATGAGGCATCTGTCTCTGAAATAGTCGTGACAGGTACATTACTTTTCAGAGAATTGCCCGCTAGAGTCTTATTTGATTCAGGTGCTACGCATAGTTTTATATCTGCTGATTTTACTGTTGAGCATAAATTAGCTTCTACTCCCTTAACTATGAATCTCTGCGTAAGCACACCTTCGGGAGTCGATATGCCCGCCCGTGCGATCTGTAGGGATGGTTATATTTGCATCGGAGGGAGGAAGCTTTCCTTAGATGTCATTGTACTAGACATTAAGGATTACGATATTATTCTCAGGATAAATTGGTTGGGTGGTTGCCATGCAACAATCGAGTGCGCGGAGAAGCGAGTCGTATTTCGTCTACCCGGCGAGGCAGACTTCTACTATTCGTGCAGCGCTACACCGAAGACGGCAATGGTGATATCAGCAATTTCGGCTGGGCGTATGCTGCATTCGGGTTATGAAGGGTACTTAGCTTCAGTTCGAGACACCCGGCAAGAAAGTGCAAATGCAGCTCAGGCTGATGTTATAGCAGATTTCCTCGACGTATTCCCAGATGAGCTGCCTGGAATGCCTCCTGATCGTGAGATCGAATTTAGCGTCGACACATTTCTGGATGCACGACCAATATCGAAGGCACCTTATCAAATGGCCCCAGCAGAGCTGAAAGAACTTAAGGTTCAGTTACAAGATCTGTTGGACCGAGGATACATACGTCCAAGCGTTTCTCCGTGAGATGCTCCAGTACTGTTCATGAAAAAGAAAGATGGATCCATGCGGCTGTGTATTGACTACCGAGAATTAAATAAGGCGACCGTGCGAAATCAGTACCCTTTGCCAAGGATAGATGACTTGTTTGATCAATTGTAAGGTGCAACAGTTTTCTCTAAAGTTGATCTCAGGTCAGGGTATCACCAGTTGAAAATCAGACCAGAAGACATTCAAAAATCTGCGTTTAGAACCCGTTACGGACACTATGAGTTTCTCGTGATGTCGTTCGGCTTAACGAACGCCCCTGCAGCTTTCATGGATCTGATGAACCGCGTGTTTCGGCCGTACGTAGACAAGTTTGTCGTCGTATTCATCGATGATATTCTGATATATTCCAAGAACGAGGTGGAACACAAGGAACACCTGAAGATCGTGTTGCTGACATTACGAGAACATAAGTTGTTCGCTAAGCTCAGCAAGTGCGAGTTCTGGTTGAACAGCGTGGCGTTCCTTGGTCATGTCGTCTCGGCAGAAGGCGTCGTCGTAGACCCGAAGAAAAAAGAGGCGGTGGTGGACTGGAAACAACCTACGTCAGCCAGCGAAATTTAAAGCTTTCTCGGCCTAGCAGGATACTATCGTAGGTTCATAAAAGATTTCTCTAAACTGGCCTCGCCTTTGACTCGTCTTACTCAGAAAGGGATTGTATACAAATGGAGTGATGAATGCGAAGCCAGCTTTCGAGAACTTAAGCGACGTCTTATTTCAGCTCCAATTCTTGCACTCCCAGATGGGGTAGAAGAGTTTCAGATATACATTGATGCTTCAGGACTCGGATTGGGATGTGTACTCATACAACGGGACAAGGTAATATCGTACACCTCCAGGCAACTGAAGCCGCACGAGAAAAACTACCCGACACACGATTTGGAATTGGCAGCGATTGTATTTGCATTAAAGTTATGGAGGCATTATCTTTATGATGTTGCTTGCAAAATCTTTACAGATCACAAGAGCCTCAAGTATCTATTCACCCAACGGGAATTGAACCTCCGGCAGCGGCGTTGGCTAGAACTTATTAAGGACTATGATCTAACGATCGCGTATACTCCGGGCAAGGGAAACATCATTGCTGATGCTCTGAGTCGAAACCACGTGGGCTCGTTATCTATAAATAACTGTTTACTTTGAGATCTTGAGGCGATGGGGATCGAGTTCTGAGTTCGGCATCAAGGCGTGCAGCTGGCACCACTCCATCTTGAACCAAGTTTACGTGATAGAATCAAGTCAGCTCAGGAGGGCGATCAGTTCCTAGCGAAAGTACGCAGATTAATCTCGGCGGGGAAGACGTCTGACTTTGTGGAAGGCGAAGATGGGGCCTTACAAATGAAAGGAAGGCTATGCGTCCCTAGCGACCCTGAACTCCGAAGGGAAATTATGGCGGAAGCACACTACGTGAAGTATTCTTTGCATCCGGGGAGCACTAAGATGTACAAGAACTTACGCGGTACCTTCTGGTGACAAGGTATGAAGCGGGATATGGCGACCTTTGTGTCACAATGCATGGCCTGCCAATAGGTGAAAGCTGAACATCAGAGGCCCGGCGGGGAGATGCAGAACCTCGCTATTCCCGAGTGGAAATGGGACAACATCACTATGGATTTTATTGTGGGATTTCTGAAGACGCCACGGGGGCATAATGCGATTTGGGTCATAGTTGATCGTTTGACCAAATCAGCCCACTTTCTGCCTATAAAAGTTCCGTGGAGCGTCGATCGGTTAGCACAGATCTACATAGACGAGATTGTTCGATTACACGGAGTGCCTACTTCTATCGTCTCTGACCGTGACGGACGTTTCTTATCTCATTTCTGGACTAGCCTATAGTCTGCTTTGGGAACCAAGCTACAGTTCAGTACCGCATACTACCCCCAGACTGATGGCCAAACAGAGAGGACAAATAAGATACTTGAAGATATGTTACGGCTGTGTGCGTTCGATTTAAAGACTAGTTGGGACACGCACCTTCCGTTCGCGGAGTTTGCGTACAATAGCAGCTACCAATCGAGCATCCAGATGGCACCGTACGAAGCACTCTATGGGCGCAAGTGTCGATCTCCAATCTGTTGGGACGAAGTCGGCGAGCGGCAGGTACTCGAGCCAGAGCTGGTGGAGCAAGCAGTCGAAAAAGTTCGCTTGATTCGGGAAAGACTCCGCACTGCATAGAGCCGACAGAAAAGCTATGCCGATACTCATCGTAGGCCCTTGGAGTTCATGGTCGGGGATCATGTCTTCTTGAAAGTGACACTGATGCATGGAGTGATGCGTTTCGGCGTGAAGGGCAAGCTGAGTCCCAGGTTTGTCGGCCCCTTTGAAATACTAGAACGGGTGGCAGCTGTGGCATACCGAATTGCACTACCTTCCGCCTTGGCTGGAGTGCACGACGTATTCCATGTTTCTCAACTTCGGAAGTATGTGCATGACTCGAGTCATATAGTTAGCTTCGAACAGCTAGAATTGCACACAGATTTGTCATACTCAGGGGAGCCGGTGCGGATTCTGGATCGTAAGGAAAAAGTACTTCGCAACCGTACGATGTCCTTGGTTCGCATGCTGTGGCAGAACCATTCAGTTGGAGAATCAACTTGGAAGATGGAATCGGAGATGAAGGAGAAGTATCCTTCGTTGTTCATTGAGTCGGAGGTAGGCCTTGTTCTTAAGTTTCGGGTCAAAACTTTTTCTTAGTGGTATATTATGTAGTGCCTCAAATCCCGATCCGACCGGGATGAGCACTATGTAATTGGGCTTGTGGCTAGTCCGTCTGAGTCGTAACTTAGATCTCGCCATCTTCTTGCCACGGACAAAATACGATGATCCTTTCCAACTCATGGAAAGGCCTCTATTGAAACGAGTCCAATAGTTTTCGTGTTTTGGTTGCTTGGTTTTTCTTGATTGCTGTTTTGAGGTTTTGGATTTGTTGTTGCTTTCGATTTGCTTGGTTTTCGCTGCTGGTTTTATCATTTAGAACTTGAGGTTTTGGGGAGTTCTGCAAGGAGTGATAGGCAAGATTTCTAACTCGGTGCTTGTGCTGTTTCAGGTCCGCGTAACTGACGTTTGATCATTGCTAGCGGGATTCCTAGTTTCAGCCTCTTTCCCTTAATCAGTGAGTAATTTGGTCCCTTCTTTCCTACTTCTTCATGCCAACATCTTTAAGTTTCAATCGTTCACTCGATGATGCCCGGTTGGACGCCTAGGAAATCCTTAGCCACAGGCGTGCCAGCCACTAAGAAAGGAACATGGGATTTTGTAGACTAATTTTATCATATGCTTGCACACCTTATAATTTGAGCTTGTTTATAAGGAAGAGTTGGTTGTTGGTGGCGGCCTGGTGCCTCGGATAGAGTTGGACTTATGGGATAACTGAATCGGAACACCGCTCGAGAAAATATGAACTATTGCATGATATATATATATATATATGTTGTTGCTTACTTCTTCTGTTTATTTTGATGCATTGTATGTAATATGAATTATTTCATGCATTTGCATGATCTAGGACAACTTGTGCACAGGGTTTGGCATTTCCTCGAAACGGCTTTCCGGGGCACTGGAACCGAATCTATCCGGAGGGAAATATTTGATTCGTGCTCGTCACGATGCATAGCGGGACCTCCAGCAGGGCTTGCTACCCGGGCTGATAGGGCGCGCCGCTAAGCTTGAAATATGTCCCTAAGGTGTCGATCACACCAGTGACCGCATAGAATAGAACGCATGCTAACTTATTGTCTTGTGCAGATGGTAAGTATACTTGTGTTTTCGTTTCAGGGAAGGCATGCATCGATTGAGTAAGCAATCGGTGTACTGGTTGGATTCAATGCTATATTCATTCCTATCAAAACATGCAACTGATATGAATTAATTTTATTTGCTTCCTTATAGAAGCTATCTTAATGCATGCTCGCCCCTAACAAGCTAGTGTCGATTTAGTCGAGTGGGTTCATCCCGCTTACCAGTACAAGTTGAGTACTGACCCACGTTGTGGGCAACTATTTCAGGCACTCAGACGGTGCAGCGCTAGAGCATAGCGAGGAGGCGTTAGGAGCACCTCTATTTTGAAGTATAGTTGGAGTCAGTTCATTTTGGAGGCATGGACTTCAATCTATACAAGGGCGTAATGTACAAATGATGTGGACTATCTGACGTAGCACGCCCTGCATTTTGAGTTATCTTTTGTAATGCAATTCAATCGCCGAGAAGGCGCATCAATGTAAACTCTATGTAAATTACTCTGAATATTCAATGAAAAAGCATGTTTCTTCCGTATTTGTGTTCAAATCTCTGTGAATGTGTTTTATAATTTGTGTTTCAAAATGGGTTCCTAAAACTGCAAGTTCTTGCCTTGTGCGAGCGCAACCCCAGGCTCACACGGCATCACGCCCCTAGCGAGGACGAATCGGTTCCGTAAAGGATCCGACGAGGACGAAAGACCCTTTCGGGATTGGGGCGTGACACGTACTGACATAATATTTGCGTGACTGTGGACTGTAATAACGATAACCTTTTTTAGTACGGGGATAACCAAGAAAGACACACTTCAGAGATCTAGGAGCCAACTTATCTCGATTAGGTTCCAAGTTACAAATAAAAGTGACACAGCCAAACACTCGAGGAGGTAAGAAAAAATATGCGACATATGTATGTAATATAGTAAATAGAACATTGTTATTTAATACAGATGATGACATGCGATTAATTAGATAACATGCAGTAAGAACGGCATCTGCCCAATACTGTTTAGGGACATACATATTGAACATGAGAGTTCGAGCCACATCTAAAATGTGTCAATGTTTGCGTTCGGCTACCATTTTGTTGAGACGTAGACACAATTGGTTTGATGAATTATACCACGATCAACACAAAAACTGTTCACAGAAGATTGAGTATACTCCAAAGCATAGCATTATCAGAACGCAGAATTTTGATACGTTTATCAAACTGAACATAGACTTCATTATAAAAGGCAGATAACACATTTGGAAACTCAGATCTTTCTTTCATTAAATAATACCAAGTCATTCTGGAATAATCATCAATATAAATAAAATACTAAAATCATTTCGGACTTTTGACTCTAGACGGACCCCAAATATCAGAATGAACAAGATTAAAAGACTCTAATTGATGACTCTCACTACGATGAGGGAAGGAACTACGGTGATGCCTGCCTAACTAACAAGCCTCACATTCAAGACTAGAAATATGACTCAAACTAGGAACAACTTGAAGCAACTTAGCGAAAGACGGATGTCCAAAACGATAATGCCACTGCAACGGAGAAGTAGAAACAGAAGTGAAGGCCTTTCCAGGTAGATCCAAGTAGTACAGTCCATCTTTTTGATGCCCCGAACCAATCTTCTTCGTCCTGAGGTCCTGAAAAACACGAATTGGGAGAAAATATCACAGAACATTGTAGAGATTTGGTTAACTGGCTCACAGATAACAAATTAAATAAAAAATTAGGCATATATAATGAATCAAATAATGATAGTGATTGAGTAGGGTGAATGACACATTTTTCAAGCACAGGACGAGTAGACCCATCAGTCAAGGTAATGTTATATTTTATGGGACTACGATTATAAAAGAGAGATGTTATACCAGACATGTGAGAGCTTGCTTCTGAGTCAATGATCCAAGAGGTGGATGGTGACTGGGTTGCCACAAAAGTAGGATTACCTATATGTGCCATGGTTGCAGTAGGTTGGGAGATGGTACTAGCAAGTGCGTTCAACTTCTGGAGGATCTGTTCAAATGGAGATGAGGTATCAGACGTTGAAGTCTGACTGAAACCCGAAGTATCATCTCTGGGAGCAGAAGTGGTAACCTGGGACTGCATATTTTTATCATGCACTTGATGTGTATATTCTAGTTTGCCCTACTTGTCCCAACAATAGTCTTCCACATGACCGAGTATTCCACAATAGTTACACTTTCGTGGTTGACCACGGCCACCCCCGCGACTACCACCACGGCCACCACCACGACCATTGTCTCTACCACCACAACCTCCTTCTTGACCAAAACTATGACTACCATCTCTACCGCCATGTCCACTACCACATCCACCACCATGACCAACATCACTAGAAACTATGGCAGAAGAGTCAGTACTCGGCACCACAGAACTCTGTACCATAAAGGAACAACTGAGATGGAAGAAAGTATCTGTCACCGTAGGTAACTGCTCTCCGGCAAGGATTTGAGCTTTATAAAGTTTGAGCGCAGGATCCAAGCCGGCTAGGATAAGTGAAACATGAAACTCTTTATCCTGTCTCTGAGCTTCCTTCAAATCAGTAGTAACGTGATGATATTGAAGTAGCTCCTCCCACAAAGCCTTATTTGAAAACACGAATTGGGAGAAAATATCACAGAACATTGTAGACATTTGGTTAACTGGCTCACAGATAACAAATTAAATAAAAAATTAGGCATATATAATGAATCAAATAATGATAGTGATTGAGTAGGGTGAATGACACATTTTTCAAGTGCAGGACGAGTAGACCCATCAGTCAAGGTAATGTTATGTTTCAAGGGACTACGATTATAAAAGAGAGATGTTATACCAGACATGTGAGAGCTTGCTCCTGAGTCAATGACCCAAGAGGAGGATGGTGACTGGGTTGCCACAAAAGCAAGATTACCTATATATGCCATGGTTGCAGTAGGTTGGGAGATGGTACTAGCAAGCGCGTTCAACTTCTGGAGGATCTGTTTAAATGAAGATGAGGTATCGGACGTTGAAGTCTGATTGAAACCCGAAGTATCATCTCTGGGAGCAGAAGTGGTAACCTGGGACTGCATATTTTCATGCCAATAAAGTACTGAAATAAATATCCAATGGATCGCCTAACCATCTATGTGAATGCAGTTTGTGAAAAACTTTCTAACAAGTGGGCTATCTGGCCATAAATGGGATTGGCATGATTCTCTCGGAGAATCAGGGGCCTACAAAGCATGTCGTATTTTGAATGCCAGAGGCCGCCTGTAATATATGGGGTCATCACCACCCGTCGCTCCGGCGAAGCATCTGGGCAAAAAAAAGGAAAGTGCAAAGGAGCCCAAATGTCGTACTTGTTATTCACCCCACCCCATGCTCTAAGCATGTCACACCCATGACACGATTTGGTTCATAGCCTATCTTTAGTACAATAGCCCAACCCTGCAACCAGACAATGACAAGGATTGGACCACCGTACTACAATAGACTATGTCCATGGACTACTAATAACTGCTAAGTCTTCTAGCATGCAAAGTTTTTATCAGCAGTTATCCCTAACGCACAGCCCATACGTACAGGAGGCCAACCCAATACATAGTCCGTGATCTATATGAGACTCACAACTCGTGTAACAACTGTGTCACGGCCAATGAAACCTAATGATGCTTTATGATAATGGGGCGGTCTCGTAAACAAGGTTAATGCATATACATAATAAAAATATATCACGACGACACCGTCATTGCACCCAAGTTTCCTTGGACGCGCATTTTATATAGCAGTTAAAATATATGAACCAATGACAAAAATTAAAGATGCATGCAACATATGGAATATGAATAACAGTACAATGGCAAGGTATACTTAGTTGGCAAGAAAGCTGCGATGTACCAATAACCTGCTCCAGAAGTCGCGCAGAACAATCCAATATCCTATATACATATAGTATAATACAATACAATCATTAGTCATTACACTAGCACATACACAACCATATTTACACTGGATTCAGGGGTACACTAGGGGTGACACAGGTCAACTAACACGGTAAATTTGCGCATTGAATTACGCGGGTATCGCATCTTCAAATACTGCACACAATCAGACAGTCAAACTAACACATCTATTGCCAGTACGTCAATGTACGCAAGGCAGTCAATTCACAAGTTTTTAGGGTCAACATGGTCAAGGTAAACACGGAATAGTCCACAGTGTCTTAGGGTCGCACAATACAAATACATATCTAGTCATAACTATTACTTAGCATTTAATTACATATATATCCATATAATTATATAATAATAATACCAATAATTTATATACATACCCATTTGATTACATACACTAAATATTTATATATATACCAAGCTGAATAATATACGCGTACGCGTACGTATACGTACACGAGTTTGGGTTTACCGATTCAGGGCCTGATGTCAACTAACAGTCAATAAGCAATACTAATATCCTACTGGTATACACACAAGCACACAAAAACAATATAAAACGAGGGGGACAGGTTCGAACCTCGGTGTACGTGCACGGGGACGACGGTGAGGTTGACGACGATGACGACGATGGTGACGACGATAATGCGACGATGAGATGATGATGAGTTGATGATAATGATGATGGAGTGATGATGATGATGATGATGGGATGATAATGATGATGGGTTGATGATGATGATGATGATGGGTTGATAATGATGATGGGGTGATGATGATGGGGTGCTCCGGCCAGGGGGTCCGGCCAAGGAGGACAGTGGTGGTGATAGGTGGTGGACAGGGTGGAAGAAGGAGGAGGCTCAGGTGGTGCTAGTGGTAATGGTGGAGTGATGATGTTAGGGATGCTGGTAATGGCTGCTCGCCGGAGTCCGGCCAGGGAAGTTTGAGCCGGGAAGGGAAGAAAGAGGAGGTTGACAGGGAAGAGGAGAAAGTCGGGGATGAGACTGCTATAACCGGGGTCCGGCGGGTGTTGTGGCTCGGGTGATGGCTGTGTGCTCGGGATAGAGAGGTGCAGGCCGGAGACGATGGCCGCGGGTCGAGGCTCGTCGAGTTAGAGGAGATGAGGGCCGGGAAGTCGGAGTCTGCTGTGAGTGGGGTCGAGATGGCGAGGTCGGCGGCTCATGGTCCGGTCGACGACAACGAGGTCGAGCTCCGACATTAATGGCAGCGGGGGGGAACAGGTTCAGCGGAGATGTTGAGGGCAGCGGCGCTCGGCTTCAGCAGCGGGTCATCGACGGTGTGCAGGCGGGTGCTGCGGGTGGAGTTGTGGATGACTCCGGCGTTATTCCGACGTGTTGGTCGGGGGAGAGTTGGCAGGGATCAGCGGGATTAGTCGGGGAAGGGCTGATGAACAGTAGGATGGAAAAAAATAGGGTCGGCTGTGCTCTTTGGTATAGAGTTGGGGTTTTTGAGTTTTAGGAAAATAACAAAGAAAAAGTGCTATTTATACATGTGAAGGAGGGTTGAATGTTTGACCTAAAATTTGGGCTTGGTCAACATCTCTTTGGGATAGGCTTGGCCTCACATGGAGAGGTTTGGAGGGCTATAATTTACATTATTTAAATACAAGGATAGGGTTAACGAGGGGGCGATGTTGTGCGTTGCACATTCCAAAAATTATAGAAAAATTCATATGAAAGGGAAAAATTGGTTTCGTCATGTATTGTCCAATGGTGTGGACACCTTAATACATTTTTACATAAAAGTGCCCAACAATTGGAAAATTGCACAAAGATAGAAATTAAATTAATTTAATTAAAATTAATGTGCAAGGTGTTCTGGAATTAATTAGAATTACATGAGGATAAAATTAGGCGGGACACAAGTGTCATGGACATAGGGGACTCAGAACAGAATATTATCATAAATTGGGTTACACGAAATGAGTCAAGATTGTGTTTCCAATTTCGATTGGAACGCACAAGGATACAAAGTCAGAATTATTTAGAATTAAATACAAACGTCTGAGACGAATATTGTGCGACTAAAATGTAGCACAAAAGAGCATAATTATAAGTTACACCAAGGTCAGAATAGAAGGCGGTCACGTCTAGGACAAGGATATGAAATTTGTAGGAAGGCAATGGCTGGTGTAGTGCTCCAATTATCGAAGCAACGGTAAGGTACACTATGTGATATAATATTGCAAATAATTAAATAAAATACCGTGTTCTAATTCTAGTTGGGTTCAACTAGCCCTAGTTTCACTATTTAAGCCAAGTAGGTCTAATTTTGTGTGAGGGGGTTTATAATCTACCCAACTTAAAACAATTTTATCGTCGAAATTAAATAGGTTAGGGTTTCTCTATCTAATCTCACTTGATCACCATCTAAAAGAATTCATCTCCAGTTTAACAATGCGATTTCTACCCAACTTAGAATTTACCCATCAATCTCATAAGGCTATATATTTAAGAAAACTATTCCTTAAATATTTAATCATGTTATTTAATCCTCAAAAGTTTTAACACCCAAATTATATTATATATAATATGCCTTAATTACGAAAAATAAATATCAAGTAATATGATTGGCCTATGGGGTATATCTGGTACTATCTGCATATCAAACTTATACCAAGCACGAGCATTCGTCTTTTCGAAATTGGGGAAGACGGAAAACAATAATAAAGAGTTCAAGGGGGAGGTAATAGAATACATGTATGGGGATCAAGGTGTTTAGAGAATTCAAAGGGAATTGTCAAGGCAGGTGTGGATTTGAATCCTATTTGATAAATTCCTATTCACATGCTCACATTAGTACAGTTATGTACTTGATATGATGTACTATGACATGTCTAGAGGGTAAGTACATTCGTTTACTAGTCAACTATATATCTCAATCCACTTAAAGTAGTCATGCGAAGAGCGAACCAAATGCACTAAGGTTGATCAGACCGTAATACACTTGATTCTGATTAGACAATGTATTAGTTTGGTTGATTAGACCCCAATAACACATATGTCATGATCAAGCTCGATAAAATAATAAGCTTGTAAAACTAGGCTATTATAGCACCATAAGTCGAGGTAGTCCAGAAAATATAAGCACGCTAGATTATGATGAGAGAAGTTACAAAATAATTCAAGTTCACAAAAAGATAAGACTCTACAGTCTCTACAGTTGTCATACTAACTCCTTGTCTAAGTCGTTAGTCGACCAAATAGGGGCATGGACCTCTAAGTTCTACAGTTTGAATAAACATTATCTTCTTATGAAAATCTATAGTTGGTGTCATTCAGTTATACTTCATCAATGGATCATAAGGACTATGTGATACTAGGTTATGGGGCATACTACCCAACTTAAAAGAATTAAACTAATACCATAATTACCTTGAGGGGATTCTACAGAATAACCTGGTCCTTGTAAATAAAGTAGAACTCTTATTAGGGTATATGAGGAAAGATCTTGGTACTCATTAAGGTCTCATATTGCATTATATAGGTAACGGTCATCTTAAGTCTTAATCATAGTGCTTATAGAACAAGTGTCAATAGTAAGAATGAAAAAGTTACTGGCCTTCAAAAAAAAGAAGATATAATTTGTATTGAGTTATGGATACAAATTACGCGATTTAAAACTAAAGTGTAAACATAAAATCATAATCTAAATGAACAGCTCAACTATCAAGTTCTAACTACCAAGCACAGAAATTCAAAATTCAAGATTAATAGACTATAATCCTAGCAATCTATATATCTTATCATAAAAGAATACACTTGGCCTACAATCATATGGGTTAGGTGGCACAAATTGGAAGATGAAGAAAAGGAAAACATAATTAGTCGTCGCACAAATAGCGAGCGTCAAGGTTGCAAAGGAACAAGATATGAAATTAAAATAAAAAGACTCTTGATAGTGTCATGGTTTCTTGAGGGAAGGTGGGATGCTAATCTCTGTATTCGAGGTATGATCAAGGAAAATGTTATATTCATTCCTCTTGGCTTCCTAATGTACTGTCTGCTAGTACCAAGAATCTAAATTTACAGTTCTCTAATACTATCTTACTATGAAAGTTAGGTTCAGTCCTAACATTTAACCTTGGATTTCTATTTGTTCCTCAATACTAGGGTCAAATAATATGGTCAAATTTCTAACTGACCCTAGTAGTGTCTATACTACTCTCAAGTCATTCCTAAATATATCAAGGGATAATGGTCAATTAATCTACATGTAAGGGATGTTAGGATTTATTAGGTATTATAAACTTAGTGATGTGTCAATATTCTAGTTGTATTCTTAGTAGGAATATTATCCTAATTATCATCCTAACAACAAGGATTCCTATATTCTAGTAGAAGGCTATACTCAAGGAACTAATAGGGAAGTACATGAATCAAGCAGGATGTAATTATTCAAATAGAACAAATTGGAAGAAAGATGAGTCATAGTCAAATATGGATGAGATTCTATACTCTAATCCTATTTGCAGGCTTGCTCGGTACAATAACGTAACGGAGACAATATGCTCTCGACCTGCATGGGCCACCACTAAAAACATGTCCCAGTCCCAGTCCCAAAATATGTAGGACTAGGAACACGTAAGCATGCCAGCCGCATGGTTATGGCACTCCAATATATGGAAACCATAACGCATACGTATGCTGTATTATGAATATCAATCCACAAGTGGTATAAATCTATCACAAGTCACAGGGTATAATCTAAATCTTATCCATAGAAAATTAAATATAAATAAATAACCAATATCTATGAAACTAGATCTCAATATAAATTATCTAAAGATGATAGTTGGATGGAAACAAATCCACTACCAACTCGAATATATAAGTGCAACACAACAAACACAATATAAGAATATCAACTAACAATCACGGGGCTCGAAGAGAAGACCTCCTCGAAAATATAAGTAACCAGTCCAGATCTGCGCTCCTGCGAATACTCATGAACATCTACACCTGGAAAGGGACCAGGTCCTCAGAGGGACATAACAAGATACATAGAAGCATGCCAATAAAGTACTGAAATAAATATCCAATGGGTCGCCTAACCATCTATGTAAATACAGTTTGAGAACAACTTTCTAACAAGTGGGCTATCTGGCCATAAATAGGATTGGCATGATTCTCTCGGAGAATCAGGGGCCTACAAAGCATGTCGTCTTTTGAACGCCAGAGGCCGCCTGTAATATATGGAGTCATCACCACCCGTCGCTCCGGCGGAGCGTCCGGAAGAATAAAAGGAAAGTACAAAGGAGCCCAAATGTCGTACTTGTTGTTCTCCTCACCCCATGCTCTAAGCATGTCACATCCATAACACGATTTGGTTTATAGCCTATCTTTAGTATAATAGCCCAACCCTGCAACCAGACAAGGACAAGGATTGGACCACCGTACTACAATAGACTATGTCCATGGACTACTAATAACTGCTAAGTCTTCTAGCATACAAAGTTTCTATCAGCAGGTATCCCTAACACTGTGTCTGAATGCTGCCAGTGTTGGGTTGCCTCCCAACCCCAACCTGTTTTTGGCTTTGATGGAGCGGTATATCTCGTTCACTGGGACTTTCGCCACTCCGCTAGGGGAGTTGGGATTGGCCCTTCACGAGATGGCAGAGATTTCAAGACTGCCGATGGGGGATACTCCTTATGAAGAGTATGTTCCCACAAACAGGGAACTGAGGGATACAAACCCTCGGGCAGTGTCATGCCCCGATCCCGAAAGGGTCATTCGTCCTCGCCGGATCTTTTACGGAACCGATTCGTCCTCGCTAGGGGCGTGATGCCGTGCGAGCCTGGGGTTGCACTCGCACAAGACAAGAATTTGCAGTTTTAGGAACCCATTTTGAAACAAAATTGATAAAACACATTCACAAAGATTTGAACACAAATACGGAAGAAACATGCTTTTTCATTGATAATTCAGAGTAATTTACATAGAGTTTACATTGATGCGCCTTCTCGGCTATTGAATTACATTACAAAAGATAACTCAAAATATAGGGCGTGCTCCGTCAGATAGTCCACGTCGTTTGCACATTACGCCCTTGTATAGATTGAAGTCCATACCTCCAAAATGAACTGACTCCAGCTATACTTCAAAATAGAGGTGCTCCTAATGCCTCCTCGCTAAGCACTAGCGTTGCACCGTCTGATTGCCTGAAATAGTTTCCCACAACGTGGGTCAGTACTCAACTTGTACTGGTGAGCGGGATGAACCCACTCGACTAAATCGACACTAGCTTGTTAGGGGCGAGCATGCATTAAGATAACTTCTATAAGGAAGCAAGTGAAATCAATTCATATCAGTTGCATGTTTTGATAGGAATAAAAATAGCATCGAATCTAACCAGTACACCGATTGCTTACTCAATCGATGCACGCCTTCCCTGCAACGAAACACAAGTATACTTACCATCTGCACAAGACAATAAGTTAGCATGCGTTCTATTCTATGCGGTCATTGGTGTGATCGACACCTTAGGGACATATTTCAAGCATTAGCGACGCGCCCTATCAGCCCGGGTAGCAAGCCCTGCTGGAGGTCCCGCTATGCATCGTGACGAGCACGAATCAAATATTTCCCTCCGGATCGATACGGTTCCAGTGCCCCGGAAAGTCGTTTCGAGAAAATGACAAACCCTGTGCACAAGTTGTCCCAGACCATGCAAATGCATAAATAATTCATATTACATACAATGCATCGAAAAAACAGAAGAAGTAAAGCAGCAACATATATATCTCATGTATCAGTTCATATTTTCTCAAGCGGCGTTCCGATTCATTTATCCCATAGTCCAAACTCTATCCGAGGCAGCAGGCCGCCACCAACAACCAACTCTTCCTTATAAACAAGCTCAAATTATAAGGTTGTGCAAGCATATGATAAAATTAGTCTACAAATCCTATGTTCCTTTCTTAATGGCTGGCATGCCTGTGGCTAAGGATTTCCTAGGCGTCCAATTAGGCATCATCGAGTGAACGATTGAAACCTAGAGATGATGGCATGAAGAAGTAGGAAAGAAGGGACCAAACCACTCACTGGTTAAGGGAAAAGAGGCTGAAACTAGGAATTCCGCTAGCGACGATCAAACGTTAGTTACGCAGACCTGAAATAGCACAAGCACCGAGTTAGAAATCTTGTCTATCCTTCCTTGCCGAACTCCCCAAAACCTCAAGCTCCAAACGATAAAACTAACAGCGAAAACCAAGCAAATCGAAAGCAACAACAAATCTAAAACCTCAAGCGGCAAATCAAGAAAACCAAGCAACCAAAACACGAAAACTATTGGACTCGTTTCAATAGAGGCCTTTCCATGAGTTGGAAAGGATCATCGCATTTTGTCCGTGGCAAGAAGATGCCGAGATCTAAGTTACGACTCATACGGACTAGCCACAAGTCCAATTACATAGTGCTCGTCCCGGTTGGATCGGGATTTGAGGCACTACATAATATACCACTAAAAAAAAGTTTCGACTCGAAACTTAAGAACAAGCCCTACCTCCGACTCAATGAACAACGAAGGATACTTCTCCTTCATCTCCGATTCGACTTCCCAGGTTGATTCCCCAACTGTATGGTTGTGCCACAGCACGCGAACCAAGGACATCGTACGGTTGCAAAGTACTTTTTCCTTACGATCCAAAATCCGCGCTGGCTCCTCTGAGTATGACAAATCCGTGCACAATTCCAATTGTTCGAAGCTAACCACATGACTAGGGTCATGCACATACTTTCGAAGTTGAGAAACGTGGAATATGTCGTGCACTCCAGCCAAGGCGAGAGGTAGTGCAATTCGGTATGCCACAGCTGCCACCCGTTCTAGTATTTTAAAGCGGCCGACAAACCTGGGACTCAGCTTGCCCTTCACTCCAAAACGCATCACTCCACGCATCGGCATAGCTTTTCTGTCGGCTCTGCGCAGTGCGGAGTCTTTCCCGAATCAAGCGAACTTTCTCGACTGCCTGCTCCACCAGCTCTGGCCCGAGTACCTGCCGCTCGCCGACTTCGTCCCAACAGATTGGAGATCGACACTTGCGCCTATAGAGCGCTTCATACGGTGCTATCCGGACGCTCGATTGGTAGCTGTTGTTGTACGCAAACTCCGCCAACGGAAGGTGCGTGTCCCAATTAGTCTTTAAATCGATCGTACACAGCCGTAACATATCTTCAAGTATCTGATTTGTCCTCTCTGTTTGGCCATCAGTCTGGGGGTGGTATGCGATACTGAACTGTAGCTTGGTTCCCAAAGCAGACTATAGGCTAGTCCAGAAATGAGATAAGAAATGTCGTCACGGTCAGGGACGATAGAAGTAGGCACTCCGTGTAATCGAACAATCTCGTTTATGTAGATCTGTGCTAACCGATCGACGCTCCACACAACTTTTATAGGCAAAAAGTGGGCTGATTTGGTCAAACGATCAACTATGACCCAAATCGCATCATGCCTCTGTGGCATCTTCGAAAATCCTACAATAAAATCCATAGTGATGTTGTCCCATTTTCACTCAGGAATAGCGAGGTTCTGCATCTCCCCGCGGGCCTCTGATGTTCAGCTTTCACCTGTTGGCAGGCCATGCACTGTGACACAAAGGTCGCCACATCCCGCTTTATACCTTGCCACCAGAAGGTACCGCGTAAGTCCTTGTACATCTTAGTGCTCCCCGGATGCAAAGAATACTTCGCGTAGTGTGCTTCCGCCATAATTTCCCTCCGGAGTTCAAGGTCGCTAGGGACGCATAGCCTTCCTTTCATTTGTAAGGCCCTATCTTCGCCTGCCACAAAGTCAAACGTCTTTCCCGCTGAGATCAATCCGTGTACCTTCGCTAGGAACTGATCGCCCTCCTGAGCTGATTTGATTCTTCCACGGAAACTCGGTTCAAGGTGGAGTGGTGCCAGCTGCACTCCTTGATGCCGTACTCGGAACTCGATGCCCATCGCCTCAAGATCTCGAAGTAAACGGTTGTTTATAGATAACGAGCCCATGTGCTTTTGACTTAGAGCATCAGCAACGACGTTTCCCTTGCCCGGAGTATAAGCGATCGTTAGATCATAGTCCTTAATAAGTTCTAGCCAACGCTGTTGTCGGAGGTTCCATTCCCGTTGGGTGAATAGATACTTGAGGCTCTTGTGATCTGTGAAGATTTTGCAAGCAACACCATAAAGATAATGCCTCCACAACTTCAGTGCAAATATAATCCCCGCCAATTCCAAATCGTGTGTCGGGTAGTTTTTCTCGTGCGGCTTCAGTTGCCTGGAGGCGTACGATATTACCTTGTCCCGTTGCATGAGTACACATTCCAATCCGAGTCCTGAAATGTCACTGTATATTTAAAACTCGTCTACCCCTTCTGGAAGTGCAAAAATTAGAGCTGAAACAAGACGTCACTTAAGTTCACTAAAGCTGGCTTCGCATTCATCACTCCATTTGTATACAATCCCTTTCTGAGTAAGACGAGTCAAAGGCGAGGCCAGTTTAGAGAAATCTTTCACGAACCTACGGTAGTATCCTACTAGGCCGAGAAAGCTTCGAATTTTGTTGGCTGACGTAGGTTGTTTCCAGTCCACCACCGCCTCTATTTTCTTCGGGTCTACGGTGACGTCTTCGGCCGAGACGACATGACCAAGGAATGCCACGCTGTTCAACCAGAACTCACACTTGCTGAGCTTAGCGAACAACTTATATTCTCGTAATATTTGCAGCACGATATTTAGGTGTTCCTTGTGTTCCGCCTCGTTCTTGGAATATATCAGAATGTCGTCGATGAACACGACGATAAACTTGTCTACGTACGGCCGAAACACGCGGTTCATCAGATCCATGAAAGCTGCAGGGGCGTTCGTCAAGCCGAACGACATCACGAGGAACTCATAGTGTCCGTAACGGGTCCTGAACGCAGATTTTTGAATGTCTTCTGGTTTGATTTTCAACTGGTGATACCCTGACCAGAGATCAACTTTAGAGAAAACTGTAGCACCTTGCAGCTGATCAAATAAGTCATCTATCCTTGGCAAAGGGTACTGATTCCGAACGGTCGCCTTATTTAATTCTCGGTAGTCAATACACAGCCGCATGGATCCATCTTTCTTCTTTACGAACAGTACCGGAGCACCCCACGGAGAAACGCTTGAACATATGTATCCTCGGTCCAATAGATCTTGTAACTGAACCTTAAGTTCTTTCAGCTCTGCTGGGGCCATTCGATAAGGTGCCTTTAATATCGGTCGTGCATCCGGAAATGTGTCGATGTTGAATTCGATCTCACGATCAGGAGGCATTCCAGGCAGCTCGTCCGGGAATACGTCGAGAAAATCTGCTATAACATCAGCCTGAGCTGCATTTGCACTTTCCTGTCGGGTGTCTCGAACTGAAGCTAAGTACCCTTCACAACCCGAATGCAGCATATGCCTAGCCGAAATTGCTGATATCACCATTGCCGTCTTCGGTGCAGCGCTGCACGAATAGTAGAAGTCTACCTCGTCGGGTAGACGAAATACGACTTGCTTCTCCGCGTATTCGATTGTTGCATGGCAAGCACCCAACCAGTCCATCCCGAGAATAATATCGTAATCCTTAATGTCTAGTACAATAACATCTAAGGAAAGCTTCTTTCCTCCGATGCAAATATAACCATCCCTACAGATCGCATGGGCGGGCATATCGACTACCGAAGGTGTGCTTACGCAAAGATTCATAGTTAAGGGAGTAGAAGCTAATTTATGCTCAACAGTAAAATCAGTAGATATAAAACTATGCGTAGCACCTGAATCGAATAAGACTCTAGCGGGAAATTCTCTGAAAAGTAATGAACCTGTCACAGATGCCTCATCCTGAGTCAATGCATAGACTCAGCCTTGAGCACCCTGACGTTGCGGGTTTACTGGCACAACATTGGCATCACTTGCTGGAGGCCCTTTATTCTGACCCTCCCGGCAGTTAAATTGTTTATGGCCCAGACGACCACATTTAAAATATCTAGTAACCCGACATTTGTTTACTCGATGCCCTGCTTTGCCGCACCTGCTACAGTTCGGTGTCTAAGTCTGACCCCTGTGATCCGATGTGTGCTGATGCTTTTGTGCTCCAGACCCTCCCGTTTCCTGAGGTCGTTTATTGTTGTTGGTACGGGGGGTTTGCACTTCATCCTTTGGGGGACAGCGCCCAAAGATCCGCTCGCTGCCCAGGGCTGCTTCGTTGCATTCCCTGTAGGTTTGATATTTCTGATTGATGACGTCCCTATGCAACTCATCATTCAAACCTTTTTGAAAGCGATAGCACCACGCCTGCTGGTTAGGCAGGAAGTGCCTAGCAAACTTGGCCAGCTTTGCGAACAGTGAGTCATAATCGTCAACAGAGAAACTCCCTTGTACCAGATTGCTTAAGTCGTCTTCTTTTTATTGACGCACGACCCTGGGAATGTATTGTTCAATGAAGGCTGATTTGAACATTTCCCAAGTTATTTTGCAGTTGGGATTGGCATCGTAAATCCCTTGCTTCGTTGCCTCCCACCAATCATGCGCACGCAGTTCCAGCTGAACCGATGCACAGGCCACTCGCTTGGATCCCTGGATGCCAACCAGGTTGAAGAGTCCCTCCAGCTTAGCAATCCATCCCAACACCACGTCCGGTTCCGCTCGTCCGTTGAACGTAGGTGGATGCATTTTTGTAAACTCTGCTGCTCGGCAAGTATTTCTAGCTGAAGGCTGAGTTTTTTCTGACTCATCTTCTACCGCCATAGCCGGCGGCGTGGCAGGAGTCATAGTGGCAGTCCCGTTGCTTTGTACCAAGGATGCAATCAGTTGCATCATAGTATCCATCTGCTTCTGCTGAGAAGCAAATTGTGCCTGTTGTGTAACGGCTTGTTGTTGCTGCACCTCCATGAGATTGAATAAGCCATTCCGCCATACCGGTTGAACCCGCTCCTCCGGATTCTCCAGAACTTGTCGGATCGCTCTAGATAGGCTGAGCACTGCTTGCAGCGACAGTGTTTTTCTTAGCCATTGCTACAAAAGAGAGTAGCTTGTTAACACTCCAAAATTGATAGATTTTATATCTATGGGCTCATTGTATAGGCGACTCATCTGATGCAGCGGACGCCGAACGCAACTCAATTGAGAGGCGCATCAAACTCCTTTATATTCTTTTGAAATCCCAAGGAAGTACAGTCGTGCTCTGATACCAATATGTCATGCCCCGATCCCGAAAGGGTCATTCGTCCACGCCGGATCCTTTACGAAACCGATTCTTCCTCGCTAGGGGCATGATGCCGTGCGAGCCTTGGGTTGCACTCGCACAAGGGAAGAACTTGCAGTTTTTGGAACCCATTTTGAAACACAATTGATAAAACACATTCACAGAGATTTGAACACAAATGCGAAAGAAACATGCTTTTTCATTGATAATTCAGAGTAATTTACATAGAGTTTACATTGATGCGCCTTCTCGGCTATTGAATTACATTACAAAAGATAACTCAAAATGCAGGGCGTGCTCCGTCAGATAGTCCACGTCGTTTGCACATTACGCCCTTGTATAGATTGAAGTCCATGCCTCCAAAATAAACTGACTCCAGCTATACTTCAAAATAGAGGTGCTCATAATGCCTCCTCGCTACGCACTAGCGTTGCACCGTCTGATTGCCTGAAATAGTTGCCCACAACGTGGGTCAGTACTCAACTTGTACTGGTGAGCGGGATGAACCCACTCGACTAAATTGATACTAGCTTGTTAGGGGAGAGTATGCATTAAGATAACTTCTATAAGGAAGCAAGTCAAAATCAATTCATATCAGTTGCATGTTTTGATAGGAATGAAAATAGCATCGAATCCAACCAGTACACCGATTGCTTACTCAATCGCTGCACGCCTTCCCTGCAACGAAATACAAGTATACTTACCATCTGCACAAGATAATAAGTTAGTATGCGTTCTATTCTATGCGGTCATTGGTGTGATCGACACCTTAGGGACATATTTCAAGCATTAGCGGCGCGCCCTATCAGCCCGGGTAGCAAGCCCTGCAGGAGGTCCCGCTATGCATCATGATGAGCACGAATTAAATATTTCCCTCCGGATCGATACGGTTCCAGTGCCCCGGAAAGCCGTTTCGAGGAAATGACAAACCTTGTGCACAAGTTGTCCTAGACCATGCAAATGCATGAATAATTCATATTACATACAATACATCGAAATAAACAGAAGAAGTAAAGCAGTAACATATATATCTCATGCATCAGTTCATATTTTCTCAAGCGGTATTCCGATTCAGTTATCCCATAGTCCAAACTCTATCCGAGGCACCAGGCCGCCACCAACAACCAACTCTTCCTTATAAACAAGCTCAAATTATAAGGTGTGCAAGCATATGATAAAATTAGTCTATAAATCCTATGTTCCTTTCTTAGTGGCTGGCATGCCTATGGCTAAGGATTTCCTAGGCGTCCAACCGGGCATCATCGAGTGAACGATTGAAAATTAGAGATGTTGGCATGAAGAAGTAGGAAAGAAGGGACCAAACCACTCACTGGTTAAGGGAAAAGAGGCTGAAACTAGGAATCCCGCTAGCGACGATCAAACGTCAGTTACGCGGACCTGAAAAAGCACAAGCACCGAGTTAGAAATCTTGCCTATCCTTCCTTGCCGAACTCCCCAAAACCTCAAGCTCCAAACGATAAAACCAGCAGCGAAAATCAAGCAAATCGAAAGCAACAACAAATCCAAAACCTCAAGCGGCAAATCAAGAAAACCAAGCAACCAAAACACGAAAACTATTGGATTCGTTTCAGTAGAGGCCTTTCCATGAGTTGGAAAGGATCATCGCATTTTGTCCGTGGCAAGAAGATGCCGAGATCTAAGTTACGACTCAGACGGACTAGCCACAAGCCCAATTACATAGTGCTCGTCCCGGTCGGATCGGGATTTGAGGCACTACAGGCAGTGGCAGTGTATCAAGAGCTGATGTGCCACTACCTTGCTTGTACCACTTTCTATTAGGAGCCGTCTGATTTGGCTCACACCAATAAGTGGGCATCCTATCTCTTTTTTTATCAGGCCAGAGATGCTAAGCCAAACAAAGTTGTGGATAGCAGAGATAAGCCTTTGAACCTTCTGAACGTGCTTAATGCTCAAATAGTCGATGATCTTATTGAATACGCTGAGGCTTCAGATCAAGTTCTTGATGAGGAGATAGAGAGTTATCATTCAGGCACTAAAGCCTACAGTTATATGAGGCACTACCGCAAGCCTCTGTCAAGGGAAGCTCAACTGGCTGGCTTCATCTCTGTATGGCTACGTCGATTGGTAGTACCTGGCATCGCATCTGCGGATCACATTTATCGTAACACCTTATGGCCTGCAGTATGTTTGGTGTTTGGGGCAAGATTGGGCCTGCTTTCCGCCATGGTATACCGGATACAAGCTGGCCTGAGGGCCATTACTGATGGGCTGCTTGCAGATGAAACACGGCGTAAAAGCATTCCCAGGGTAGAGTTACTATTCTTATATCTGATGGGATGGTTAATTATTCATAACCCCACGGTGATGTCTCCCGGCTCTGCCAGTAGTTCGGGAAATAATTTCTTGTTGAATTACAAGAATTCCACTTGGAACGTGAATACCATCGTAGACTGTCGGCGAGCATTAAATTTTTCTCATAGCTGGAAGCTCTTTTGTGTCGTCCCTACTGTACATATCAATCAACAGGGGACGAGACTTCAGGATTCAGGTGACGGGAGGACTATTCTTTCTCCCGAAGCCTTTTACTGGTTGGTCTGCATTAGACCTTCTCATCTGCTGTACATGAGTGAGGACCAATGCTATATAGATCCGTATCTGCCTAGCCGATTCGCCATGCAATTTGGGTACGACCAGTTGCATGTGGGGAATGCTATCACCATCTTCAAGTTCAGAGGGGGGCTTATCGACGGAGCGAGAGGATGGCGGTATTTCATGATGGGTTGTACTGGAGAAACCTTTACCGTGCCCGCGACTACTCTCTCCATGGAGTTACGCATCCTCTATTCGTACGCCCAATTTTATGTGATAATCAATACCTTCTATCACGATTTTGATATGCTTAGAAGTTTTAGGATGCCCTCTCATAAGTCCATTGGAAGAGAGGAGGTCCCATCAGTTTCCTCTGATGAGGATGAAGACTCTATCGGTCCAGATGAGTTTTTGTTGACAGTACCGAGAGGCATAATACCTCCGCCTGCAGAGCCTCTTGTTATCCCCAGTAAGCGAAGGGCTCCTACTCTGAAAGAGACTTTCCCTCGCAAGAAAAAGAAGACTGTTAGTGGTCCTGTCAGGACTTCCAGCCATGAGGCTCCTAGGAGTGAGCCTGTTGTTTCCCCGGTCGGGGATGATCCTTTGATTAGAGGTTCCTCGCCTTTTAGAGAGGGAACCTCCACAGTTCTGGCCACCAGTACCGGAGATTCTTTACTCAAACCTGCTGTCGCTGCTACCGCTTCAGGTAGTGCTACGAGATCGTCTTCGAGGCTGAGCAAAATAAGGATCTCTTTATCCAGCCCAATAATGGGTCCAGCCCCTTCTTCATCTGTAAGTATCTCCAGCGAGATTCCACCCGATGAACCTCGATTGGATCTGGGTGAAGACTTGGATGACTACTCTCAGATGTCGTTTGGTGCCCTTCTCTAGGTATGACAGCTCGCTTAACATCATTAAGAAATAATTTAGCTGTACTGGCTGCAGACGCGACATATATACCATCGACCATGGGTAAATGTCGTCTTTACGCCTCTTTTAGAAAAATTAACATCATGTTGATATTAACTTTCTCTTGTCTTCTTTTCAGGGGAAGACATCTACGGGGAGGGAAGCGTCGACGCAACCTTTTGCTTTGTTGCGGCTCTTGCCGATGAAACGACGATGCTTGACCTTGAAGAGAAAACTTTTTCGGGTGCCGGCTCGCCCAATACAGTCCCAATAACTTCAGAGGAGGATGAGCCTGTTATCACGACTATGCCTCCTTCGAGTACGCTAGCCACTTCGACCGTTGTTTGTGCCTCTACTTTTGTCACGCCATCTGCTGAAGCAATGACTTTGACGATACCCTCTGCAGTCGTTCCTGGAAGGGGATTCTCCGACATTGCAGTCACTCCCAGCGTCCATTCGGATCTCGCCATGATAGTTGAGCTGTATACTAGTATTGTCCATACCTCTTTGAAAATACTGATATCAATGGTGCTGGAGAAGAATCTAGGCTTCGAGGCTCTGAGGATGTCCTTCCAGGTTATGATAGTGCCGATCAGAAATTCAACGACGCTGGGAGAGCTGATGCGCTGGAGCAAATAGTTAATGGTTTAGAATAACCCATTAACAATTATTTACAACTATCCCGAGGCAGCATTGATGACCTGATTCAGGCTGAGTATGACTCCATGACTGCTGAACTTGTTGGAGAGATAGAAAATCTGAACAAATCCATCGAGGCACAGCAGCAAGAGATGAATGAGGAGCATGCCGTATTGGGGTATGTCATTCCCCAGCTGGCTACGTGTGACTCCGAATATGAGGAAAAGGCAGCGAGGGTCCGCAAATTGGAAGACGAACTCGCTCAGGCAAAGAAGAGGGTTCTCTCTATATCGGCATCTCGAGATGTGTTGAAGGACCGATTGGAAGCGGCTCAGTAGAACCTGGCACGTGCGGGTGTCACCCACGCAGGTTTTGTACATGCTCGGTCTGAACTTTCTGCCTTGAACAATGAGGAGGCAAGGTTGGAGCGGGCTCGCGCTAACATCTTGAACTTCAGGAATGAGAAGATGGCCGCACTGGCGCAGCAGATCCGTGATTTGACTGCTCCTCCCCAATAATGTACTTTTTTTTCTTCTGTAATTTCTCGAAGATAATAAAGACACATTTTCTGACTTTGTGGACCCATCATTTTAGAATGTGGTAGGCTAGGGTGAAAGTGATATCAGAGGTATCATTAACATGACATTCTTTCGTTAAGGTTTTGCTGAATGTAAATCTATTCAGAGTTAACATGAACCTGAAAGAATATAATCTAACTAAATTTGTATATTAAACACTATCAGAGGTAATATGAACATGATAGGCTTACAAATTAGTTATGGATATCTATGCGGATGTCACATGAACCTGATAGAATATGATCCAGCTAACCTTTGTGTATGGTATCGTCAGAATAAGATCTTCGTCATACTCCGTTAAACGAAGGAGATCAAGTATAGTACTTCTTCGGGAATTTGCAGTTGATAGTAGCCAAAAAATTTCATTAGACTTGGATAATCTGTAAGCGCCATTTGCAATCATATAAGGGCCTTCCCATTTATTTATGATTGTTTGTACGAATTTTGAATTTTGTACTAGAGGTAATATGGACTTAGTACGATACAGTATTTGTCGAGGACATCCCACTGGAGGATTTTTTATGGACCTATTACTTTTTGTGCATGAGAGTACAAGTAATAGATTTGAGACAAATCCTGACAGAGGCAATACGACTCTGTGGGGATAAGTAGAGACTGACTCTTTCTTCGCTGGGAAAATAAGGATAGTTCAGAGATAATATGGACATAAACTTTTCGTTTTCCATTGTGGGCATTCCACGGAGGAAATTTTTTGTGGACCTATCACTTCTTGTGTACGAGAGTGCAAGTAATAAGTTTTAGGACAAGCCCTGTCAGAGGTAATATGGATATGGCAGTTTTTGTGGACCTAACACCACGAGCGTACTTAGAATTAAGTACGAATATTAAGTTGAGATGACGACTGATATCAGAGGTAATATGAACATGATAATCGATAGCCGGATTTAGAAGGTTTGTTCAGAGGTAATATGTACATGACAAACTTTCTGAATTGTGATTCCATCGGGGATGGAGGTATATATCTGCTCAGAGGTAATATAGACATGGCATTTTTTGTGGACTTAACACCCTGGCGTACTTAGAGTTAAGTACGGATGCTAAGTTGAGATGACAACCGATATCAGAAGTAATATGATAATCGATAGCCAAACCAGAAAGGTTTGTTCAGAGGTAATATGAACATGACAAACTCAGTTGGAAAAATAAAGAAATGTTTGGACAATAGTTCAGAGGTAATATGGACGTGAACTCATGTCCGAAATTTTTTTACTGTGGAGTGATTTTTTCTGAGTGGGGATAGTCCTGAAGAATCCGCTGGAAAAACTTTAGGGACTTATCATCCGGTATTTTCTTGAGGGAGCAAATTGTTACGTTAGAGTGAAATTAATTTGCAGTGATTGTCCCCTCGTTTACAGATGCAAGGTGATGACTTTAGCGTCGATCAACTCTTGGATTCTCCTTTTCAGTACATAGCATGCCCTTGTGGGGTGATGAATGTACCGATGAAAGAGACAATAATCAGGGTTATCGACTTTGTCATCCCTCTCAGGGTATCTAATGTTAGGTAGCCGAAGTTTGTGTTCCTTCGTCAATATATTAAAGATTTCAACGATATCATATTCATTGAAGAAGAAAGTCCCCTTTGGCCTTCGGGCTCTCGATGCTTGAGTTTTACGGTCTTTCCGGAAGATGGTCATCGTTGCATCATCTTCGGACTCAGAGAGAATTCTACCCCCAGCTTTAGATGCTGCTCTGTTTTGTCGAGGTAGACTACCCCCAGACATGTCATGGCGTTTGTCCACAAAAGTTGATATAGAAGGACCTGCCTCTGGTATTACAGGATCATACTCTGGAGGTTTGGAGTTTGCAAGAGATGCAGTATACCCCAACCCAAAACGAGTTTGTTGACAGTAAGGATTATCATGCAACGGTGTTCTTCTGCCTTTTCCATAGTTGAGGCCTTGTTTCAACTTCAAATCATAACCCATGATTTGTATAATCTTCAAAGCTTGTGGGCTATGCCTGTGGATTTGCATTTTGACAACTTCAGATGTTGACGCATTCGACCGAAGATTATTTGATGCTAATCGTCTCGAGTTGGCGGAACAATAAAGACAAAATCTTCATATGGCCCATATGTCATGACGACATTAGATGTTGACGCATCTTCCCACATAATCTCCCCACGCGTGGTAGTTAGGGGAACTGAATCCTGGTTATGACTCCTGTCTTTGCATTTCTGGATCAAAAATTCATGCAAGTCAGGAGGATTAACAGCAGCAGAAGAAGAAGGCTTATTTTTTCTGTTTATATTAGTTGGAATATGGATATTGGGAACCATCACTCTCTCCCTGCCACCTGTATACAGCAGTTCAGCCATGTGAGTAGCACATGATCCATGAGGATCGCATCTATCCACAAACCGGGTCTTCTTTACGCTGAGGGAATTGGCCGGGCGTAGTCTAGATTTTTGCTCAGGCTGGCATAAAACTGAGGAAGTCCTCAATCGGCCATCAGCTTCTCGCGTAATCTGGAGAGCGGGCAGATTCTTCTCTTGATGGCGTAAAGGCTGAGAGGTTGGGAAATCTGCCACTTGTTTTCCCTTGCGTAGATTGCAGGAACCATCTGCTTTTCCACGGAGGAAAGATGCATTTTTATACGTGGAGCACGTTTGGAATTTCTGAATTGGCGCTGAGGCATTATCAGAAATTTTGTCTATCACGTCACAGATGGGAGACTAAATTTTATGCGCAGGGCGCGGAGCAGACTTCTGGATTAGCACTGAGGCATAACCAGAAGTTTTGTCTACCACGTCACAGACAGGAGACAAAGTTTTATGCGCGGAGCACGAAGTAGACTTCTGGACTAGCACTGAGGTATTGCCAGAAGTTTTGTCTACCAAGTCACAGACGGGAGACAGAGTTTTACGCACAGAGCGCGGAGTAGACTTCTGGACTAGCACTGAGGCATTGCCAGAAGTTTTGTCTACCACGTCACAGACGGGAGACAGAGTTTTTCGTGCGGGGTGCGCAGGTTGCGAAGCTACAACCTTGTTGGTCGGAGAAACCAGAGAGTCGGCAGGAATGGTAGGGGATGTCTGGGGCATCCATACCTTACGCAATTTCCTGTTGTCTTGGACAGAGAGGGAATGAGAACTACCCCCTGCTCGAAGCATGTCTTCGTAGGCTGACTGGTCGAATTGGACGACCAAGGTCTTCTTCATTGATCCTACTGATACTGCACCGTATTGAGTAATTGCTTTCTCGTCAGATGAGAAAGTCATCCCCAGCAGAGTCGCCATCTTGTGTTTGATAATAAACGAAAAAAATGAAACTAGGTTTATACGAAACCCTTTCTTTGGTTTACAAACAAGAAGTACAATTAATCCTATACGAGGATATTAAGTACAAAATTTAATCTGGATAAATATTGCTATAGGAGTTTGATCTGCAGTCGATCACTTTGTCCCTTGGACCACACGATGATGAAGAAGTGTTGTAGAAGAAGGAGAAGCTTCAAAGATTGCAAGGGGTAGTGGATGCTCGATGCCAAAATTGTCGATCACTACTCTCTGTCTGTGCTCTTCTCTCTTTGATTTTTTGACCTTTGACCTCTCTTCGACCCTGGACCTCCGTGACGGAGGTCTCTATTTATAGAGTTTAGTGACAGTAACTGTCCAGTCGGCGTAGAAGCCGGACAGTGGAGAGTGTGGCACTTTTTATGCGGTGGTTATAATAACTGCCATCCACGTATAAATGATCTTCAGATTTCGCGTGTGACGCGTGTCCCACTATGAGGTAACGCGTATAACTGCTGCGAAGATCATGGCATGCAAGCCACGTAGGTAACTGCCCCTCACATAGAAAAGTTTGGCATAGAAGCCAATGACTGTCACCATGGCGTAGAAGCCAAATAGTTGTCAAGTTGACGTAGAAGGCAAGTAGGCGTAGAAGCCTGATGCTGTATGAATAGGTAGCTAGCGTAAGGACAGCCGGTTATCCTTGTTTGACTGACAAAATAGCCTTAACATGCACCAATGCAAATATAGCCTGAGTTGGCATATATCTAGGAGATAGCATACGGTGTACTCCTGTAGTTAAAAATAGCCAGGTCGGCGTATTTCAAGGAGATAGCGTACATCGTACTCTTATAACTGAAAATAGCCTGATGGCGTAATATACAGAGGTTCTGATGTGGACGTATTAGCCATAATTATGGCTCACCCAGTCTTTGAAAGTAGAACCAAATCTCGTGCATTAAATGCAGAGATCTGCCCCCATCACACGCATTAACTGCAGAGACGTGCCTCAAGCTCTGTACGAAGAGCAGATTTTGACGTGGCAGTTCGTTTCATCTTCTGCTGAGCGTAAAAGCTCACATCTGCCTGTATAAAACTAGGCAGCGTATTCCCTTGAATGCGTAAAAGCAATTTGTATCAAGAAAATATCACTAAACGACGGTCTGGGTCTTTGTGCCGAACCATCATTACAGCCATCGTCTGGATAGTCGTACAGTACTCTTTGTCAGGATTCAGGTTCACTGCATGATCTGACAGGTTCGTTCGAGGAATACGAAGAGTTCCCTGTACGACTTCCCACTGCATTAAAAGGGAGCAGATTTTACGCCAAAGTGGCAATGTGACAACCTTTTTACGCTAAAGCAGTCTTGAAATACTGTATTACGCGGGTTGTTCTGGAGCTGTATTTTATGCTGTACTAGCGATGAAGCTCTGCTGTACACCAATGGCTCTGAAGTCATAACTTATGCTACACAGTACTGAAACTCTACTTTACGCGAGTTTTATGCATACTGCGTATAATTCTGCAGCATATTTTTCATGCTTCTACAACAGGTTCGAACCTCGGTGTGCGTGTACGAGGACAACGGTAAGTGTAAGGCCCCTGATTTTCAGAATTGTTAATTTGGATTTTTCTGTAATTAAAACCTAGGCTTTTGATAATTAAATGATTTTTAATTACTGTTAATTAATATTAAAATATTATAGAAATAATATTTTATGGTGTAAAATGGAAAACCGGACATAGGACAATTTTTAAAGTCCTAGAAACTATTAAATAAATAAACCGAATTAAACCCGTGCCAATGCCCGACCTCCCCATGAGAGCCGAAGCCAAGCTCAAGGAGCGTTGACCCAGCCCAAATCCTAGGTCTAACCCTAGTCTAATTTCTGTATGTATAAATACATAATTTTCTATCCTTTCTCCACAAAAGAAAATAACAAAAAATCCCTATTTTCCTAAAACAAATCCCTAACCCTAACCCTAGCCATCAGCCGCCCTTTTCCCCTGACCTCCCTCCGGCCCGACTTCGGCGGCGCACCGCCGCGTCCGCCCCGACCGACGGTACAGGGCCCGACCGCCCCGCGGTGCAGACTCCACCCCGCTCCCGCCTCCCTCATCCGGCCGGCTGACCCGCAGCGGCTCCGGACCACCGTCAACCTCCTCCGCTCGGTTTCCCCTCCGCGTGAGCGCCGCCCGCGTTCACCCATCGATCCCCGCCTCGAGACCCAACACTTCCCCGAGTCCGCCACTCGAATCCTCGCCCCGAGCAGCCCCCCAGACCCCCGTCGACCTCAGCCCGACCCCGACAGCGCCGAGCGCCGCCTCCCACACGCACAGCCGCCGTGTCCAGCGCCCTCGACGACTTCCCTCAGCCCTGTTCCCCTCCGCTCAGGCCGACGAGCCGCCCCCGCCGACCAGAGCAGCTACCCTCTGACGGATCTCCGGCCGCATCCTGAACCCTAGCGTGGATACAGCAACAGTATCGGACACGGACGCAGGACACAAAGTAGGACTCGTACACGACTCGGACACGTGGAAATCAGTCTTCACGGAGCCCTGTTCATGTAGCATTTCCTCTCTCCATAATTCCATTTTCGATTCCGTCAGTTGCGTCGGGTAGAATGTATGACCCTCTCGGTGCCCGTGTAACTCGCTCGGTGCATCGCGTCCTGTGGCGATTGCGAACCGCGATCCAAAAATAGGAAAAATAATGCCCTATTTCATCCCGAAACTGAGTGCGCCCCGCCAAACGGGACGACTTGGTCGCGCGCGGTCTTCACCGATACGTGTGCATCATCCATACGGACGTGTGGAATTTCGCACAAGTTGATTTGGATGTGTGTGTGCACCGGAATCAACGCGTATCCGCGGACACCGTCCCGTATCCGTCTGTTCTGGAACATGCTGTAACTTAGTGTACACACGTAGGATCAAGACAAAACTTGTGCCATCGGACTCGTAGCAATACGCTGGTCTTGTGACCCAAGTTTGGTTCGGTTCTGAGGACGTTGACAAAATCGTGTATCGTGGGCCCTACAGGCTCCACTTGACGGGCGATTTTATGATCGGCTCATCGGAATCAAATTCTGGAAGTTCCGTTGGGTTTGTATCATCGTTCCTGACTTGTAGACACTGAGTTTGAGGAATTTGGAGACCTTTGACCCTGGCACAATTTTTGGTACAAAGTGGCCCACAAGTGGCCCCCGTTTTGGCCCAGAAATGTCATTTTTGCCCCTGTGTCCGAATTGGACTCAAGGACAGGGATTTCTAGCTATTTGATATTTTTTGAATCTAATGGTGATGTTTATTTCAGCAACCGGAGTAGTACCTGCAGATCACAGTGAGACCAGAGCTACAGTTGGAGCCAGGACCCCAGGCAAATGTACCTCGCCAAAACTTGCAATTCAGGATACCCCGCCGACCAGAGCAGCTACCCTCCGACGGATCTCCGGCCGCATCCTGAACTCTAGCCTGGACACAGCAACAGTACCGGACACGGACGCAGGACACGAAGCAGAACTCGGACACGACTCGGACACGTGGAAATCAGTCTTCACGGAGCCCTGTTCAGGTAGCATTTTCTCTCTCTCCATAATTCCATTTTTGATTCAGTTAGTTGCGTCGCGTAGACTGTATGACCCTCTCGGTGCCCGTACAACTCGCTCGGTGCATCGCGACCTGTGGCGATCGTGAACCGCGATCCAAAAACAGGAAAAACAACGCCCTGTTTCATCCCGGAACTAAGTGCGCCCCGCCAAATGGGACGACTTGGTCGTGCGCGATCTTCACCGATACGTGCGCATCGTCGATACGGACGTGTGAGATTTCGCAGAAGTTGATTTGGATGTGCGTGCGCACCAGAATCGACGCGTATCCGCGGACACCGTCCCGTATCCGTCAGTTCTGGAACATGCTGTAACTTAGTGTACATATGTCGGATCGCGACAAAAATTGTGCCATCGGACTCGTAGCAATACGCTGGTCTTGTGACCCAAGTTTGGTTCGGTTATGAGGACGTTGACAAAATCGCGTATCGTGGGCCCCACAGGCTCCACTTGACAAGTGATTTTGTGATTGGCTCATCGGAATCCAATTTTGGAAGTTTTGTTGGGTTCGTATTATCGTTCCTGACTTGTAGACACTGAGTTTGAGGAATTTGGAGACCTTTGACCCTGGCACGATTTTTGGTGCAAAGTGGCCCACATGTGGCCCCCGCTTTGGCCCGAAAATATTATTTTTGCCCCTGTGTCCGAATTAGACTCAAGGACAGGCGTTTCTAGCTATTTGATATTTTCTGAATCTAATGGTGATATTTATTTCAGCAACCAGAGTAGTACCTGCAGATCACACTAAGACCAGAGCTACAGTTGGAGCCAGGACCCCAAGCAAGTGTACCTCGCCAAAATTTGCAGTTCTTGTTACTTATTTCCTTGGCTTATATATATATTGTGGTACATGCTTGACCTAGGATCGTGTGACTTTACCTAGCGTCCGATTCATAGTCGGGTGCCAACTCCGTACGTGGCGTTGTATATTATCATCTAGACATGGATACCGAGACCCATCTTCCTCGTACTTGTCCTATCAAGTACATCATAACCCAGGACACTTGACACTATTCATGAGACAGAATCTTCCTGAGATATTCATGGTAATTCTGTATAGGATACAGGTTTCATGACATATTCTTTATATATATGCTTAGAGCTTATTATGACTTGTTGCATTAGATATGATTGTGCGTGACATGGACATGGGGCCACATGGACATGAGACGTATGATTATATTGGGTGGGGAGAGACACACAGGCTACAGGTTGATTTTATATTATGCTGACATCTCAATCTTTCGCTGAGCTAGACGACCACATGATATTACTGCTACTGGCTCCCCGACACAGAGCTTGTAGTGGTTTCAGCCTGAGTTCTAGTGCTGCTCTCATCTTGTATTTCACTTAGCTGGTTATATAGTATTCCCATCTTGTTTCATTTATTGTTGGAGAGACACACAGGCTACAGGTTGATTTTATATTATGCCGGTGTCTCAGTCTCACGCTGAGCTAGACGACCACATGATATCTCTGCTACCGGCTCCCCTACATAGAGCTTGTAGTTGTTTCAGCCTGAGTACTGGTGATGTTCTCACCTGCATTTCACATGGATGGTTACATATTTACCCTATTTATTTTATTGACTATTTTACTGCATTATTATGGCTTGTATTTTCTGTACCTTGTTATGTCCCCTGAGGACCTGGATCCGGATTATGTCCCCAGGATTAGCAGAGGAGATCCACCCAGAGTTATACAGTATAGGAGCATTAGCAGGAGCAGAAGCAGGAACAGGAGCAGTTACTAGATTAGTACCAGATTCAGCAGACGAGCGATCACCGAGGTTATCTTCTGAGTATATATTGTTTCATACTCAGTATTGGCTGTAGTTATCTTTATTCTTGTATCTTGACAAATGTATCAGACTCATTGTCGGGTTATTTCCTGGGTTTATATTCATTAGATATGATCTTGCTTTATGATTCTGATATTGTGGTATTTATTTTGTGGATGAGACTAGTATATTTAGACCATTATTGTTACATTACAGCTTAAGCATGCCCCGATGGATCCATTAAATTGGGTTTGTCCATCGGTGTGTGCTGCTGGCCATTATCACGCGTCTGGTCCCTCGGTATTTTGGGATTGGGGCGTGACAGTAAGGTTAACGACGATGACGACGATGGTGATGACGATGCGACGATGATGGTGATGACGATGATGCGATGATGAGATGATGATGAGTTGATGATAATGATGATGGAGTGATGATGATGATAACGATGGGTTGATGATGATGATGATGATGGGATGATGATGGGTTGATGATGATAATGGGTTGATGATGATGATGGGGTGATGATGATGGGGTGCTCCGGCCAGGGGTCCGGCCAAGGAGGACAGTGGTGGTGATAGATAGTGGACAGGGTGGAAGAAGGAGGAGGCTCGGGTGGTGCTGGTGGTAATGGTGAAGTGATGATGTTAGGGATGCTGGTAATGGCTGCTCGCCGGAGTTCGGCCAGGGGAGGTTGAGCCGGAAAGGGAAGGAAGAGGAGGTTGACAGGGAAGAGGAGGAAGTAGGGGACGAGACTGCTGTAACCGGGGTCCGACGTGTGCTGTGGCTCGGGTGATGGCTGTGTGCTCGGGATGGAGAGGTTCAGGCCGGAGACGATGGCCTCGGGTCGAGGATCATCGAGGTGGAGGAGATGAGGGCCGGGAAGTCGGAGTCTGCTGTGAGCGGGGTCGAGATGGTGAGTTCGGCGGCTCGTGGTCCGGTTGACGACAGTGGGATCGAGCTCCGGCGTTAATGGCATCAGGGGGGAACTGGTTCACTGGGGATGGTGAGGGCAGCGACGCTCGGCTTCAGCAGTGGGTCGTCGACGGTGTGCAGCCTGTTGGTCGGGGGAGAGTGGCAGGGATCAGCGGGATGAGTCGGGGAAGGGATGATGAATAGTAGGATGAAAAAAATAGGGACGACTGTGCTCTTTGGTATAGAGTTTGGGTTTTTGAGTTTTGGGAAAATAACAAAGAAAAAGTGCTATTTATACATGTGAAGGAGGGTTGAATGTTTGACCTAAAATTTTGGGCTTGGTCAACATCTCTTTGGGATGGGCTTGGCCTCACATGGAGAGATTTGGAGGGCTATAATTTGCATTATTTAAATGCAAGAATAGGGTTAACGAGGGGGCGATGTTGTGCGTTGCACATTCCAAAAATTATAAAAAAATTCATATGAAGGGGAAAAATGGATTTCGGTATGTATTGTCCAATGGTGTGGACACCTTAATACATTTTTGCATAAAAGTGCCCAATAATTAGAAAATTGCACAAAGATGAAAATTAAATCAATTTAATTAAAATTAAAGTGCAAGGTGTTCTGGAATTAATTAGAAGTACATGAGGATAAAATTAGGTGAGACACAAGTATCATGGACATAGGGGACTCAGAACAGAATATTGTCATAAATTGGGTTGCACGAAATGGGTCAAGATTGTGTTTTCAATTTCGATTGGAACGCACAAGGATACAAAGTTAGAATTATTTAGAATTAAATACATACGTCTGCGACGAATATTGTGCGACTAAAATATTGCACAAGAGAGCATAATTATAAGTTACACCAAGGTCAGAATAGAAGGCGGTCACGTCTAGGATAAGGATGTGAAATTTGTAGGAAGGCAATGGCTAGTGTAGTGCTCCAATTATCGAAGCAACGGTAAGGTGCACTATGTGATATAATATTACAAATAATTAAATAATTCTAGTTGGGTTCAACTAGCCCTAGTTTCACTATCTAAGCCAAGTAGGTCGAATTTTGGGTGAGGGAGTTTATAAGAAGCAATAGCAACAGGGAAGAGGGCGGCGGCGGAATGCGAAGGCGGGTCCCCTTGCGTGGCGAGCCCCGGCTCGACGGAGGCGACCCCGAAGGCGTCCATGACCCTCCTCCTGGCCTCCCCCATCCGCTCCCTGCCTCCGTCTCCCCCCGCTCCCCCTCCCCCTCCAATGGACCTCATGCACTCAGCCAAGTTGGCCTATTTTCCGAGTCAATTAAGCACCTTGAGTTCGTCCTCGAACGAGGCGGGATTGTAAAACCCCTAATTTTAAATTTTAAAATTTTAATTTAAGTGTATTTTTTTACTATTAAAGTATTGGATTTTTTTGACTATTTTCTTGGGTATTAGAAAATAAAATAGTTTATTTTATTAATAATATAAATATTTATTTAAATTTAGTAATTGAAATATATATATATATATATATATATATATATATATATATATTGAAAAAAAATTATTTATTCAAGTATTACGAATTTTTTTAGAATTTATTTTTATTATTTATCTAATTTTCTACTCACATATATATTCTAAATAAATAAAAAAATAAATAGATAAAAAAATTACAAAAAATAGTTATATAGATATATTGGTTGATGATTTCATATATATTTAGTTGTATATATAGATGTAGTTATATATATATATATATATATATATATATATATATATATATATATATATATATATATATATATATATATATATATATATATATATATATTAATAAGAAAGAAAGAAAAAAAAACCTTAACTATCCAAGACTTTTCCCATACCCTCACGACTCTACCCGCGACCCAGGAGTTGACCGACGCCCCTCCCCTTCTCTATATATAAATACACTTGTAAATGTAAATCCTAACCCAAAAATCAAAACACTAACCTTACCCCCCTGGCCAGCGACCCCTTGGCAGCCATGAGCACCGTCGCTGGAGCGCCGCAGCACCACCGGCAGAGGCGACAACAGCAGCCGCAGTAACAACAACAGCGATAACAGCGAGCAGTCCACGAACCCCACTTCCACCCCTCATGACTCTAACACCCCACACACAAAGTCCAATTTCTCTCTCATCTTGGCTCCGTTTTATGAACTAATTCTTCGTACACGCTCACAACATAACTCTCTAGGATTTTCTCCAAGCGGGATAATTTTTGGTGTAGTGGTTTGGAAGAAAAGTCGACTCATAGTTGACAAAAAATTATTCCAAAATAGTTCAGAAATTCAGTCCAAGTACCCCTTGTAGAAGCATAAAAAAATAATGCAGGCCGCATAAAGGTCATGCCCCCTCAAAGGAACAACCAAGCTGCAGAGAAGCCACATGCGGCCCAAACAGAACGAGCAGCAGAGAAGCCACATGCGGCCCGACCAAAACGAGTCGCAGAGAAGCCACATGCGGCCTAAAATAACCAAGCCGCAGAGAAGCTAAATGCGGTATGGTCAAACCAAAGACCAAGAAGCTGCATAATATACTCTATGTGGCCTGAACAACCGCAGAGCAAGGAGGCCGCAAAAAAAATCCATGACATAGTAGTCGATGCCTTTCAGGCTCTGACACATAATTCAAGATGCCGACACTTCAAGATTCGTGAAAGACGAAAGCTCAAGAAAAGACAAACAGAAAGTCACATCTGTAGCGCCCCGTTCTTCCGATGCGGAGAGCGCGGCTAAGAAACACAAGTCGGTATCGTTCGATCGGGATAGATTAAATTAAGAACTCGTCCTCGTTATGGATTTGTTTTTTCGGAATCGATTCCCATATTCAGTGGACTGCGCCCCAAGGATCGGCTTAGCGGCTGAGTCAGGAGGGACTCTTCGCTGCTATCTTTTATTTCCTCGGTTTTTGATGTCGCTTGTTGCTTTCGTGCTTTGAGTTGGTTTTGGGATTTGCTTGTTTTCCTTGAACGGTTTTGATGGTTTTTATTGCATTCGTTCATTGACTTGCACTTCTATTCCGAGATTGGAAAGAGAGGAAGAAGTATTAATCGAGCTGTTCGTGCGCAGGTGAACGAGCAGTAGGCGGCTTGCGAGCGGAGTCGTGAAGTACCTCTTTCCTTCTCCTTCCATCAATCTAAGTGAGTGGCTACCAACCCGATTAGCTAGCCCTGCTTCCAAGCTTCACTCCTTTGCCCCGATCAAACGATACCAAATAATAATAAAAGAAACCAAGATAAAAGACAATAGACTTGGTTATTATGCTTGTCAATCAAACCTGTGAACTGTTGCCTTATCGTATGCTTGTTCGTGCAAATGTTCTATGAATTATGCTAAGTATGACACACACCTTGTATTGTGCATAATTGTTCAGGAAGGCTATGCTAAATGAATCATGCATTACTGCTTGTCGTGCACTCATATTTTTGCACTCGTGTTCTTGCAATCGTGTTGCCTCAACTGCATGAATTGTTAACTTATTAATCGTGTTCGATCAGGGACAACTTGTGCACAAGGTATAGTTCTGCGGACGGTCGCTGGGGCACTGGCACCGATCCGATCCGGGCAGAACTCGTGTATAGTCATCGTGTACGGGATAAGATGGCTTGCAACGCCTCGTGTACTATCGTTGCATGCTATCCTTGTCTCGGACTAGTCCATTATGGCAACCATTCCAGTGATCATCGTGTATATTTAAACCTGTTGCATACTAACTTGTGTCTTCGTGGCAGGGAAGGCATGGTAAGTATTGTGCAGGTAATTCAGACGGGCAGGTAAAATCCACCGAACGGTGGCACATTTATTTCAGTAAATTCTATATACTGCTTACTTGTAAATGAACTAAGGCAAGATAGAAACCCATAAATATGCATGCTTCATTTAAAACAACATGTTGATTGGTATAGTCAGGCTAGCTCGCCTTCACCAGCATGTTTTGATATGCTGACCCTCGTTGAAACAGGTTCTCCGCACTAAGGCGAACCGAGCGAGGAGCCGAAGTCGTCTACCCGATCCAGTCCAGTTGTTGGCGCATCTTCACCGCGCTCTCAAAGCATTTTGAAGTCCGAAGCTGCAACTCTTCATACACAAATGCAGCTTCGTGGCAAAGCTATCCTCCAGCCTGGAGGTCTTTATCGTTTTGAGTTTAGTAAAAGGGATATAATGTACAGGACTGCTATCTCATTTTGAGTCACCTCTTTTGTAAGCCGTTCGGCATATTAGCTAACTCGTTCAAGAGTTTGTAATAGATGTTCATTATCAATAAAAAGAACTTTTCCATGTTTCAAATCTGTGTTTTAATTTATCTGCGTACTCTGAATATGTGCTTGCTATGCAAATCATTAAAGCCTTGTGCGGGCGCAACTCCAGGCCCACACGGCGGTCACGATTCGGGGGACGCCTCAATTGATTCTACGGAATTGGGTCGTGACAACATCATGCATTAATAGCCTCAACAAACGTGCAAGGCCACGTGTCCTCACCCATGTGGCTTCGTCAACATGCGGCCAGAGTGTCCATCCGACCAAGGCTAAACGAGAGCCCGTATGCGGCTGTAAAACCCCCTAATTTTAAAATATTATATATATTTAATTAAATCATGAAATTTATTTATATTATTTCACAGTTAATTAGAAAATATAGTATTGATTTAATTTCCTAGATAAATACTCATTTGGAAATTTTGCACAAAACTATTATTATATTTTTGGGAGCCTTGTGGAAGAGGGATAGATATTTTTTTAGAATTTATTTTGGGTAAAAATATTTTTTTATATACCTTAAATATATATGTAAATAATACATAGTTATTAAATATAATAATAATAAGTAATAGTTATAATAATAATAATATTGATAATAATGATAGTAATAATAATAATAGAAATAATAACAATAATAGATAATAAAAAGAAAAAAAGAATATAAAAGAAAAGAAAAGGAAAAACCTTAAGGAAAACTAAACCTTAAACTCCCTAAAACCTAGCTATCCACAACCCCACAACAGCCCAACCCGCAACACTAGCTACCCCAACCCCACAGTAGCTCATCCCCGCGAGCAAACCCGGGAGGCCCGACCTATCCCCCTCCCTCGTTTCATTCTCCTTCCCTAAATATAAAAATATATACATCGAGTAAACCCTAACCCTACCCTAATCGCCCACTTCCCAATGCCGTCGACCTCCACCGCCAGGGACCAGCGCCGCCGACCGGCTCATCAACACCGTCGCATCCGCCCACCCGTCGCGTCCGCACACCCGCGCGACCGCGCGAACACCACCGCAGAATTTGACAGCGTTGTGCCCTACTTCACGCGTTGTTTTCCGCCTCGTCGCTCGATCAATTTCCGATCTGTCTTCACCGATATGATCACTACCTATCCCTCTCTAAATCTTGTTAATTAGTTTCCTTCGAGCAGTGTTAAAAACTAGGTAGAAATCGAAGCCAAGTTGAAGAAAAACCACATTTTAAACTGTCGTAAACTGTTCCAACGGCCTATATGTTTCGTGGTTGATATCTTCCAACGTAGACATCCAAATCGAGATCTACTTTTTCCTGTGTAAAGTCCATATAACCGAGATTATTTCTCGTTAATTAGTTTATTTTATTATATGTTAGAATCAGAGATAACTTAGGTTGAAAACTCATAAAAACTTATTTTTGAAACATAAAAACTTGTGATACGGAGCGCGTCCTGCCAAACGGGACCGCCTCGTCGCGTACCAATTACACCGAAAGGCGCGTATGGTATGTTCTGACGTGTGGGCTTTCACGGAAACTGATTTGGACGTGTGCGCGCGTCAGAATCAACCCGTATCCGTAAAAAGTCCCCGTATCGCGACATTTGTAAAATACCGCACCATTTTGTGTATGCTCGTCGGAATGCGACAAAACTTACGCCATTGGATTCGTGGTATCACGTTGGTCCTGTTCACGCAATTCTGAGACAGTTGACCAAGCTGTCTATTTGTGGGTCCCACGGTTGACTTTAAGGACAAATTTTTTTGGCTCACCGGAATCTAAAATTGGACATACCGTTGAGTTCGTACTGATGTTTAGAATTTGTTTGACCTATAATTTGTTCTATTTAGAGACCTTTACCTCTGGCACGCATTTTGGTGCAAAGTGGGCCACATGTGGACCCCGCCTTGACCCAAAATTATTGTTTTGTCCCTATGTTCAAATTGGACGAAAGGATAGTATTTTTCTCACTTATTCTGGGAACGTTGGTGATGTTTATTTCAATGTCCGAAGATGTTTATTCGGAGGCCATAGTTTCTGATCAAGTGTGCTTGACGCCTGGATGTTTATACTTTGCAGCTTTCTTGCCAGGCAAGTATACCTTGCCAAATTGCTTACAGTACTTTGCATTCTTATTATATTTTCTTATATTCATTGCTTGTGTCTTTTCTTTTAGTCATAATTATACATTATATATGTTGACACACACTTGATACATAGTATCATGGGAGATGAGGACAATCAGTAGGCGTATGGGCTATAACCACGCTGGTAAAACGTAGTAACTAGCACGCACTACGGTAGTTGTGTCGCGCTAGTCGCTACCCTTGCAGTATGTCGATTTTTGATGTTCCTGACGTGTGTGTGAGTTATGAGATTAGATAAAGTAGCCTACCCATGCCCATATGTCGAAAAGTTGTCCTCATTATGCATTCATATAGATTGTCTTGTACAGCGTACTTATATATTTTCTGTCTATTATGCATGTTTTACTGTATTCAATTGGCATGCTTCTATGTATCTTGTTACGTCCCTCTGAAGACCTGGTCCCTTGCCAGGTATAGATGACTATGAGTATCCGCAGGAGTACGGGCCAGGACCTGACACATTATTTTCTGCTGAGGAGGTCTTACCTTATGAGCATCTCTGATTATCTCTAGCGATGGATCTCTTAGCTGATACACTTATATCATCATCTTATTTTATATTGGAGATTTACCCTCCTCTCTCATTTTAGTATGGATATAGTCTTTGGTAGTGGATTTGTCTCCACCCAACTATCATTTTTGGATTATTCAGACTCATTATTCTAGTTTAGTTATTTATTTACTATGACTTGTTTTGTGGATGAGATTAGTATTTCCTGTGGCTTGTGACAAAATATATACCACATATGAGTTAATATTTATATTACAACATACGTGTGTATTATGGTATCCATATATTAGAGTTGTCAAATACATACGACTGGCATGCTAACGTATTCCTAGTCCTACGTATTTTGGGACTGGGGTGTGACACATGCAGTCTAAAATAACCAAGCCACAGAGAAGCTAAATGCGGCATGGTCAAACCAAAGACCAAGAAGCCGCATAATATCCTCTATGTGGCCTGAACAACTGCAGAGCAAGGAGGTCGTATAAAAAACCCATGACATAGTAGTCGATGATTGTCAGACTCTGACACATAATTCATGACACCGACACTTCAAGATTCATGAAAGACGACAGATCAAGAAAAGACAAGCAGAAAGTTACATCATGCATTAATAGCCTCGACAGACGTACAAGGCCACGTGTCCTCACCCATGCGGCCTTGTCAACATGCGGCCAGAGTGTCCATCCGACCAAGGCCAAATGGGAGCCCGTATGCGGCTACAAGACCAATGCTGCCTGGACATCATGCGGACAGAGTGTCTATCCGACCAAGGCTAAACGAGAGCACGTATGCAGCTACAAAACCCATGCGGCCTCATCACCATGCAGATTAAGTGTCAATTCGACCAAAGCCTTACGAGAGCTTGCATATGGCCAAAGTGTACATTCGACCAAGGCCATACGAGAGTTTGCATGCGGCCTCATCAACATGCGGCTAGAGCGTCTAGACGACCAAGGCCAAATGAGAACACGTATGCGGCCATGAAAATATGAAGCCAAGATATTATGCGGCTCTCGACTCACAAGATTTTTCTATTACAACCGAAGACGATTTCTCGCACAGTCAGTGCTGAATAAGTGTCCAGTTGACCAAGTCACGCACGCAACAACCCTGAGAGCTCTTCAACAACATATCCTAACCGAGACCACATGGCAGCATATCCGCATCATGCGACTGCGGTTACAAACGTATTATGTTGAATGAGTCCTATGCGGCCACGAAACAGAGCCATATGCGGCATCGATAGTCCGTCAGCACGACGACTATAAATAGCAAGGGTAGCATACTGTCACGCCCCGATCTCCCATCAGAATCGGCCATCCCCGCTGGACGTGAATCACCGCGCCAGCGCTCCCGCAGGACGAACGTTTCCATCGGGACGTGATACCGTGCGAGCCTGGAGTTGCGCCCGCGCGAGACAAATACCGAAACGACCGTTGATAACTAGTTTGCAGAGTCGTCATAGCGGAAACATAGAATAAACATAATATTGAATCCAAATTAAGCTCTTTATTTATATGAAGTAAATATTACAAGCGGCGCTAGGCCGAGATTACAAGTCGCTCATGCTCTAATGAATATGCCCTTAGGCTTAGAACAGATTCAAACGATCTGGATGATGATGTTCCCATATATTATGTCTAATATATGTGAGCTCCAGGTCCACGCGCCACGATCCAAGACGCCAAGTGCGGTCTGGTGCCTCATTGCGTTAAGCATTCTCCGAATCCGTACGAGTTATCCTGCACCTTGCATACAGACCAGTTGGGTATCAGTACATTGAATGCACTGGTGGGGAGGCCTCTCGCCCATGCCACAAAACAAGCACATTCATTACTTATGTGCACCAACTAATTTCGTTGTCTTTCTAGTCTTTTGCCTTAGGATCAGTTACATGGCAATATAATAAAAGTAATATCCGTGTCTGCTCAAGAGTGTCATAATAGTGAACAACTGAGTTCGTCTTACCATTTCTTACCATTCGGCCTTCCCTGTCATATGCAGTAATATAAACAATAATCAACTGAATAACAAAGAACATTTATGAAGTCCAAGTGTTATGTCGTGTCTCTGCCTCAAACCCATTCTACTCGAACTATGTTTGTTACCGTACATCCATTCTAAATATGCAGAATATCATGCAAATTTACTCCTTCACTTTACTCCTCTTCTGAATGCGGATAGCCGCTATGCAAGCATGACTTATCTATATGAAGGTCACTGGCTTTGTTAGCTATAGTGGACATGATCTGCGATGGACGGTTGTCTTTCCAGCTCGGGTGCTAGCCTTGCTGGGCCTTCCTAACTGTCTGACGAGTCGGCACTCATCCAGGTCGGTAGCAAGCCTTGCTGGATGTCCCGCTCCCGTCTGCTAGTCATCAGCTAGCGTATTACCAGGACTACACTGGCATTGTCTTTCAGGGCTGACACGATTTGGATGTCTCAACAATCGTGTCGAGGACTAATCTCGACCTGTTGCACAACCAGTTGTCCGTGACCATACAACTACTCTCCCACTTCCAATTCTAGCCGAGGACTACACTCAGATCAATCTTGCCGAGGACTACACTTGGATCTTTCCTCTTTACGTAGCACCCTAGTTAGAGACTGCCTCGGTGATCTACATATCCTGAGTAATTTTTTTCTTTTTCTCCTGACTCGGAACGACTACTTGATAGTCTTCCTCGTTTATGTAAGTTATATGATTATACTCTATCCCGTGTCATATTCCGTGCGATGCCTTGTTTGGATAAACAAAGTTTATACGAAACTTTTACTTACAAACGAGAAAATAGAAAAGTACAAATAATCCTATACGAGGATATTAAGTACAATAAAATAATTCTGGGGAAGTATTGCTATGGAAGTCTGATCTGCAGTCGATCACTTTGTTCCTTGGACTATACGATGATGAAGAAGTGCTTTAGAAGAAGCTTCAAACTTTCTCTGAACTGAAGGCAAAAGTCGGCCAAAGGAAAGTTGCAAGTAGGATCGAATTCTTGTTGCCAAATTTGTCAGCCAAAACCAATTCCCTCCTTTACCCTGTGACCAGGGGTCTCTATTTATAGAGATCAATCAAATAACTGCCTGGTTGGCGTAAAAGCCAAATGACTGCCTTGTTGGCGTAAAAGGCCAAACTGGGAAGAAGATTGCCTCCTTTACGCTGCGGTTATGACAACTTCTACCCACGTTCAAATAATCTTTTAAATCTGTGTATGACACGTATCCCTTTATAAGGTAACGCGTATAACTGCTTCTCGAAGATCATGGCATGCAAGCCACGTAGGTAACTGCCCCTTTGCAAATATAGTCGAGTTGGCATATTTCGAGGAGATAGCATATGGCGTACTCCTATAGTTGAAAATAGCCTGGTTGACGTAAAAGCCAAATGACTGTCTTACTGGTGTAAAAGGCCAAACTGTGAAGAAGATTGCCTCATTTACGCTGTAGTTCTGACAACTGCTACCCACGTTCAAATAATCTTCTGAATCTGCATATGACACATATCCCTTTATAAGGTAACGCGTATAACTGCTTCTCGAAGATCATGGCATTCAAGCCACGTAGGTAACTGCCCCTGCGTCAAACTTGATGATTCATGAATAATAGATAACCAGCATAAAATAGCCAATTATCCTTCACGACTGAGGTCTTGAGCGTATTCTGGGCTAAGTAGCCTTATCAACGTACCTTTACAAATATAGCCGAGTTGGCATATTTTGAGAAAATAGCATACGGCGTACTCCTATAGTTGAAAATAGCCTGGTTGGCGTAAAATACAAGGATGGTGATGTGAGCGTATTAGTCACAGGCTTAGCTTTCCCAGTCATGACAAATTTTAAAAAATAGAACAAAATCTCGTGTATTAAATGCAGAGATATGCCTCAATCTCGTGCATAAAATACAGAGATATGCCTCGAGCTCTGTACAAGAAACATCTTTTGACGTGGCGTCTGATTTTGTCTTGTCTTGAGCGTAAAAACTCATTTCTGTCAATGTAGAATAGCTAGCGTGTTCAGAAGACTCCATTTTCTTCCTTTGAATGCGTAAAAATGAATTATATCAAAAATATGTCACAAAATGATAACCTGGGTCTCTGTGTAAAATCACCATCACAACCGTTCTATTGATCATCGTGCGGTACTTTTGTCAAATATCATGTTCACTGATTTGACTGACAAATTTATCTGAGGAATACGAAGAGTTCCTCGTACAACTTTATGCTGTATTAAAAACAACATTTTTGAAACTTTACGCAGGAAGGTATAGCAACCTTTTACGCAGAACAGCCTTAGAGCTCTGCTTTACGTGGACAGCTCTGAAGCCCTATTTTACGCCAAACAACCTTGAAGTTCTGTTTTACGCAGACATCTCTGAAGCCCTATTTTACGCCAAACAACCTTGAAGCTCTGTTTTATGCGGACAACTCTGAAGCCCTATTTATGCAACACAACCTTGAAGCTCTGTTTTACGCGGACAACTCTAAAGCCCTATTTTACGGCAAAGCTTTGTTTTACGCCAAACAACCTTGAAGCTCTGTTTTACGCAGGGAGGGACTTCACGTATGTTGGGGATTTTGACTGTAAAATACGCGAATAATTCCCCATCATATTTCATGCTTCTACATGCCTCAGTATGAACTCAACTATCTTTGCGGCATATATTAAACACTACTATATTTCAACTTAATAACCCGACTACACAAATAGCAATAAGATCTCCATGTTCTATACAATGATAAGGCGAGGTTATCCCCTTAGCTATGTGCGTTCATCTCTTTTATTAGCATGCAAAGGTTATCGCCTATGTCACGCCCCAGTCTCAAAATACGTAGGACTAGAAATATGTAACACGTCAGTCGTATGTATACGAACGCCAATATATGGAAACCATACACACACGTACGTTGTTCATGAATATCAAATCCACCAGTGGTAATATACTGTCAACAAGTCACACACAATCTATATCTCATCCACAGCACAAATAAATAAATAGGAAATAAATAACTGAATCTCAAAGATGAAGTCTCAAAGTATGATAGTCGGATGGAAACAAATCTACTGCAAATCGACTATACTAAAACTACTAAAAGAGAGAAGAGATCAACTCTAATATAAGATAAAATGTCTATAAAAGAAAATAGTAACTAGAATATCCATTAGTTGCGATGAATCAAAGATACTCTAAAGGTCCATACTCCTGTGGATACTCCTGCCCGTCTATATCTGGAAAGGGACCAGGTCCTCAGAGGGACATAACAAGATACATAGAACCATGCCAATAAAGTTCTAAAAATAAACATCCAAAAGGTCGCCTAACCGTCTAAGTGAATGTAGTTTGAGAACAACTTTCCAACGATTGGGCTATCTGGCTAAAATAGGATTGGCATAATTCTCTTGGAGATTCATGGGCCTACAAAGCATGTCGTCCTTTGAACGCCAGAGACCGCCTGATAATATATAATATATAATGGTCATCATTACCGCGCATCTCCGGCGGAGCGTATGGGTTATAGAAGGAAAGTGCAAAGGAGCCCAAACGCCTTATTTGTTGTTCTCCACCCCCCATGCTCTAAGCATGTCACATCCATGATGATACCTCTAAATAACTGCCAGGTCTTCTAGCATGCAAAATTTCTATCAGCAGTTATCCCTATCCGTCGCACGACCTATACGTACTAGTGGCCAGCCGAGTACGCAAGTCCGTATCCTACATGTGACTCACAATCATGTAATAATATTGTCATACCCAATGAAATATAAGAATGCCTCATGATAATGGGGTGGTCTCATAACTAGGTCAACATGTATATATATAATAAAAATAGAATACGACGCCATCGTCGTTGCACCCAAGTTATCCTTGGACGCGCAATTTATATAGCAGTTTAAAATATATGAACTAAATTGACAAAAATAAAATGCATACATCATATGGAATATAAATCATAGTACAATGGCAAGGTATACTTGCCTGACAAGAAATCTGTAAAGTGTAAGCATCCCGATGTCAGGTACACAGGATCAGGAACTAAGGCCTCCGAATAAACATCTTCGGATGCTGAAATAAAAATCACCAGTGTTCTTGGAATAAGTGATATAGCTAAAAAATAATACCTTTCGTCCAATTTGGACATAGAGATAAAACGATAAATTTGGGTCAAGGCGGGGTCCACATGTGGCCCACTTTGCATCGAAAAGCGTGACAGGGGTAAATGTCCTTAAATGGGACAAATTATAGGTCAAACAAATTCTAAACGTCAATATGAACCCAACAGTATGCCCAATTTTGGATTTCGGTGAACCGAACACAAATTTTCCCAAAAAGTCAACCGTGGGGCTTGCTAATAGACGACTTGGTCAACTGTCTCAGAAACGGGTGAAACTTGGGTTACAGGACCAGCGCGATACCATGAGTCCAATGGCATAAGTTTCGTCACATTCCGACGAGCGTACACTAAATGGTGCAGTATTTTGCAAAAGTTACGATACGGGAATTTTTTACGGATATGGGTTGATTCCGATGCGCACACACGTCCGAATCAGTTTTTGCGAAACCCACACGTCAGGACATATCATATGCGCCTTTTGGTATAATTGATACATGACGGGGCGATCCCGTTTGGCGGGGCGCACTCCGTATCACAAATTTTAAAGGTTTTAAGAACAAGTTTTTTATGATTTTTAACCCAGTTTAATTATGCATATAACACCAAATAAATTAATCTAATTGACAAAAAATAATCTCGGTTACATGATCTTCACATAGCAAAAAAAAATCTAAGATTGGATGTCTATGGTGGGAGATATGAGTCCTTAAACAGAGGTGGTCGCAACAGTTTTCTGTAGCGTAAAAGTTGTGGTTTTTCTCCAATTTGGTCTCAATTTTTACCTAGGGTTTAACGCTGTTCGATGGAAACTAATATACAGAGTTGGAAGAAGGATAGGTCGTGAACATACCGGTGAAGACAGGGTCGAATTCGGTCGTGAGATGAAGCGGGAAACAGGGTATGAAGTTGGGGTCATCGCAGTCAAATCTGTCACAAAATTTCTGCGGGATCTCGCGCGGTCGCGGACGCTGGCCGCGGCGGTACTGGGCTACGGCAGCGGCTGTGTCGTGGAGGTCGGCGGCACTGGGTTGTGGAGTAGAGAGGAATAGGTTTAGGGTTAGGGTTTTAAGACATAGCTTATATATATATATATATATATATATATATATATATATATAGAACAGGGGCGCGGGGAGATGGACCGAAGCGGCTACTGCGGTATGGGTTGTCATTAGCTCGCGGGGGGTGCTGGCTTTAGCTAAGGGTTTAAGGAATTAGTTTGATGGGCTTAGGATTTTGGGGTTTTTAGTTTAGGGTTTATTTATTTTTTTCTTTTCTATTTTCTTTTACTAGTATATATATATATATATATATATATATATATATATATATATATATATATATATATATATGGTTAATAAAATTTCGGAAAATTATATTAGCACATCCTAAAAATCTCCCAGCCTGCTACAAGACTTCCTAAAATAATTAAAATAAAATAATAGTAGTTTTGCTCCTTAAATTCCTAAATGAGTATCTACCTAGCAATTAAATTCAATAAGTTCATATTTTCTGATGGGCTAAGAGTTACATTAAATAAATTAAATGATTAATTACATATTTATAATAGTTTTAAAATTAGAGGGTTTTACATTCTACCCAACTTATAAAAATTTTGTCCTAGAAATTAAAACTAAGCCACGATAGAAAATCAAGGATGGTGTAAGGTAGAATTGAACAAGCAAATTCATACCTTGATCTACGAATAGATTCAGAAAATATTTGCGCATGTCGTCCTCGCGCTCCCAAGTGGATTCTCCTGGCGCGCCATGCTTCCATGCCACGCAGACCAAGGGAATAGACTGGTTCCTCAATACTTTCTCTCGACGATCAAGGATTCCCACATGTAGCTCTTGGTATGACAAGCTCGGCCCGATGGTGATCTCAGAGTGGTCGAGAACATGACTGCTATCTGCCACATATCGCCTAAGTTGTGACACGTGAAATACATCATGTACTCCCTCAAGTGAAGGTGGTAGAGCCAGTCGATACGCCACTTCTCCCACTCTCTCTAGCACGTCAAATGGTCCAATATACCTTGGGCTCAACTTGCCATGCCCTCTGAATCGAATAGTGCCTTAGTAGGTGATATCCTCAAGAAGACATGATCGCCCTCTTTGAACTCCAAGAGACGACGATAAAGGTCTGCCCACTGCTTCTGCCTGTCTTGCGCTGCTCGCAATTGTCCTTGTATCTTCTTCACTATCTCTACGGTGTTGACTACCAACTCTGGTCCCAGAATCTAACGTTCTCCTACGTCACTCCAACACACGAGAGACCTACACTTTTTTACATACAACGCTTCAAACGGAGCCATCTAAATGCTCGCTTGATAGCTATTTTTGTAAGAAAACTCCACAGGATGTAGGTGGTCCTTCCATGATCCTCCAAAGTCTAACATACAAGCCCTCAACATATCCTCTAGTGTCTAAATAGTACGTTCAAACTGTCCATCTGTCTGCAGGTGATAAGATGTACTGAACTTCAGACGAGTCCTAAGACTCTCTTGCATGCTTCTCCAAAAGTGAGATATAAAACACGAATCTCTGTCTGACACAATGCTGACCGGTATGCCGTGCAACCTCACGATCTGCCTTATATATAAGTCAGCTAAAGCTTCTGTAGACTGGCCAACTCTAAAAGGCAAGAAATGGGCTGACTTGGTGAGTTGATCCACTATTACCCATAATGCATCTCCCCCACTTGGACTCTTGGGAAAACCCGTGACAAAGTCCATAGCGATGTGCTCCCACTTCCACTTAGGAATCGGAAGTGGTTGCAGTAACCCTGCTGTTCTCTGATGCTCCGTCTTTACCTGCTGACATACTAGATATTTGGCTACAAAGCGAGCTATCTCTCTTTTTATCCCATGCCACCAAAAGTGCTGTCGTAAGTCACGGTACATCTTGGTGCCTCCAGGATGAATAGAATATATCAAACTATGAGCTTCTGCCATAAGCTCCTGTCGAATCTCTCCATTGGGAATATATAGACGATCACCACATCGTAATATCCTGTCATCATGAATATGCAATCCCGTCTGCTCTCCGGCCTCTGTCCTTTCTTTCAATCTCCTAAATCTGGCATCCGTAGGCAAAACTGCCTTGATCCTCTCTACTAGTGATGATTGTACTTACAAGTTGGCTAATATCCCATCTGCTCCGGGTAATATCACTTCTATGCCAAGCTTTTGCAAGTCCTCCAATAATTTCCTCTGTGTCGTCAAGAAGTAAGATGCTGGTTTTCGGCTTAACGCGTCTGCTACTACGTTAGCCTTGCCAGGGTGATAATGTAGCTCTATCTTGAAATCCTTCATCAACTCAAGCCATCGATGTTGCCTCATATTTAACTCCTTCTGCGTGAAGACATACTTGAGGCTTTTGTGGTCTGTATAGATCTCTATTCGTTCCCCATATAAGTAATATCTCCATAGCTTTAGAGCAAAAACAACGGCTGCAAGTTCTAAGTCATGAGTTGGATAATTCTTCTCATGTACTCGTAACTGCCTAGATACATATGCAATCACCTTGCCATATTGCATCAACATGCATCCCAAGCCTTTCCCTAATGCGTCACTGTAAATCATATAACCTCCTGGTCCTGATGGAATAGTCAATACTGGTGCTGTGGTCAGTCACTTCTTCAACTCCTCGAAAGCGGCTTGACACTCGTCGGTCCATACGAACTCTTGGTTCTTGCACGTCAACCGAGTCATAGGAGCTGCTATCCTTGAGAAGTTCTCCATGAACTGTCGGTAATATCCAGCAAGTCCAAGAAAACTTCTCACCTCTTATTATAACTAGATATATATATGTATAGGTATGAGGTGGATATATGTATGTGTGTTTGTGGATATATAGATATATATGCATATAGATATATAGGTTTATATATATAATTGTGTTAGATATATATTCTAGCCTAGATTATTAACTAGGAATATATCTATATGCATAAATAGCTAACTAGAGGAGTAGTTAGAGGGGTATTGGGTGATATCTCAATACCTTGAGATATTAAGGTATTGAGTTTCGAGCGACGTTTTTGAGCGTTTGCCTAGGAATAGTATTGGAGTGATTTTTATATGGATATGTGTATATATTTGCGCGTGCTAGCATAGGTTTTAGCGGGTTTAGGCGGGGGCGTAGCCTAGCTCGAGGTATCGGATACCGAGGGTATCCCGGTATCTCGAGGAGGCGAGTTTGAGGGTTTACTAGCTTAACGAGCTAGTTTTGACCTAGAATTTCAGGGGCACCCTAGTTTGACCTAGTGTTGACCATAATTGTCCTCGTTGATCGTAAAAGTCAACGTTTGACCTAGTTTTGACCTAAAGTTGACTTTTGGATATCGGGTTGACTTTTTGACCAGAATTTCACCGGTTCGACCCGTTCGACTTAGAATATCCCTAGAAGCCTATTTTTAGATTATTTTATATCAGTTTAAATCCATAGAACCCTGTTTAATCTTGCTTTTCGTAATAGGTTCTTGCGATACCGGTCCGGATCTCGATCCTCATCAGTTGCTCAGGACGTCAGGCGAGTACCTACCTCTGATAGTTTCCATTTCATGATAGCGTTTATATCACTTGTTCTAGAACTGTAATACTTGATTCTGACACATTGTTACACGAGTTGGTACTAGTGGATCCCGTCATGAGATGCTATCCCCCTTACCGTGTTCAGCGGGTACTCTATCACGTGTATTTTATCATGTGCTTCGAGTATTGATTCTCATGTGCTATCATGTGCTTCTTGTGCTCTCGCTTTCGTGTGCGCGAGCTATTATCATGTACATAGCATGTCATGGTTGGATCCAAGAGTACTAGTGGGGGAGGGGAGTAGGAGTTGGTTATGTGATCAAAGCCAAACAGTATTCATGTGTATGTCGGTTATGCAACTCACGCATAACGGAGTTATCGTAGTTTATTCATGTGCAACCTAAGCCGATCACATAACGAACTTGTGCTCAAGGCACTTAGCTAGTATTCAAGTTTTCTCACATGCAGTCACTTCTCTACTTGTATTGTTCTCCAGTTTATATTGCAGCTACTTTATCTGCTCCATCATGTATTTATTTCCTATGCATCTTGTATACTTTTCTATTGCTCGTCATATACACCTTACCATGTATTTGGAGTTGCTTTCAGAGTTATGTACTTCGCTCCAGTCTTAAGTGGGCATATTTTTTTCCAAAGGATCCTGAGGATTGTTGCCCGATATTCTACGGGCCGGGCGTCGAGGAGTGTTGTGACCCCGAGACTGAGGAGGAGCCCGTCGAGGAGACGCCTTTAGCGCCCTAGTTAGCTAGGTGGGTTTTTCTGGGTTGTTCTCAGTTGATTATTTTGGATGACTGTATTGTACTTATTATTTTGCTGTTGTGAGATATTATAGACTTGGACTGTATATTTGGATATTGTCTTGCTCTGTGTTTCTTTGTTCTTTGTGATATCTTATCGTGCTTTACTCTTCCCCTAGTTATTATGATTAAGGTATACATATATATTGCGTGGTTGCCCTCCTTTTGGAGAGGTTATTGACAGGTTTTGTGAGTTATAGATTATTGACCAAGAACGGACCTTTACAGCGTTCTACACCCGATTCTGCGGCTTAGGCTGGACGTACCCACGACTCATGCCTGATTTTTCAGGTGTGGGTCGTGACTCCTCCGATGCTGATTTAGCAACGGGCCATGTATCGACTGCCGAGATTTTCTCTGGGTCTTATTTTCCGTAACGACATGTCCAAGAAATGAGACTCTGTCCAAGAAAACTCATATTTACTGAGCTTCACATATAACTGCTCTCTCCTCAAGGTCTCTAGGACGATCCGTAGGTGCTTCTCGTGCTCACCGTAGCTCTTCGAGTAGACAAGTATGTCATCTATGAAGACGACCACGAACTGGTCCAAATACTGATGGAATAGTCGATTCATTAAGTCCATAAAGATAGCTGGAGCATTGGTCAATCCAAATGGCATGACAGAAACTCGTAGTGTCCATATCTTATTCTGAATGCGATCTTCGGGATGTCCTACTTCTGTACCTTCACATGGTGATATTTCGATCTCAAATCTATCTTCGAGAATACCTTGGCTCTACTAAGCTGATCAAATAAGTCATCAATGCGTGGCAATGGGTATTTATTCTTCACAGTCACTACATTTAAGGCTCGGTAGTCGATGCACATACGTACTGACCCATCCTTCTTTGGTACAAATAACGCTGGTGCACCCCAGGGTGATGCACTTGGTCGGATAAAACCTTTCTCCTCTAATTCTTTCAACTGTGCCTTCATCTCATCTATCTCCTTCTTTGCCAATCTATAAATATGCGACGTTATGGGTGCTGCTCCCGGTATTAATCAATTGAGAATTTTACGGCTCTGTTTGGGGGTAGTCCTGATAATTCCTCTGGAAAGACGTCTTGAAACTCTGAAATGATGGGATAATAAATAATGTCGTCCATTGTAAGCTGAACACCATCAATGGCTTTGGTGGATCCTCGTGCAAACTCAAGTTCCGGCTGGCCTGGTACCTTAAAAAGAATATTTCCTCCAAAACAGTCAAAGAAAGCGTAGTACTTGCTTAGCCAGTCCATTCCAAGCACAATATCAAAAGTTGGCATAGGAAGGACTAAGAGTTGGGCATTCATCTCTCTGCCACGAATTACTACAGGACACGATCTACAAATCCAACTAACAGGTATAACTTGTAAACCCCCTCAATTATTTCTATAGATAGTCTGGTATGGGATGGAAAATTTTGGTATAGCAGCAGTTGATTGAGGTTTAGAGTAAGGTTGCAGATGTCTGATTATCTTAATTAAACCCTCGGCGCATACTACCGTTATTGAATTATTCGGAGCCCAACATCAGCCCATAAATTTCAACAGATTATTGCATTTTGACTTGACACGCCAATTTAGGCGCTTGACTTTTTCGTCTCTCAAAATCAAATCCATTGTGCCCTAAATTAATTGCATAACTTCCCGTATCCAAAATCCCATATTTAATCCCGTGTCGGATACTTGTGTCGTTACCATCAATTTTGAGATACCAACTTAACCCGTTGAGCCGGACCAACTAAAGGGTCCAAGACTGACTCCAAGCCTACACCATTCTTGACCTTTGAGTCACTCCCAATTGAGGTCCTATGTGCCACCATTTAATTTAAGAGCACATGACAATTTATTCTAATTAAATTGGGGATACCAACTTTGATTAATCCCAATTTAATTCCAATGCCCATTTAATTAAACCCATGCAAAACACACAACACCCCCTCACCCTACAAAACACTAAACACCAATTCTTCCACAATTTTTCCATCATTTCATGTGTTTGTGCAAATTCCCAAATTTAAGGGACTTATTCGCAAATATTGCATTAGGTGTCATCCCCTCATTGGCCCAAGCCAATAAAGAAGGCTCATCCACACCCTTGACCGATTCAACCCAACCCCACTCTCCCCTTGGAATGAACAAATTTTCTTTATGAGAAATCTGAGCCACTCATTTGAAATGGGCTCATCCATTCTACCCATACTCCCCTTATTTATTGTCTCCATCACTACTCTTCCCCAAGGTCGGTCCTAATTCCCATGCCTAGAGAAACCCCCACGCCCATCTCTCTCTCCTCCCTCTTCATTACACAACTGTAGGTAGTAGTTTCCATTTTCTTCTTCTCCTTCTTCCTTCCTTCATCTCCTTCCTTGGAGAGCTGCTGCCCAGGCCGGCCACCCACACCCCGGTCGAGATCCCCGCTCCGGCCAGGCTTTGCTACAGCGACTGCCGAGCCACCTCTGCCCTTTCATCGACGTTCTCCCATAAACCAAACTCGGCCACCGACTGCTGATCTTCTCCGGCGGCCTGTTGTATTCCCGTCACCACCATGACAATCCTCCACATCACTTCCTCACTATTAAACCATCACCATTATCACCCGTCCAAGCATGCTCGTCGCAGCCGCGTCGAGCATCGACTGTCGCCACCGCCTACCACCGGTCAGATCCAGACCTAGCCAACCAACTCCCCGGATCCGACGACCATCTCGGCAGCCCACGATTCACCCGCATACCTTCCAACGGCCACTCAAGTCTTCCTCGTCGGATCCGCGCCCGCAACCGTCCCCGCGGTTTCATCCTTCTGGCGTTGTATCCGACGTCCATTCCGACCTCCCCACGGCCACTCCTCCTTATCCAACTACGGAACACCGCCTCCCATCCATCGCTGATGTATTCTCGGCCGCCGACGAAGTCAACTTCACCGAGCCGACTGCCCGAGCCCCTCTCTGCAGCATCCCTCCAACCGGCCAGCATTACTACCACCTCCCTGACCAGTCTCCCCATCCCCGGCACTGCCTCGAGCACCTCCCTCTCCGGCATCCGCCATTAACACCACCATCGACTTCACCAACGCCACCTCGCCGAGGTGAAACACTCTCCCCCCTCTCTATATATTTATATATTATTTAGTGTAGTGATCTTGTGATAATGATGGGTGTAGGGGTTTAATGTTGAGTTTAGGGTTATTTTCATAAGGATTAACATGAAATTAATGGATATACATGAGCTGGGGTAGGCGAATAAATGGATCTTTGTTTAGGGTTGGGATTATATAAAATGGTTATGAACTATATGCAAGGGTGGAAAATGCAAGGTTAATAATTAAGGCATTGAATATATTGAGTTTATGATATTGGGATACATCGAGATGTTAGGGCTTTTCAATTAACTTATGCATTATTGATAATTATTGGTGAACAGATTTAAATTATTGAGAAATAAGATTCTGATATTGGAACATGGATGAACGTCGAGGAGCAGGTGTTTGATGGTGAACTAGTGTGTATTATCAAACCATTAGTCACTCATTGGGGAATGATAAATAATATTTAATTAAATTGCGGAGTAGTTTTAATGTGAAATGGAAATGATTTTATATATTTGAGGGTTTAATAAATAGTATATAATTTATTCGAGGATGATGTTTAAAATATGCGGGATAACGTCTGTGAAGACCAGGGAAAAATTGGAGGATTAAACATACTTGAATTACTGAACATTGTGATGAATAAAGTGAGATTGAGGATTTTGTCTGATGATTTCATACAGGTAACTAATCAGATTAGATATAACATACCTTTAGTCAACCTTGGTCAACCCTCTAGCTTAGTGTCTATGTGATTTGTAACTAAGATTGTAGCATATGCTAGACGTGTGTCGCATCTTATTTTAGCCGCGTGATAGTCTATTAATTGAGCTTGTATCTCGTCTCTAGGTACTACGGGACCTGCGGACTTGGACGTGGTACTGGATCCCCATCTTAAGTAGCCGAACGCAGGCAAGTATACCTTGCCACCCTGTATTTCAGTTACCAGATATTTATTGTTTCATTATTTATATTGTGCGCGTGTTTGATTAAGATCGTTACTTCGCGTCCGGATCACAACCGAGTGCAAACATTCGTCATAACGTCTGGTAACGAATGTTAGATATTCGTAACACCTCGATGTACGTACTTGAGTATATCGTCACCCCAGGACACACTCATACACTATGATCGTGCCAGATTCCTGTATCCTGATACTAACATCATGACTGGAGACTGGGACGACCTTAGGGTCACATTTTTTGATAGTATTTCTGTGCGAAGAGACTGCTAGATAGAGGTTCAAGTTCAGCGCACCATCGTTGACCGCTTGGGATGGAGAAGATAGTTACTAGACGTTTGGGCTCCTCTACACGCGCTTATATATGTATATGTATTATTTCTGTAGTGATCATATATCTATTATAGTTGTATCACCCGTGTGACTCTGTGCTCGGAGCTACGGTATGCCCCGTATGTCTCTGTGTTCGGAGCTACGGTTTTATTTTGGACAGCCCACACGTCGAACATTGTCTTCAAACTGTGTCTCACTTAGTTTGGTTATGATAGATTACACCTTCGTTGTACTTGTACTTTCTGTTGTACTTTGGCATGCTGTATTTTGTACCTTGTTACGTCCCTCTGAAGACCTGGTTTCCTGCCAGTTTTGCAGCATAGACGATCACGGAGCATTTGGAGTTGCTGATGGAGTTGCGTGTCTTGCGGGCATTATACCAGGTACTCACATCATTTCTACCAGTATTATGGTTATTTTATATTGATTATTCATCTACTGTTGTAGCCTAGTTTTTATAGACTCATATTTCTTCTCGAGTCTATTCGAGTTGGTGTGTTATTGGGCGGCCGACCTTAGCACATGCAGCTCTTTCTTGTACATTTTTGTTCTTTGTGTATTGAGACATAGATGTTTACATTTACGGGATTTATAGATAGTGCCCTCTATTATACAGCTTATATATATTCGAGTCGGACCAGAGTCTGGTCGAATGCATAGCTAGCGTGTTGCGTATTCCTGGTCCTACGTATTTTGGGACTGGGGCCTGACACAACTTCTCATCCGGTAAGAATTCTAACACAACTAGGTAAAGTTGAGTGGCAATATTGTTTTTGGCAATAAAACTAGAAGATATGAACGAATCCCGTATCAAATAATGTCACAGCAGGAAAAGTAAAAGCAAGAGTAATACCTGCTATGACATCAACCTCCTGTTCTATGTCATCCACTTCTAGTGCAAAAGCTTGTATATTCCTCTGTGGAAGTCCATGACTGGCCCTCGTGTACTGATTCTCCTGAGTAGGTAGCCATGGTCCTCGCTGAAACCCTCCTGCTGCTGGGGGTCGAGATGCTCCTGGTCTAGTCATCTGTTGAACTGGCTTCGGTGCGGGAAGTGCTATCTGTATTGGCGGTAGAAGTGTCATTGTCTGCTGCATTGGGCAGTCTCTCGCCATATGCTGTCCGGAACTATACCTCATACATTATCCCAAACAAGTCCGAGAGTCTCTCGAAATGTGCCCGCATTTCCCATAATAATTGCATGGGGCTTCTCCGAAATCTGGTACGGTCCTACTTTGTGCTGATGCTGTTGTTGCTGTGCCAAAGGATGTCTGATTGGTCCTCCTTGCTGTGTCCTTGTTAGTCTTTGCTGTGTCTTCAGTTGACCTCCCTTTCCCTTGCTGATGGTCTCTTGTAATCTAGCTTCTGTCAATAATTCAGCATAAGAGATTCGGGACTGTGAGCTTGTGTAGTGTTGGAGCTCCTGAGTCAGTTCGCGGTGAAATCTCTTAGCCTTCCCCAAATCATTCGGTATCAGGGCAACGCCATATTTACTAAGGCAACTAAACTCTACATCATACTCGTCAACTATCTTGTTCCCCTGCTCCAGATGAAGAAACTGATCATACAACGCGTCCCTTACAGTGTTCGGGAAGTACTTTCTCTCAAAGCACTCCAAGAATTATTCCCAAGTCTGATATGTACCCAACTGGCACTCCATTGATTCCCACCAGTGATGAGCATTACCATCTAGCAGCGTCCTTAAGCCTGTCATCCATAGATCTGTAGGTAGCTGCGATGCTTCTAATAACTTCTGAGTGTGGGTAATCCAGTTTATGGTCTCCTCTGGGCTCTCACTGCCTTTATATGGCTTGGGACCCATCTGTATAAAGTCCTTGACTGAACCAACTCTAGCTCGCGGTACTGGAACTAGTGTCTGAGCTGGTACAGTTGCCTGTGCAGCCATCCTCTCAAGTGCTGCTAAAAATTCTTGCCTCTGCTCTGCCACTTGCTGCCTCTACTCTGCAGCTAGTACGGCTACCTGTTGTCTCTGTTCCTGCATTAATATTTGGAAGAATTGGAACAGATGTGTCTGGCCATCCTGTGGCATCGATGAAGCTGGGAGGGTCCCATTAGGTGATGCGGAAAGGTCAGGTGGGACTGGATTGTGAGTCTGTCTATCCGGTCCCGGAAGTCTAGGAATCGTTGAGGCCTCTCTTTGAGTCTGGCCGTTAACCCCTGAAGGTGTGTCACCTCCGGCGGCAGTCTATCCACTATGCGAATCCATCTCTCTGCAAGAGGTGGACAAAATGATTAGAAGGAGTACAGGAATCAAACAGGATGCAAGCATTTAAATAGGAAGTTGGAATGGAAGATAAGTTTTTGTCAAGCATGGATGAGATCCTATACTCTATTCCTATACGCAGGCTTGCTCGGTACTGTAACGTAACAGAGACAATATATTCAAGGCCTGCATGGGCTACCACAAAAATATGTCACGTCCCAGTCCCAAAATACGTAGGACTAGGAATACGTAACACGCCAACCGTATGTATACGAACTCCAATATATGGAAACCATACACACACATACGTTGGACATGAATATTAAATCCACCAGTGGTAATATATTGTCAACAAGTCACACGCAATCTATATCTCATCCACAGCACAAATAAATAAATAGGAAATAAATAACTAAATCTCAAAGATAAAGTCTCAAAGTATGATAGTCGGATGGAAACAAATCTACTACAAATTGACTATACTAAAACTACTAAAAGAGAGAAGAGATCAACTCTAATATAAGATAAATGTCTATAAAAGAAAATAGCAACTAGAATATCCATCAGCTGCGATGAATCAAAGATAATCTGAAGGTAAGACCTCCTTAGTCTGGTATAAAGCGTCAGGTCCGAGTCCATACTCCTGTGGATACTCCTGCCCGTCTATATCTGGAAAGGGACCAGGTCCTCAGAGGGACATAACAAGATACATAGAAGTATGCCAATAAAGTACTGAAAATAAACATCCAAAAGGTCGCCTAACCGTCTATGTAAATGTAGTTTGAGAACAACTTTCCAACGAGTGAGCTATCTGGCTAAAATGGCATTGGCATGATTCTCTTGGAGATTCATGGGCCTACAAAGCATGTCATCTTTTGAACGCCAGAGGCCGTCTGATAATATATAATATATAATGGTCATCATGACCGCGCATCTCCGGCGGACTATACGGGTTACACAAGGAAAGTGCAAATGAGCCTAAACGCCTTACTTGTTATTCTCCCTACCCATGCTCTAAGCATGTCACATCTATGACACGATGATACCTCTAAATAATTGCCAGGTTTTCTAGCATGCAAAATTTCTATCAGCAGTTATCCCTATACGTCGCACGACCTATACGTACCATTGGCCAGCCGAGTATGCAAGTCCGTGTCCTACATGTGACTCACAATCGTATAATAATAGTGTCATGTCCAATGAAATATAAGAATGTCTCATGATAATGGGGTGGTCTCATAACTAGGTCAACATGCATATATATAATAAAAATAGAATACGACGCCACCGTCGTTGCACCCAAGTTATTCTTGGACTCGCAGTTTATATAGCAGTTTAAAATATATGAACTAAATAGATAAAAATAAAATACATGCATCATATGGATGTAAATCACAGTACAATGGCAAGGTATACTTGCCTGGCAAGAAATCTGTAAAGTGTAAGCGTCCCGATGTCAGGTACACATGATCAGGAACTAAGGCCTCTGAATAAACGTCTTCGGATGCTGAAATAAATATCACCAATGTTCCCAGAATAAGCGAGATATCTAGAAAACACTACCCTTTCATCCAATTTGGACACATGGGCAAAACGATAAATTCGGGTCAAGGCTGGGTCCACATGTGGTCCACTTTGTACCAAAAAGTGTGCCAAAGGTAAAAGTCTCTAAATGGAACAAATTATAGGTCAAACAAATTTTAACCGTCAATACGAACTCAACGGTATATCCAATTTAGGATTCCGGTGAGCCGAACATAAATTTGCCCAAAAAGTCAACCGTGGGGCCTGCCAATAGGCGACTTGGTCAACTATCTTGGAATCACGTGAAACTTGGGTCACAGGACCAGCTCGATACCACGAGTCCAATGGCGCAAGTTTTGTCACATTCCGACGAGCGTACACTAAATGGTGCAGTATTTTATAAAAGTCGTGATACGGGGACTTTTTACGGATAAGAGTTGATTCCGACGCGCACACACGTCCGAATCAGTTTTTACAAAATTCCACACGTCAGGACGTACCATATGCATCTTTCGGTACAATTGGTAAATGGAGGGGCGGTCCCGTTTGGCTGGGCGCGCTCCGTATCGCAAATTTTGAAGGTTTTAAGAACAAGTTTTTCATAATTTTTAACCCAGTTTAATTCTGCATATACACCAAATAAATTAACCTAATTAACATGAAGTAATCTCGGTTACATGGTCTTCACATAGCAAAAAAAAAATCTAAGATTGGATATCTGTGGTAGGAGATATGAGTCCTTCAATAGGGGTAGTCGCAACAGTTTTCTGTAGCATAAAAGTTGTGGTTTTTCTCCAATTTGGTCTCGATTTTTACCTAGGGTTTAACGTTTTTCGATGGAAACTAATATACATAGTTGGAAGAGAGATAGGTCATGAACATATCGGTAAAGACGGGATCAAATTCGGTTGCAAGATAAAGCAGAAAATAGGACGTGAAGTTGGGGTCATCGCAGTCAAATCTGTCGCAGAATTTCTGCGGGATCTCGCGCGGTCGCGGACGCTGGCCGCGACGGTACTGGCCTCCGACGGCGGCAGTGTCGTGGAGGTCGGCGGCGCTGGGTTGTGGAGTAGAGAGGAATAGGTTTAGGGTTAGGATTTTGAGACATAGCTTATATATATATATATATATATATAGAACAGGGGCGCGGGGAGATGGACCGAAGCGGCTACTGCGGGTATGGGTTGCCGTTAGCTTGCGGGGTGCTGGCTTTAGCTAAGGGTTTAAGGAATTAGTTTGTTGGGCTTAGGATTTTAGGGTTTTTAGTTTAGGGTTTATTTATTTTTTTCTTTTCTATTTTCTTTTACTTGTATATATATATATATATATATATATATATATATATATATATATATATATATATATATATGGTTAATAAAATTTTGAAAAATTATATTAGCACATCCTAAAAATCTCTCAGCCTGCTACAAGACTTCCTAAAATAATTAAAATAAAATAGTTGTAGTTTTTCTCCTTAAATTCCTAGATGAGTATCTACCTAGCAATTAAATTCAATAAGTTCATATTTTCTGATGGGCTAAGAGATACTTTAAATAAATTTAATAATTAATTTCATATTTATAATATTTTTAAAATTAGGGGGTTTTACAGCCTGAAAACTAGCATGTAACATTCATTTTCTTAGTGTGCAACTAAGTAGATACAGGTACACCGGGGCCACCCACCTTAGCGATGAATCACATCGGTCAAGCGAGACTTCGAGCACGCCTCAGAAAGTCTAAGACTAACTCCATTTGAAGATCCAAGTATGAATGCCTTTGCATCGAATGAGTCTTCTCGCCGAGCAAGGCAGGTCGGTTCGCTACACTTGTGCCATTTGAATCGGCCCTCCGGGTTGAGCGGAGCGGGTCGTTACATTATACACCACTCAGAACAAGTCTCGTCCTTGAGACTTCCTGAGCAGAACTCGTATTGCCGCACAACTTCTAAATCAAACTATATACCTCTTATATCACTTCCAAGGACTGTTTCAATACTACATTCATTTATTTTCTCACCACGTGTTACGCACATGTTTAGTCAATTCTCATCGAACGACTCTATCGTTCAATGCTATTGAAATATACTCAACTTAATCGTTGCACTCTTGACTCAAAATCTACTACGTCTGGCGCAGGGCTGTATTACTCAAGCACGGGTATTCTATAACTCAATGGGCACTTAAAAACTCAAACTTTGGGTGGACTTGCCCAAATGTTATATTCTATCCATACAATCCCAACGTATTCGACCGATTACTTGAAGTCGCCTATCGAAACCCATCATTACGCCTAAACCCAAAAGCTCAAATCTCAGCTAATTTTTTAATCTCGTTTGCATCAATATCTCTTTGAGTCACCGTCCAATCTCACTAAGTAAATCTACTGTCGGCCAAGGTCGTCGCATTAAATCGCCTACGTTTTCTGTCTCAGTCTTTATTGCGCCTTAGCACAGAGCTAAATTGCCTACATGGGGAACGTGCTAATCCTTCGCGTCTTTGGTCCAACTGAGCTTAACTTCCTATTCGTTTTACTCGTTCTGTTTCGCCCGAGTGCTTAATCATTTTAACGAATAATTCTATCGTTTAACTATTATATTCCCAAACTCAGTCTCTTACTGCGCCTTAGCACAGAACTATCTCGATCGCTCGGGGAACGTTATAATCTTTTCTTTATGAAAGTCTAGGTTGAGGCTAACTTACTTCAATTGCCATACTCATCCATGCGAATCCGAACATTTTTACTTGCAGCTGCATTCGAGTTATAAATATTGCTAATTCTGGGTCGTACCCATATTCAAGGCGTCCCCCAAATATGTGTATTTCAACCAATCTTAGTGACAACTAAGTCGGACAAGCTACTCATAAAAATCTTTCGAATTGCTGATCGTTTCACTACATGAATAACAGAGCTCTGGTCTGTTTTAGTTATCGTCTACTCTAAACTTACCAAAATTAAAGCTTGCATTACCAGCAATACACCTCTTCCAAGCAACGATCCAACTCGTTATTGTGGTGCCTCGTTTCCCCTATTCGGGGAGGGCGACTAAGAAATACAAGTCGGTATCGTTCGATCGGGATGGATTGAAATAAGAACTCATCCTCGTTATGGATTTGCTTCTTCGGAATCGATTTCCATATTCAGTGGACCGTACCCCGATGATCGACTTAGCAGCAGAGTCAAGAGGGACATCTCGGCTGCAAGTTTTCTTGCCTAAGTTTTCGTTGTCGCTTTGTTGCTTTCGTTCTTGAATTGGTTTTCGAATTTGTTTGCGTTTTCTTGGACGATTTCAATAGATTTTATTGTTTTTGTTCGTTTAACTGCACTTCAATTTCGAGCTTGGAAAGAGTAGAAGAGGTTTTGATCAGCTGTTCGTGGCAATGCAGGTGAACGAGCAGTAGACGATGTGCGAGCGGAGTCTAAAAGCACCTCTTTTCTTTCCTCCAACAAACTTGTGAGTGGCTTATATTCGATTCAGTTGACCCTTTTTCCAAGTCTTCACATCTAAAATCTTGCATTCTTGCTTGTTCCGATCAAACGATACCATAATAACTAAAAGATGTCAAGATAAAAATGAATAGACTTGGACTACTTTATGCTTGTCAATCAACTTGTGAACGGTTATCTTATTGTGTGCTAGTTCATTTAGAATGTTCTATACATACTTCTATTTTAGTTATAAATGCATTCTTCTTCTATAAATTATGCTAAGTATGGAACACACCTTATTATGCAATAAACTATTCAGGGAGACTATGCAAAATAAATCATGCCATGCTACTAGTCTCGTATTCATGTTGCCCTAAATTGCATTAATTGACAACTTAATATGAACGTCCTTGATCACGGATAACTAATGCACAAGGTCAATGATTCATGCGGACGGTCGCTGGGGCACTGACACCGATTTGATCCGGGCAGAACTTCACAATAGTCTCAACTATCTAGACGGGATGGTTTATAGCCACTCATAAATCTTTTGTTGCATGCCATCCTCATCAACGACTATAACTCATCCATTTGGCATCATGCTAGTGATTCCCTCGTACATTTAAACCTGTAGAAAGCTAATTTGTGTCTTCATGGCAGGGAAGGATATGGTAAGTATTGTGCAGGTGGTTCAGACGGGCATGTAAAAGTCTCCGAACGGTGTCAAGTTCATTTCAATAATTTATATATATATTGTTTGCTTGTAAAATGAACTAAGGCAAGATAGAAAGACCATAATTAAGTTGCATGCTTCATATAAATAATGTGTTGATTGGTATAGTTGGATTAGCTCGCCTTCACCAGTATATTTTGATGTACTGACTGTAACATCCCGTTCCGCTCAAGCGGACAGCCGATTCAAACGGCAAAAGTGCAATGTCCCAACCCGCTTTGCTCATGCGAGAATACTCATTTGAGGCAAAGGATACCCAGACTTGTCCCTATAGGAATTCAGCTTAGGCTTTCAGAGGCTCGCTTGACGTATCGCTCGATCGAGGTAAATCATCGCTAAGGTGGGTGGCTATGGTGAACTTGTCTTTGCTTAGCCAGCACACATAAAAATTCGAAATAATAAATGCTAGTCTCTAGGTGAATCACCCCTGCATGCTAATAAGAATCCAACGCACCTAGCTAAGGGAATAATCACAACTTGTATTGCATATGCTAGAACATGGAAATAAAATATTGCTTATATATATATGTTCAGACCCTCGCATGCTACCCTTGAACGTGTCGCTCGGAAAGTCCCATTACGGTTTCACTCCTCGGCTTACCTTTGGGCCCGAGCCAACATGAATGTTGTGTTTGATACAAATGCATGCTTGTCTGCTTGTGTGTTGCCTTGTTTTCATCCAAACCCCGAAAGACTACTAAGTAGTCATTCCGTGCATGATTGAACCTGCAAGTATCCGGGACCGTTAGGTCACCAAAGGCAGCCCCAAACCAGGGGAATACATCAAGGCAAGTCACTCACTGAACAAAGAATCAAGATTCAAGTATCTCGTATACTCGTGTTCCCGTGCACTCGTGTTCTCGTGTTCTCGTGCACTTGTGTTCTCGTGTATCTCGTGATAATTGGAAGACCAATAATTGTATGTCGCGGACAACTCAGAAATGAGGTATTGTTCCATGGACGATCACCGGGGCACTGGGGTCGATCCGGATGGAACTCGTGTGTAGTCATCGTGTACGAGATAGGATAGCTTGCAGCGCATCGTGTACTCTCGTAGCATGCTATACTTGTCCTTGACTATGTCCAAAATGGCTATGCCAGCGACTCGTGTTCATATAGATAAGTCATCCTCGCTTAGCAAGTATCCGCGTGCGAGTCATTGCATTATGTCAAAAGAAACAGCTGAACACCGGAACGATCATGATGCAACAATACTCATGTTGCATATGCAATTGCATTGGTTTTTATTATGAATGTCCCTGAATGTTTATACTTGCCCGTGCTTGAATTAACAATGTTTGCCTTGCACAGGGAAGGTAAAATAGTAAGTTGGTAAGTTTTGCCGTATTTTCTCTCATGTTGCACGGCTCACCGCCACACTAGTTAGGCTATTCAATCTTTGCATGAAACTGATCCTAAGGTAACTAGAAAGACAACTTAATAGTTGGTGCACGGAACCTATATTACGTGTTTGGATTTGTCGAACGGGCGAGTAGCCTCCCCACCAGTGCATTCAATCTACTGATAATCCCCCAGTTCGTTTGTAGGGTGCGGGAGAACCACGTTCGGTACGGATGCCTCCTTCATGCGTGCTAAGGTCAGGAGTTCCCTCTGAAGCCTTGGAGCGCTGCATCCGGAACAGAAGCACATATAGAAGACATAATATTGGAACATAGCCTGAACATCGCCTGTACAATCATTCCATAATTGTAGCCACTTGTCACACTTTTACTGTTTCAGAGAGAGAGGCTTGAGCGACTTGTAATATCGGCTATACGTCGCCTATAACACTTGTTATTATCAATAAAAGAGCTTGTTTTACTTCAACTTGTGTTATTCAATGCTTCCACTATTGTCAACTCAGTGAACTTGTTATCGATCGCCTATGCGTTTATGACTCTGCTGCACTTGGACAATCTGTGCGACTCTGTGGCTTAGAACTCTTACCGCCAGCCAATGAACCACGGCCTTGCACGGGCGTGGCTCACGCGCATGCGATATCATGCTTGGATGGGTCAAAGTGATCGTTCCGCGGGAGCGCTGGTGCGATAATTCTCGTCTAGCGGGAACGGCCGATTTAGCCTGCGGGAGATCGAGGCGTGACAGGTTGGTATCAGAGCCTGGCTTATACGCCTTTGGACCTCATTCCGAATATCTCTATTTTGAAAGCTCGTTCATGGGTTATGTGCATGCTCTCTCTCATTGTCCCAAACGGAATATTCCAACAATAAGTCTAAATATTTTCAAAATGCATTTTGAATAATAAGATTGCTTGTATGATATTGTGCTGTGAGTGGCCTTTGTGCCAACCTGAGTGAGAACCCTTAAGATTATCGCAAGTAGCTTGTCCGATTTTACTATCTCTAAGTTTGGTTGAATACATATGTTTGAGGGACGCCTTAAACTTGTGCACGATCCAAGACTCAAGAAGATGTGAAACTCGAGTGCTAAGACTTCGCTATCGTCGAGTTGGTGAAATACATGTATTAGAGGGGCACTTCGAGTATGTGTACGATCTACACTCGTGATATGCTGATCTCGAATGCTTGTGCAAGTGAATATCCAAATGAACAAGTACAACGACTTGTGTATGTTTGCCTCAGCCTTGTATCGTTAAATCAAGATTGATTAAAACGTACTGCTTGTCCTCAGTAAGTCTCGAGGACGAGACTTTTTCTGAGTTGGGTAGGATGTAACAAGGATGTAACATCTCGTTCCGCTCAAGCGGACTGCCGATTCAAACGGCAAAAGTGCAATGTCCCAACCCGCTTTGCTTAGGCGAAAATACTCGTTTGAGGCAAAGGATACCCAGACTTGTCCCTACAGGAATTCAGCTTATGCTTTGAGAGGCTCGCTTGACGTATCGCTCGACCGAGACGAATCATCGCTAAGGTGGGTGGATACGGTGAACTTGTCTTTGCTTAGCCAGCACACATAAAAATCTGGAATGATATATGCTAGTCGCTAGGTGAATCACCCATGCATGCTAATAAGAATCCAACGCACCTAGCGAAGGGAATAATCCCAACTTGTATTGCTTATGCTAGAACATGGAAATGAAACATTGCTTATATATATATGTTCAAACCCTCTCATGCTACCCTAGAACGTGTCTTTTGGAAAGTCCCATTACGGTTTCACTCCTCGGCTTACCTTCGGGCTCGAGCTACCGTAAATGTTGTATTTGATACAAATGCATTCTTGTCTGCTAGTGTGTTGCCTTATTTTCATCCAAATCCCGTAAGACTACTAAGTAGTCGTTCCGTGCATGATTGAACCTGCAACTATCCGGGACTGTTAGGTCACCAAAGGCAGCCCCAAACCAAGGGAATGCATCAAGGCAAGTCACTCACTGAACAAAGAATAAAGATTCATGTATCTCGTTTACTCGTGTTCCCGTGAACTCGTGTTCTCGTGTTCTCATGCACTATTATTCTCGTGTATCTCGTGATAATTGGAAGACCAATAATTGCATGTCGCAGACAACTCGAAAATGAGGTATTGTTCCACGGACGGTCACCGGGGCACTGGGGTCGATCCGATCCGGATGGAACTCGTGTGTAGTCATCGTGTACGGGATAGGATAGCTTACAGCGCATCGTGTACTCTCATAGCATGCTATCCTTGTCCTTGACTATGTCCAAAATGGCTATGCTAGCGACTCGTGTTCATATAGATAAGTCATCCTCGCTTACCGGCTATCCGCGTGCGAGTCATTGCATCGTGTCAAAAGAAACAACTGAACACCTGAACGATCATGATACAACAATACTCATGTTGCATATGCAATTTCCTTGGTTTTTATTATGAATGCCCCTGAATGTTATACTTGCCCGTGCTTGAATTAACAATATTTGCCTTGGACAGGGAAGGTAAAATGGTAAGTTGGTAAGTTTTGCCGTATTTTCTCTCATGTTGTACGGTGCACCGCCACACGAGTTAGGCTATTCAATCTTTGTATGAAACTGATCCTAAGGCAACTAGAAAGACAACTTAATAGTTAGTGCACGGAACCTATATTACGTGTTTGGATTTGTCGAGCAGGCGAGTAGCCTCCCTACCAGTGCATTCAATGTACTGATAATCCACCAGTTTGTTTGCAGGGTGCGGGAGAACCTCGTTCGGTGCGGATGCCTCCTTCATGCGTGCTAAGGCCAGGAGTTCTCTCTGAAGCCTTGGAGTGCTGCGTCTGGAACAGAAGCACATATAGAAGATATAACGTTGGAACATAGCCTGAACATCGCCTGTACAATCATTCCATAATTGTAGCCACTTGGCACGCTTTTACTGTTTCAGAGAGAGAGGCTTGAGCGACTTGTAATCTCGGCTATATGCCGCCTGTAACACTTGTTATTATCAATAAAATAGCTTGTTTTACTTTAACTTGTGTTATTCAATGCTTCCGCTATTGTCAAGTCAGTGAACTTATTACCGATCGCCTATGCGTTCATGATTCCGTTGCACTCGAACAATCTGTGCGACTCTGTGGCTTAGAACTCTTACCTCCAGCCAATGAACCACGGCCTTGCATGGGCGTGGCTCACGCTCGTGCGGCATCACTCCCGGATGGGTCAAAGCAATCGTTCTGCGGGAGCGCTGGTGCGGTGATTCTCGCCTAGCGGGAACGGACGATTTAGCCTGCGAAAGATCGGGGCGTGACACTAACCCTCATTGAAACATGTTTCCCGTACCAAGGAGATCCTGCGAGGAGCTGAAGTCACTTTCCAATCCAGTCCAGCTACCAGCACGCCTTGATCGTGCCTTACTTGAAGCATTTTGAAGCCAGGAGCTAGCAACCTAAACTCAATGCAGCTCCATGGGAAAGCCATTGTTCAGCCTGGAGGTCTTTAAATTTTGAAGTTTTAGTAAAGTATGTAATGTACAGGACGATTATCTTATTTTGTGCCCACTTTTGTAAGCCCGTGCGGCAACCTTCTGACTCGTTCAAGAGTTTGTAAATAGATGTTCATTATCAATAATAGGGAAATTTTTCATGTTTCAACTTTGTGTTTCAATTATCTGCTTACTCTGAATATGTGCTCGCTATGTAAAATACCTTAGCCTTGTGCGATGCGCAACCTAGGCACGCACGGCGTCACGTCCGGGGGACGACTATCGATTCCACGGAATCGGGATGTGACAGTTATGCCAACTTATCTTGAATATCACCAATTCCAATCGTAAGAGTTTCGTCCGACAATTCTCTAATATCGACTTATTCCTCACCGTCGCATAACCTATCCAACCAAATCAATTATCACCCAAGTCATATCTCCCATTGCGTTCATTTTAATGCCAATGTCGCTAGTATACACTCCCAGTTTTAAGTCCAAACTCTAAGTCTCGTTGCCCCAGTTCTATCATTTTCCCGAACGATTACTCTGAAGTCAGCCACTCCAGTCTAACTCAAGGCATAGGGTCGTCGGCCTAGCCACTAGGTCAGCTCACAAGGTCATAGGTACAGTTCGAGTTTGTGACTCATCGTGCAATCGCGTTGCACGAAGCTCGCCCCAAATACCCTAAGGTCAAATCATTGTTCTTTTACACGGGTATTCAACCCAAGCTCGTTTTACTCAGATTTTTAAACATCAAGCACAGATCATCCTATCCCATCAACACGTTCCTTCAACCGAACCCACGATATGTCCATGTTGCATGTCCAATCTATCGATTTGCATAGTCTATCTCCTCCATTACGTTTGATAGAATCCACATATCCATCATTTTCTAAGCCTGGAACACTAAGTTACAATCACATTCTAAATCATCAATGAATATCATAAACTCTAAGTCGTCTAACACGATCTGCGTATCCATTCATAAACTATCCAACATATCTTATTTCACATTCTAAACTAACTCATCCCCAAATTACCTTCGATTCACTTATATTCTGCAAATTGTCTTATCGTATCGAACCACAAGTCAAAATAATCCTTCAATTGTCATGTTCTGGCCTCTCGCAAGTTCAATCATCTCCGTCGGACGTAAGATCACCATGCCAACGCTCCCGCAGAATGATTGTCCTAATCTGGACATGACACATATGCGAATAAGAAGTTGTACTCGCACAAGACAAGAAGGTCAAACGTTATGGTTATCATCGAACGAATAGACACCTTATCGTCACTCTTCGTTTTATCCCAAGTTGTACATTGATCCTTCAAGCTATGTTCTCCTAACAATCGTTCTTGCCGCAATCAAAGTTCGCCTAGCCAAACCGTCCAACTTTAATGTAACCGCTTCGATCATTTCATAGTCTACTTCTAGCATTACTCAAACAATTAAGTTCAAATCCCAAACCCAAGTTTATTCACTTTCGATACATTCTATTTTATCGAGTTTGTTCATAACATCATCAAACATGTTCCTGCGAGTTCGATCATCCCCGCTAGACGTGAAATCACCACGCTAGCGCTTCCGCGGGATAATCAATCTCTTCTAGGCCTGTTGTCGAGTGTTACCCTTCGAACTCGATTCAAGATCATTCGTTCAAATTCAAGATTATATCCGTTATCGTCTGTCTCAATCTTCAAATCATAATTTTGCTAACTTGCATCAATCCGTGCTATCTTTCAACCATTGTTATGGTCTAAAATCTCCCAAATTTGAAACCTTCACATTCGTACTCAAACCGAACTCTATTGAGCGATATCCTACTCAAATCCAAAAAAATTTATGTGCACTATTATTCGTTTGTGCCATTATTTTTAATTGCACTAACTCTAATCGCATCCCCGATTATTCCATCTCAACTCAAGTTTTAATTCGTTTATTTCAACTCAAAGTCGTTCGTACAATCCTCTAAGTTTTTTCGACCATGATATCAATTTCAATTGCCCTGAATTCCTATTCGATGTAAGCCTTGTCCATTGTTCAACTCATTCTAACTTGTTCGAACCAATTCTTGCATGCTTCCTACGAGTTTGCTTACTTGCTAGGCATTATTTATTTATGCTAAGGCTTTACCCAATCTCGTTGCTTGCCGCTAGACTCGCTTAATACTCTGAAATCTATGATTTGTTCTAATATTTCTAAGCCGACCAATACACCACTCATGGTTTGAGCTATACTCTACGAATCTTTATAACTCATTCTATCCTTAATTCGCATATTCGAACCTGGGACTATTGCATACACCACTCAGGAATCGAGTCATCCTATTAACTCCTGAATCGCGTTCGCATCCTTCACTCATCTACCCAATTCGTTTCTTATAACACCACCACAATCCCTAATCGCTGCCTGACGATCTTAGGCCCGCATGCACCTCTATCCATAGTCCTCCATACAAACTATGTTTTGAATCATATATTATTGCTACGAATAACCATCCAAATTATATCTAAAAAATCCAACACGATTCTCATTATTCGTCTTACCGATATTTCGCCAACGTCTCTATATGTTTCCACTCTAAGTTGACTTTATTCTTATTCGAACGATACCTAATTCTCGCTGCAACTCACTAGCACCAAGGGTCTTGGCGCACGATGCTCAACACTTCGCCAAAAGGCTATGTGCATAGGGAACTGTCTGAACGATATTCTATCTCGTATACTAACCCGCTTGGTCTTCTCGTATAGGCATTTTGGCTAATAAATAACTTGTCGATTCTAACACGAGTCTACATCTACGATGTCCGACACAGGTTGGCACAAAGGCCCTCATATCTTAATCCCGTTCAAGCAAATCATATTATTCACATGCACTTTTCAAAAGTATTTAGAATTATTGTATGGAACATTCATCGAAGCATCGAGAGAGAGCATCTATCCCATTTTTAATACACAAGTTCAAAACTGAGAGAATTGATACGAATTTCAAGGACATAAAGCCATGCTCTGATACCAAAATGCCAAGCCCCGATCTCCCGTCGGAATCGGCCGTCCCCGCTGGGCGTAAATTACCGTGCCAGCGCTCCCGCAGGATGAACGTTTCCATCGGGACGCGATGCCGCACGAGCCTGGAGTTGCGCCCGCGCGAGGCAAATATCGAAACGGCCGTTGATAACTAGTTCGCAGAGTCGTCATAGCGGAAACATAGAATAAACGCAAGTATTGAATCCAAATCAAGCTCTTTATTGATATGAAGTAAGTATTACAAGCGGCGCTAGGCCAAGATTACAAGTCGCTCATGCTCTCTCTCTCCCTCTCTATGATGAATATGCCCTTAGGCTTAGAACTAATTCAAACGATCTGGATGATAATGTTCCCATATATTATGTCTCATATATGCGAGCTTCAGGTACGCGCGCCACGCTCCAAGACGCCAAGTGCGCTCTTGCACCTTATTGCGTTAAGCGATCTTCGAATCCGTACGAGTTTCCCCTGCACCCTGCATGCAGACTGGTTGGGTATCAGTACATTGAATGTACTGGTGGGGAGGCCTCTCGCCCACGCCACAAAATAAGCACGTTCATTAGTTATGTACACCAACTAATTTCGTTGTCTTTCTAGTCTTTTGCCTTAGAATCAGTTACATGACAATATAATGAAAGTAATATTCGTGTTTGCTCAAGAGTCTCATAATATTGAACAATTGAGTTCGTCTTACCATTTCTTACCATTCGGCCTCCCCTGTCATATGTAGCAATATAAACAATGATCTACTGAATAACAAAGAACATTTATGAAGTCCAAGTGTTATGTCGTGTCTCTGCCTCAAACCCGTTCTACTCGAACTATGTTTGTTACGGTGCATCCATTCTAAATATGCAGAATATCGTACAAATGTACTCCTTTATGTTACTTTTCTATGAATACGGATAGCCGTTATGCAAGAATGACTTATCTATATGAAGGTCACTGGCTCTGTTAGCCATAGTGGACATGATCTGCGATGGACGGTTGTCTTCCCGGCTCGGTTGCTAGCCTTGCTGGGCCTCCCGAACCGTCTGACGAGTCGACGTCCATCCAGGTCGGTAGCAAACCTTGCTGGATGTCCCGCTCTCGCCCGCTAGTCATCAGCTAGCGTATTACCATGACTACACTGGCACTGTCCTCCCGGGCCGACACGATTCGGATGCCTCAGCAATCGGGTCGAGGACTCATCTCTACCTGGTGCACAACCAGTTGTCCGTGACCATGCAACTACTCCCCCACTTCCAATCCTAGCCGAGGACTACACTCGGATCAATCTTGTCGAGGACTACACTCGAATCTTTTTATGCAGCTCCCTGATTAGAGACTGCCTTAGTGATCTACATATCCCGAGTACTTTCTTTTCTTTCCTTCTCCTGACTCGAAATGACTACTTGATAGTCTTCCTCATCTATGTATGTTATATGATTATACTCTATCCCGTGTCATATTCCGTACGATGCCTCAATATGAGCTCAACTATCTTTGCGGCATATATAAGAAACTACTATATTTTAACTCAATAACCCAACTATGCAAATAGCAATAAGATCTCCATGTTCTATACAATGATAAGACGGAGTTATCCCCTTAGCTATGTGCGTTCATCTCTTTTATTAGCATGCAAAGATTATCGCCTGAAAACTAGCATGTAACATTCATTTTCTTAGTGTGCAGCTAAGTAGATACAGGTTCACCGGGGCCACCCACCTTAGCGATAAATTGTATCGGTCGAGAGAGACTCCGAGCACGCCTCAGAAAGTCTAAGTCTGACTCTATTTGAAGATCCAAGTATGAATGCCTTTGCATCGAACGAGTCTTCTCGTCGATCAAGGCAGGTCGGTTTGCTACACTTGTGCCGTTTGAATCGGCCCTCCAGGTTGAGCGGAGCGGGTCGTTACGCATACCCTACAAATCCCCCGACCAGCTACATACATGCACAAAAGCTCAGGGGAGAGGAGAAAGGAGAGCATCCTCATTCCCTCATCGAACCATCAACGAAGTAAAGGAGCCGCCATAACGCTCTTTGTCCATCGTCACCACCCAAATTAAAATATTGTACTTAGATCTTCCGTCTAGGATCTCTTTGTACATCTTTGTTCGTTATTCAACGTCAAAAATTTGCGATGGCGAACACCCCTGTTTACCCCCAGTTTTCTACCAACTCGTTTAATATTTTTAAAATATATTTAAAGGAACTTATTCATAACATAATCAAGATTATTTCTATTCTTTTAGTTTTTCGTAGTTTGTAATATTCGTCAAATTATTCTATTTTCAAAACGACCAAAAACTATATTTTCAAAACCTAAAAACTTGCTATAGGGAGTATGCTCCGCCAAACGGGACTACCTCGTCGCAAATCAGTTGCACATAAAGGCGCGTATGGTATATCCTGATGTGTGAACTTTCGAAAGTTGATTGGGGTGTGTGTGCGCGCCGAAATTAACCTGTATCCGTAAAAAGTCTCCCGTATTAGTATTTTGTAAAATATCTAATTAATTTTTGTACGCTCGTCAGATCACAATGAAACTTACGTCATTGGACTCGCAGCATCTGACTTGTCCTGTGACCCGAGTTTTGCTCGATTCTGAGTTAGTCAACGAATTGTCGTTTCGAGGGTCCCACGATTTGACTTGACGAGCGAATTTAAGATCGGCTCACCGAAATCCAAAACTGAACATACCGTTGAGTCTGTATCATCGTTTATGATTTGGTTAAACTATAATTTGTCCTATTTAGAGACATTTATCCTCGACATATTTTTGACATATGGATCCCGCTTTGATCCAAAATTATAGTTTTGCCCCTGTATCCAAATTGGATGAGAGAATAGTATTTTTTTGATTATCTCGTTGATTCTAGAGATGTTGGTGATATTCATTTCAGCATCCGAAGATGTTCATTCAGAATTTCTACTTTTCGGTTCCTTGTGCTTGTCGTCTGGACGTCTATACTACACTAATTGTTTGTCAGACAAATATACCTTGCCACTACTATTGTTTATTTATATTCATATATGCATGTTTTATTTTTGTCATTTATTTTCTTATTTATGTATATTATTAAACTGCGCATCTAGAAAACTTGGGTGCAACAAGAGACCACGCAATGATTTTGATGCATTTTATGTTTCATATAGCCCTGACACAGGTGTTACACGAGGTGTGAGTCTCAAGTAGATCATGGACTTACGTATTGACTGGCCATTGATACGTATTGGACGTACGATAGAAAATAACTGCTAATAGAAATATGCTAGAAGACTTAGCAGTTACTAGAGGTATTTACATATCATGGATATGGCATGGCTAGTAGCATTGGGTGGGGAGAACAATGAGTAAGCGTATGTGACTCCTTTACACTCTCCCTATTCAAGCCGTACGCTATGCTGGAGACGCGAGTCATGATGACCCTATATTTACTCGGCGTCCCCTGACGTCCATGACGTTATGCACGTGGCCCCTGGATCTCCAAGAGAACTATGTCCATCCCATTATTTTAGCCAGATAGTCCACACACGAAAAAGTTATTCTTAAACTGCATATCACATAGACGGTTAGGTGACCAATTTTGGATATTTATTTTCTGTATATTGTGGCATACTTTTATGTATCTTGTTACGTCCCTCTGAGGACCTGTTCCCTTTCCACGTATAAACGATTGAGACTATTTGTAGGAGCACGAATCAGGACTTGCTACTTATTTCTCATTCGAGGAAGTCCTCCCTTCGAGCCTCTCTAATCACTAGATGATGACTTATTATGTTTTCTTTCATATCCTAGTTTGGTAGTGGATTTGTCTCCACCCAAGTATTAGTTCTTCTCGACTATTTCATACTTGGTTCATTGCCATATTTGGTTATTTATTTCTATTTGATTTTGTGGAAGATATTAGTATTGTTTGTGACTTGTGACATTATATACCACTTATGAGTTAATATTCATTTTACAGCGTACGTATGTGTTATGGTTTCCATATATTGGAGTTGCCATATACATACGGCTTGCATGCTTACGTATTCCTAGTCCTATATATTTTAGGACTAGGACGTGACATATTTTTGTGGTGACCCATGCAGGTCGAGAATATATATTGCCTCGATTACAATATTGTACCGAGCAAGCTTGCAACTAGGATTAGAATATAGGCTCTCATCCACATATTTGACTTCCTTCCTTGATGTTGTTTCAAATTCTTTGAGCTCACTTATCTTCCTTGGCCCTCGAAACTGTATTCGCTTAATTACTTTGATATCATATCATTGTTTCTTTACCTCTCCCTATTTGAGAGGGACACATGTATTCCTTTAATAGTTCTTTGAGTATAGCCTTCTGCAAAATATAGAAATCTTTGTTGTTAGGTTTAGAAGATAATTAAGATAGCATACCTACTAAGAAAATAAACTAGAATATTGACAGCTCCCAAAAGTTTAGTATACCTAATGAACCGTTGTCACGACCCGCACCCAAAATTTGGGCATGAGTCATGGGTACATCCAGCCTACGTCGCAAGATTGACGGTAGAACATTGTCTAGGTCTCAATACTACTAACATAACTTACAGAAATAACCTGTCATTGATCTCAACTCCATAAGGAGGACAAATAATATGCATTTGATCATCAAAATATAAGGTACTCAATCACAATAACTAGGAAAAAGTAAATGGCACGACGAGATATAAAAAATATAAGAAGTTATGGCATAAGTCTAGAACATAACTCAAACAACAATAATAAGTCTAGAGTCTAACTGACTTAACGTAAATAAGTCTCAACAGAATACACCAAAGTCTTACAGTTATAACAATCCAATACATAAATAAACTAGGCTAAGTACTATCTAAACAACTGTGGGTGGTGTCTACTCTAAGGAGAGTGGCTCCTCTGGAATCTCTGGGATGTAATCTCCATCTATTCCTGGACCATAGTGGGTAGGGCAGAAATTCTCAAGATCCTCTGAAAAATATTATTCAGTCAGGATTGCAGTAAAGCACAAACACTAACAACAATTTTAATTATATTGACAAAAACTATAAGACAGTGTAAGAAAATACATGGTGAAGGAGATACTAGAAAATAAGGAACACTGGAGAGACATGTAATCAGTATATAGAACTAATTAGCTATAAAAACATATATATGTGAATACTAGCAATGAATGAACTGGAATAAAGGAATAAAAATTCTAGCTAAGTGTTGTGAAATATCAGTTTGCTATGTGATCGGCTTCGGACTAGATTAGGCTTGTTATATATGATTGGCTATGATACATGTGAGGTCAGGCTAACCATCTGGTTAGCTATGATGCGAGCAAAAGCCAGACTAATCTTATATAACAGGCTATGAGGCATGTAAATGGTCAGGCTACACCCTACGTGACAAGTGGGGTGAGCTATGATACATGTAAAGAGGGGTATGATCACATAACTTGCTTATATTTTTTCGTCCCTAGTTAGTACTATGAATTCCAATCACGACTCCTTATGACAGGTATCTATGATACTAGCTCGTGTATCCGCTGTGTCAGAATCAAGTATAAACTACAACTAAAATCATAGGAATGATCAAAATAATAAAAACTGTCAGAGAATATACTCGCATGTGGTCCTGAGCAAGGAATGAGGATCGATGTTCAAGATGGAATCACAAAGACCTATATACCAAAATAATGTTAATTGGTGAATTAAAGGATAAACATGATTACTAACTAAGTATGAGGTTTCTAGGCCATATCTAAGTCCATACTAGGTTAACTAGGTCTACTAGCCAGTTTCTATATCATGAAAGTGTATATTAGACACTATCTATCTAAACTAGTCTTTACTTAGCTATACTAACCCTCAGTGATAAGTATTTACAAGATATTAGGTTATAACTACATCTTAGAACCTAGTTAGTATATAAATAACTTATATTAGTATACCACTACTAGCCAACACTTATACTAACTCAAGTAACTAATACCAACTTACCTAACAATAACTTGAGCATCATCGATAACGGATGGGGTCATCTTTTGTGTCTTATTTTATTTGTTATATATATTGACCTAGTTTTAAGAGACCACGCAATGATTTTGATGCATCTTTATGTTTCATATGGCCCTGACAAAAGTGTTACACGAGGTGTAAGTCTCATGTAGATCATGGACTTGCGTATTGACTGGCCATTGATACATATGCGACGTGCAATAGAAAATAACTGCTAATAGAAATATGCTAGAAGACTTAGCAGTTACTATAGGTATTTACATGTCATGGATATGGCATGGCTAGTAGCATTGGGTGGGAAGAACAATGAGTAAGCGTATGTGACTCCTTTACACTCTCCCTATTCAGGCCGTACGCTCTGCTGGAGACACGAGTCATGATGACCCTATATTTACTTGGCGTCCCCTGACGTCCATGACGTTATGCACGTGGCCCCTGGATCTCCAAGAGAAATATGTCTATCCCATTATTTTAGCCAGATAGTACATACACGAAAAAGTTGTTCTTAAACTGCATATCACATAGACGGTTAGGTGACCACTTTTGGATATTTATTTTCTGTATATTGTGGCATACTTTTATGTATCTTGTTACGTCTCTCTGAGGACCTGGTCCCTTTCCAGGTATAAACGATTGAGACTATTTGTAGGAGCACGAATCAGGACTTGCTACTTATTTCTCATTCGAGGAGGTCCTCCCTTCGAGCCTCTCTAATCACTAGATGATGACTTATTATGTTTTCTTTCATATCCTAGTTTGGTAGTAAATTTGTCTTCACCCAAGTATTAGTTCTTCTCGACTATTTCATACTTGGTTCATTGCCATATTTGGTTATTTATTTCTATTTGATTTTGTAGAAGATATTAGTATTGTCTGTAACTTGTGACATTATATACCACTTATGAGTTAATATTCATTTTACAGCGTACGTATGTGTTATGGTTTCCATATATTGGAGTTGCCATATACATACGGCTTGCATGCTTACGTATTTCTAGTCCTATGTATTTCGGGACTAGGGCGTGACATATTTTTGTGGTGACCCATGCAGGTCGAGAGTATATATTGCCTCGATTACGTTATTGTACCGAGCAAGCTTGCAACTAGGATTAGAATATAGGCTCTCATCCACATATTTGACTTCCTTCCTTGATGTTGATTCAAATTATTTGAGCTCACTTATCTTCCTTGGCCCTCGAAACTGTATTCGCTTAATTACCTTGACATCATATCATTGTTTCTTTACCTCTCCCTATTTGGGAGGGACACATATATTCCTTTAATAGTTCCTTGAGTATAGCCTTCTGCAGAATGTAAAAATCTTTGTTGTTAGGTTTAGAAGATAATTAAGATAGTATACCTACTAAGAAAATAAACTAGAATATTGACAGCTCCCAAAAGTTTAGTATACCTAATGAACCGTTGTCACGACCCGCACCCAAAATTTGGGCATGAGTCATGGGTACATCCAGCCTACGTCACAACATTGACGGTAGAACGCTGTCTAGGTCTCAATACTACTAACATAACTTACAGAAATAACCTGTCACTGATCTCAACTCTATAAGGAGGACAAATAATATGCATTTGATCATGAAAATATAAGGTACTCAATCACAATAACTAGGAGAAAGTAAATGGCACGATGAGATATAAAAAATATAAGAAGTTATGACGTAAGTCTAGAACATAACTCAAATAACAATAATAAGTCTAGAGTCTAACTGACTCAACTTAAATAAGTGTCAACAGAATACCCCAAAGTCTTACAGTTATAATAATCCAATACATAAATAAACTAGGCTAAGTACTGTCTAAACAACTATGGGTGGTGTCCACTCTAAGGAGAGTGGCTCCTCTGGAATCTCCGGGATGTAATCTCTATCTATTCCTGGACCATAGTGGGTAGGGCAAAAATTCTCAAGGTCCTCTGAAAAATGTTATCCAATTTGGATGGAGCGAAGCACAAACACTAACAACAATTTTAATTATATTGACAAAAACTATAAGACAGTGTAAGAAAATACATGATGAAGGAGATACTAGAAAATAAGGAATACTGTAGAGACATGTAATCAGTATATAGAACTAACTAGCAATAAAAAAAGATATATGTGACTACTAGCAATGAATGAACTGGAATAAAGGAATAAAAATTCTAGCTAAGTGTTGTGAAATATCAGTTTGTTATGTGATCGGCTTCGGATTAGATTAGGCTTGTTATATATGATTGGCTATGATACATGTGAGGTCAGGCTAACCATCTGGTTAGCTATGATGCGAGCAAAAGCCAGGCTAATCATATATAACAGACTATGAGGCATGTAAATGGTCAGGCTACACCCTACGTGACGTGTGGGGTGAGCTATGATGCATGTAAAGAGGGGTATGATCACATAACTTGCTAATATTTTTTTGTCCCCAGTTAGTACTATGAATTCCAATCATGACTCCTCATGACAGGTATCTATGATACTAGCTCGTGTATCCGCTGTGTCGGAATCAAGTATACACTACAACTAGAATCATAGAAATGATCAAAATAATGAAAAACTGTCAGAGAATGTACTCGCATGTGGTCCTGAGCAAGGAATGAGGATCGATGTTCAAGATGGTATCACAAAGACCTATATACCAAAATAATGTTAATTGGTTAATTAAAGGATAAACATGATTACTAACTAAGTATGAGGTTTCTAGGCCATATCTAAGTCCATACTAGGTTAACTAGGTCTACTAGTCAGTTTCTATATCATGAAAGTGTATATTAGACACTATCTATCTAAACTAGTCTATACTTAGCTATACTAACCCCCAGTGATAAGTATTTACAAGATATTAGGTTATAACTACATCTTAGAACCTAGTTAGTATATAAATAACTTATATTAGTATACCACTACTAGCCAACACTTATACTAACTCAAGTAACTAATACCAACTTACCTAACAATAACTTGAGCATCACCGATAACTGATGTTAATATAATTTGTACCCTACTAATACATTATGCTAATTGCTACTAACTGATAATATAGGTAACACGACCAAACTAACCTCTAAATTGATAAATAATACTAGTACACCAACTAGACACCTAAGCTAAGATTATAACAACTGTTACCAGAAAGGAAGGCTCAAGGACGGCAAAGAAAACCCAATAATAAACAGTATAAAACATATAGGAATAACAGTAATCAGGGTAAAGGATCGTGCGGTACCAATATACGATTACAAAATATAAAGCATCAACTATACATCAGCTACAATGTAACATCCAACACCTATTAATATATGCATCGTCAACTGAATTTCGTAACCTATCATAAGAACAATAATCCACCCTACACCAAACAAGGACAAGAAAATGAATCATTGTACCAGGACAGCTTACGTACCAGCCGACTAGCAAGCAGCATACCCCAGATAAAAAAATTAACAATCAATCACAATCAACCTAACATCAACTAATACATGTGTCATCAATCAAAATCCATACTCTGTAGATATTGGCTCGGTTTTAATAATACTAATTGTCGAATACTGCACTCCACTAGTGCGGATGATATATAATATACTCTAGTTACCAACCTTGCACTACGATGGGCGGCCGTATGCACGATCTCGGGATTCCGTTCCCTCCCAATGCTTCTACCAACTTTAGTTACCTAATTAATCATATAGTTATATAGAATCACGTGCCATGGTCACACGATCATCCTCCTAGAATGGCGTACCGTAATACGAGTATGCTTTGTGCGAATCCACGTTGGTTCCCGTCGGCTCCAACCTAGATTCATCCTGAGCGTAATGCAACAATCAATACACATCATCCAACCACGCTAAGCTACGGTCATGGGCCAACTACTAAGGTACTCGTGCAAGGTAACAATATAATATAGTATAATAATATGGACAGGATAGCACCTCAGTGCACAAGTATAATATGTAGTCGCAGCTCAGTGCGTTAAAATTGACAATAGCACCGCACTGCGAAAAATGAACATGAAGCACCTCAGTGTGATAACAGGGCCAGTACCTCAAAGGGTATCCTGCTAGTCGATAGCACGAGTACAGGTAATCAGGTCAGGAAATAGGGACAGTCAGCCAAAGAATCAGACAACTCTAACTGCCAATTCGGTCTAAACACAGGATCAATCTATCCATAGTCCTCCCATCAACAATGAATTATAAATATCAGGTTAGGAAACACGAACACTAGACACTAAGCCAAATCACCAGAAACAATGTCAGACCTCTCTGGCTCACAAGAATCCACTGAATCAATGATCACACTCTATCCGTCAATAAATCCTCTAAATTCTAAAATATAACATAGGTATCATCTAGCAAAGTTAGTCATCCATAATTACTGATACTAGAAGTCGTCTCGGTAGTAAATCAATCACAAATTTAATATCAGCAACCCCTTGATCCACCAAATTATTTACATAACTCCTCGATCCACCATATATAATATCATCCATATCAGTAAGGAATAAGACCATTAAATACTATGCCACCCAGTAACACAAGATCCCTAAGGTCTACCAAGATACAAAGGGGCACCAGGTTTTGGGCACTTAGAAAATTAAGTAAAAATTATTATTGATAACCTCGATACTTTTGTCTTGTTTCACGAGGTACTCGCACAATAATCCAAATCCGAGAAATCCAACAATAACAATATTAGGCATGTGCCCTTGGTCTACAAAAACCCAATAAAATCCACAAGAGTTTGTCAATTCAACATCCCAAGATCACACCTCCAAATTAAATAAAACTTAATCCTCGAATTTTATCCAATGGTGCACAATCCCGATATATATATAAAATGCTAGAACCTAATAATTAATGTCGTCGGACAGTGGTAAAAAAATGCATGAACCACTTTGGAGCTGATCCACGACCCTTAAACCAAATAAGGACCAGGACTGCAGACCATCTCCCGAGTAGAACTACATTCCCTTACTTTATCCGACGGACAAGCGTAAAACAGTAACTACATGTCTAATCTACAAGCCCGAGCCTACCTAAAAAGAAATGGATCAACCATGCAATACAAACAAAGTAGGTACGATATAGCAAATCCAGGACACAGCTCTACATAGGTCCCCAAAACAAATTCTCGAACCAAAATCCATGAATCAAATCACGAGTCGAATCCCCAAATCAAATTCCCGAAACAAATTCATGAATCAAATCCTCGAACCAAATCACGAACCAATTTTCTGAATCAATATCCGAATCAAAATCCTGAACCAAGATCCCGAACAAAAATCATGAATCGAAACCTAAACCAAAATTCTGAATCAATGTTCCCCCATATTAAATCTCTAATAAAATTATGAATCAAATCCTGAATCACTATCCTGAATCAATATCCCGAATTAATGTCCCAAATTAAAAATTTTGAGCCAATATTCCTGAATCAAATTTAATCCAATCTCGAATCAAATTCTAGAAAATTTTGGTAGAACCTCCCCTATATTTTTAGGACCGGAACATAACCTGCAAAATAAAACAAATAGAATATCCATCCGGCACAACCCGTCGTAGAATCCCAAGCCGAGAACACTAAGTCTCGCCCTCCAGCAGCGCTACAATGCGTACTAGTCACCAAGCCAACACAATTAACAAGAATTGCCACACAGGGCGCACAACCACAGAGTCATATGTCATTAACCAAACCACAATAAACAAGTCAAATAATCTAGTGCCAATCCATAACCCGACCGCGAGTCAGACACGGGATATATAGGGAATATTCTCATAACCAGGTCGTGCTCGTATCCTCAGAGGCGTGGATGTCCCGTCCGAGTTATTCGGTAGGGGTGTCGGCTCGATACCGAACCATTCTACCCTAATAGCAATAATTATCGGTTCACTAAAATTATAATTAACAAGTACAATAATTTACAATAATTAAAAATGCAGGACAAAAAGCACATAGGCGTGAAACCATCACATGAGCAAGGGGTACTTGCCTAGAGGGCTCGGCTAGATACGCAAGTCTTCAGCACACTCTGGATCCAAAATCGCACATCCATCGGGGTCCTCAGAACAAGTAACAAATAAATATCAGATCCAAACAATAAAATACAATAGAAATCACAAGAGATGGCACGAGGATTACTGTGCGGGTCCCGCAAGCGGTGCACACACCGAGGTACACGTGTCCCGAGGGATTCATGACGACACGGCTCCAAAAAGAGGTGCGAAGGAAAGAAAACAACGACGAGGGTGGTGGTCACGGTGGTGCGGTTGCAGCGGTTGTTTATGGTTAAGGAGACTGCAGAAAACATGAGCTGGCACAGGCGAAAACAGATCGAAGGAGTATTGGATCATCCATCCGATGGAGAAGCATGGAAGCACTTTGATCGAGAGTATCCACATTTTGTCGAGGAAGCACGTAATGTCAGATTTGGGCTCTCCTCTGACAGTTTTACCCCATTCGGACTTTCGGGCTCCCAGTATTCATGTTGGCCTGTGATCGTCACTCCGTACAATCTACCGCCTTGGATGTGCATGAAGACTCCGTATATGTTCCTAACCGTTATTATCCCGGGTCCGAACAATCCGAAGAGGAATATCGATGTGTATTTACAACCTTTGATAGATGAGTTGAATCAGCTGTGGAAAGTAGGTGCCAACACGTACGATGTTTCTAGAAAGTAAAATTTTCAGATGAGGGCAGCACTTATGTGGACTATCAACGACTTTCCGGCCTATGGAATGTTATTGGGATGGAGCACCCATGGTCGTCTCTCATGTCTGTATTGCATGGACCATACTCAGGCTTTCCGTTTGAAACACGGAGGCAAACCGTGCTTCTTCGATTGTCATCAACAATTTTTGCCGAAGGATCATCCGTACCAGAGGAACCGGAATACTTTTCGTATGGGAGTTGTGGAGAAGGCCAATCCACCACCAAGGTGGCCCGGATGCACGATATGGGAAGAGGTAAAAGATTTACCAAGTGCTATCGAAGAGCCTGCTAGGGGGTACAAGTGTGACGGATTTGGTCGCATCCATAACTGGACGAAGAGGAGTATATTCTGGGATCTGCCATATTGGAGCACCAATTTGATCAGACATAACCTTGATGTCATGCATATCAAGAAGAATGTGTTTTATACCATAATTAATACAATAATAGAGGTAAAGGGGAAGACGAAAGATAATCCGAAGGCCAGGTTGGACTTAGAAGAAATATGTAGACGTCCTGCATTGCATTTGATAGAGGAGGGGAATGGAAAGTTAAAGCAGCCTAAGTCAGTTTTCTCACTGGATAAAGAGGATAAAGGTTGACTTTGTAGGTGGATTCAGGGTCTAAAGTTTCTAAACGGGTACGTGTCGAACTTGAGAAGATGCGTCGACCTCAAGAAGAACAAACTGGTGGGTATGAAGAGCCACGATTGTCACGTATTCATGGAGAGGTTAATTCCGATTGCATTTCGGGAATTCTTACCGCATGTCGTTTGGGACCCATTGACAGAGCTGAGCATATTCTTCAGAGATCTTTGTTGTACTAAGTTGCTCGTCGATCGTCTAGAAAAGCAAGAGAGGGATATTGCGGTAACACTATGTAAGCTCGAGAAGGTGTTTCCTCCTGGATTCTTTGACTCTATGGAGCATTTGCCAATTCATCTTTCCTATGAGGCACATGTTGGTGGTCCTGTCGGTTATCGGTGGATGTACCCCTTCGAGCGGCATCTGAATCACCTAAAGTGAAAGGTGAAAAACAAGGCACGGGTTGAAGGCTCTATTTGTGAAGCTTATGTTCTCGAGGAGATTACAAACTTTTGCTCGACGTATTTCAAACCGCATGTTGTTACTTATAGGACGAAAGCTCCGAGAAACGACGACGCATATCAAGAATCTAATGATGCAATTCTCAAAGTATTCAATACGTCCGGAAAATCTTCGGGAAAAATGAAGAAGAGATCCTCCATGCGCACCTCCGGAGGAGACGAGGACAGAGATTTGGGCCGACGGTACAAAGTAAGTCAATTAGATGGTTTAGTATATATTTGTGTTTATCTTTATTCATCATATATTGACTTTTTCAGTAATCTAAATTATTATCTCTGTATAGATATCGTCCATTGTCGGTTCAGAGACGCCTGGGCCAATTTCTGAGGAACAACTACGGTGGCCCTTGGATCAACTACTCTGAGGCTCCGGAGGAGAGGAAGGCGTTCTGGTTTGAGCACTTCCAGGTAAAAGTATATTAAGTAAATCCTCTAATTTATGCATATTTTATAACTTATTCGTGATGCTAACTTACTAAATTATTTATTGTAGCAAACGTATTTTTATCCTCCACACCGGACTGAGTTGATTGAGCGGCTCTTTCCTACCGTTGCTGCCAAGCTTATCCGAGATGCTCTGGATTACCAGAAGGCTCATGATCGTGCTAGAAAACTGATCCAAGGTTGGATCACGCCTGAGCAGTGGACTACGATGAGGGCTAGATTCGACGATCCGAGCTACAAGGAAAGGTCTAAGAAGACCAAGGCGGCTAGGCAGAATGCTGCCAAGTGGTGTGGTGGCTCGATTTCGATGACGGAATATTTCCGTCGTTTGGTATATTTTTTCTTTTAAAATATATTATTTTAATATAATTACCATAAAATGGTACTTGAAAAGAATATTTAATTTTAGTAATAAATAATATATTTTTAACAGGTACAGAGGGGTGAGGATGCAAACATGGTGACCGTTTCTTGGCCACCCATCGCAAGGACGGAAATCTCATTGATGAGAGGGCCTCACAGACCTATGTAAGTATTACTTTACTTTGTGTTAATTTTAATATAACTTAGGCAATTATCGAGTTTCCAAACCTTTCTAGGCCGAGTATCTTAGGCTGCGTGAGCGGGCGACTGCTAGTGCACCTACACCTGGAGAGGCTGGTACTTCGTCACAGCCTGCTCCATCTCCGTCGGCGGACAACCTGTGGGTGACCGCATCTGGTGGTCTCCAGAGGGGTACGTACTATGGTACGGGCTCCTATGACGCCCTGGTTGTGACGCAGTCATCTAGGGCCTCCCCGACAGTTGCGTATTCCACACACCCCTCGTAGTCGCAGCCCTCGCAGTCGTCGGCCAGAGTCCAGGAGGCCGTCCAGGAGGCCGTTGACCGTTAGATTGCGTCTCTCCGTGACAAGTTGCTACGAAGTATGGAGGAGTAGCCTCGGTCCCAGCCGCAGGCGGACGATCCGATGCTCATCGCACGATTGGATATGCTCGACCGTAGCATGACGGAGCTACGGAATTTGACAAATGATATTAGAGCCTCCAATGACCATAACATCATGGAGCTGCAGGCGTCACAACTATCGATGGGTGAGAAGATGACGATGATGCAGGATTCAATGGTTCATAGCAGTACGAGGCTGTTATCTACGCTGAATTCTTACAACCAGCGACTCGCAGACTTGGAGCGGGCACGGCCTCCTGGTGCACCTACATCGACACAGACTCCACCGACGTCACTGCCTTCTCCATCGACATCGGTGTCGATTCCACGGGACGAGTATGAGGAGTTCTTATCCTTCAAGCGCGCCGGTGGTCAGCCTCCTGCAAATCCGCAATAGTATAGTTAGTTACTGGATATTTATATTTTTTTATTATTTAGGATGCGATTGTATGGATATAAATTTGCCATATTCTTTACGTTTACGATGAGATTTGCTGGATGCTTTTTTTTCTTCAAATTTTATTATATTATTCATATTTTGGTTTACAACTGATGACTAATACTTGGCCTGTATTTACCCAGTGTACTAGAATTTTTTCCCTTGGTGCTGCTACTGTGTTCTTTATTCAATTATTTCTACTACCATCATATACCTGATAATGAACCCAAGGGGGCTGGTAAACCCAGAAATGTAATTTTTTTTTGAAAATTAGCGACGTTTTTAGCGACATTTAGCGATATTTAGCGACGTTCACTTACGTCGCTAAATACGTCGCTAATTAGCGATGCTGTAACAAGTTGCTAAATACGTCGCTAAAAATGTTGCTATACGTCGCAAATTGCTGACATGGCAGTATAGCCAGGTCATTAAAGACGTCGGTATAACGTCGCTATATAAGTCGCTAATCAGCGACGTTTAGCGACTTTAATAAACGTCGCTATTTAGTGACTCGGCGTCGCTAAACGTCGCTAAATTTTGTGACACATTAAAGTCGCTAAAAAATGTCGGCATAGCGACGTTTAGCGACATTTTTTTTGCGACTTGGTTTTTTTCGACAACTTTAAAACGTCGCTAATTACGTCGCTAAACCAAATTAGTGACTATTTTTGGTTATTTAGCGACGATTTTAGACGTCGCTAATTTGACTTTTTCTGGTAGTGTATATATATAAAGAGAGAGAGAGAGAGAGAGAGAGAGAGAGAGAAGCTTTACTACTCACCTTGGTCATATTTATCTTAGCAAGCTACTAAGTTCCATAATTACAATAATCACTACAAGAATCAAACTAAACAAGGATGTCAGAACACCATAATGTTTATAACAGAGTTGAATTACCAAGAAGTAACACAATAAACCTGATATGTGTGTACATGTTACCAATTATGAATTTATCCAAAATAATCTATTTGTAAGATATTAATTATTATAACATTTTAGAATGTATTTCCTTTAGTATTTCCTGAATAAGGAAATTTTTTGAGCAATCAATACTTTGATAAGGATAGTTGGGATTGTAATATTTTTTTCCAAAATTCCAAAGTCTATAGTACTAGATCAAGTTCGATATATATATATATATGTCATAAGAAGGCTGAATTGAACTTTCTTAATAGCTCATAAGTCGAATTCCAATTCAGTTAGGTAAAAATACTTAAATGTTCAAAGTTGATCTATATGCACTTTTACTTATTAGTCCAAGTGTACGCCTACTAGAATACTAGGTTCCCTTAGTCTAAATGTCAAAATTCTAGACTTTTGTCTCAGCTATATGATGAATTTAAAACCAAAACATGATAAAATTTTATAAATATTCTTTTTGGACTAATACACCCAAAACTATTCAAATTTATGGCTTTTACCTAAATAAAAGTGTTCTTCTTATCTATATATCATGTTTGATACTCCAAACTAGGTGTTAGCTGAATTTATAACTACTTAGTCTAATTGGGTCAACTAACCTAGATTTAGGCCAATACCATATACCTGAATCAAATATAAAATTTCCTAACCAAATTACTCATTAGTTGACTTAAAAATACTAAATTGAATTTCAAATTCAGATTTGGACAACAAATATACGATTTGAATCCAATCAAAATTCTTAGTATTATAATGGTTTTCGATACTAAACTAATATAGATACGCTCTATAGTATATCTACTATATGTTTATAGATATATAGGTACATATATATGTCAACCATGTGTGATAGGCAATCTAAAACTAATATTCTAAAATGATACTCTTGTATAAGTTATTCTATTCTCTATCGAACACAACTTGAATCCCTACGTTCATATATATATATATATATAACATAATGTATATTTTTGTGTGCATGTATATATATTCATGTGTGAGTATATATACATACAATTACATTTACTATTAAGGACAATAAATATCGTCTAATTATTATCTACTTGTGTCGTAGTGTCCATATTGTGTTCCACAAATATCCGTGTCAACTTGTCCAAGTTTTCTTCGGATACGTGTTCATATCACAACATTATGAAACCTAATTTCCTACTAAATCCTCCATACTAGAACAATATAAAATATGAGTCACAATCCTTCTTCTTTTATTTAATCAGCATATATTCTAAATTTGACAATATTTGGAAAACAAATTACAAAATATGGACAATTTGAAATAAAAAGGAAGATGACTTGGGTTCGAACAAAACCTAGAACTTATTCCCCAGATTCCACTTGGTCCTTGATTCTCCTTATATCCTTTCCTATTCAAAAATTTAAGAATTTATTAATCTAGGTTTTAGAATTAAAAGGAGATTGGGAAAGAAAATAGGTTTACCTAGAGCTTTGAGGGAAATAAGGAGGAGGAAGTGGTGGAGGTGTTGCTGAGGTCATCGTCGGAGGAAGTCGACAATGAGGGGGCGGCGGCCGGCTGGAGCAGTCGACGCCGACGATCGCGATAGCCGGCGGACGGCGGTCGGCTGCGGGGCAGGGCCACATGATCAGCAGTAGGAGGAGAAAGATAATTGGTGATGGTGGTGTTGTGGTTATGATAATGGGGATAGAGATGAGAATGAGATGAAATGGAGAAGAAGAGGGCTATGAGTTTATGAAGAGAATGAGAGATGGTGACTAATGGATGAATGAAGAAGGGAAAAGTATATAAGGAATGAATTGAATAGGAATGAGCCATTGGAACTTGCGTTTGAGGGAGAAGAGGCCAGGTATATGGTTTCCTGGCTGAGTCAAAAGGGAAGTGATCGGCCAACAAATATTTTACTTTGGATATTTTGTATAGAACCCCTCTAAAATTCCAAATATTGAAATAAAATTTACTATAATTGTAATGATTTGAATAAATAATCAAATACATGTGTCAACGGGACGGTTCCAATTATGGATACGGTAAAATGATTTGCAGTTGTGACAATAATACTAATCCAAGTGTGATTACAACATCGCCCCTCCACAACCTAGCAAGGACAACCACTTCACCGTTATGCCACGTTGTTCCGTAACCCTTTGAGTGCCTCCCTCGATATTCTCCACATACTTGCACCCTCCAATAAATATTGTCTATATGAGCTTCGTACATGTGTTACAGTCATCTATTGATCATGAGATTTTTGTAGTTGGATTCGTAGTGTCGAGACACCACCCCTCCCGTACGATGTAAGTTTTGTACAATCACAATAATAATTTTTGGACCATCATTTTTCGATAAAAACTCCGGTGAATTTCGACGTCCCATTAATTCTTGTTGGGAATCAGTGATGTTGGAAATCAGACACGCCCTGCAAGCATTCCGACACCGTGTCTGAGAGTGCTCGCAGCAAAAAATTTAGGCCAACCCACCTGAGATAACCAACTCGTGTCTAACGAATACCAAGCACAGATAAATACAAGTTTATGGCGGTGACTACATCACCTGGACAAATCCCAACCTTTATAACTCAGGTTAAATCATAAAATTGACAAAATCAATGTTGAACCCTTTGTCCTAATAGATTTAACCCCTTCACCACACTCAAGAAGAAAAGAAATATATTATAATTGAAATCACTAACCAACCCATAGCAATCTCCCTGAGCGAAAGCGATGACTCCTCGATCATATCTCTTTCTTCCTTCTGTCTTGGATGACGAAGTCCTAATAGCAAAGCACAAACTTTCTCTTAGATTTATTATGGACGAGCACCCCGAATCTCTACATTGTGCTTGCTTTGTGCCTCCACCCTCCTTCCATATTTATATTATGAGAAACATATTTTAAGTCATAATATGATTTCCTAAATAGGAAGCCCCTAAAATAAAAATCATATTATATCTAAAATTGTCTAATATCAATTATGGACGTCCAAATATGGTTAAATTAAATATTTGATACAAATTTAAAATCTAATCAAATCTTAGGTTTAATGTAGATTTCTAAATTATATCAAATCAAATCTTTGACCATATTTAGGCTCCAAATTTTACAAAATCCTAACTGGACTCCAACAATCTTCCCCTCTAGTCTGATGAGAGAGTGTTTCCCCCATGGCTTCTCAACTGGACTCCATGCATGTCGTTCTGCAACAGAGTTCCTGCTCCCCATTCTACAGATATCCGATCCTCCGAGTTGCTTTTTATCTTCCTTCATCTCCAGCTCCTCGACCGTCATGTTGACGCTAGCTGCCATGCATAGTACCTTCTGTACCACTAGGATCCTGCCGACATCAATGACACGACTGAGACCAAAGTCCCTGACTATTAGCCTCACCGCGAGTCTTGGCTGCTTGTCCCTAACTTTCGTCTTTTACTAAAACGTCTTAACGTTTCGACGAGCTTCTTCACCCTTGGCTGGCCCAACGAAGCAGACGGTGCAATTCTTCTGAGATTCAAACTCCTGAATCTGCCCACCTTCGTGTCCGAACTTGAAGTTCTGTAATGACCCGTTCCGCTCATGCGGATTGCCGATTCAAACGGCAAAAGTGCAACGTCCCAACCTGCTTTACTTCAGCGAGAATAATCGTTTGAGGCAAGAGGATTTCCAGACTTGGCTCTTCAGGAGTTCCGGTTTAGGCTTTCAGAGGCTCGCTCGGAATATCGCTCGATCGAGGCGAATCATTGCTAAGGTAGGTGGCTACGATGAACTTGTCTTTGCTTAGCTAACACACTTAAAATATGGATGTTTCATGCTAGTCGCTAGGTGAATCACCCCCTGCATGCTAATAAGAATACAACGTACCTAGCTAAGGGAATAATCCCAACTTGTATTGCTTGTGTTAGAACATGGAAATAAAACTTTGCTTATATATATAGACCCTTGCATGCTACCTTTGTCTTGTGCAACTAGACCCCGTTATGCCTCGAGTAGTACGATATGTATATGCTCTTCTTAATGCAGTGTTCAATTGTTTACACTGCACGACCCTAGATTATGTTGCTCGGTAAGTCCCTTACAGTTTCACTCATCGGCTTACCTTCGGGCCCGAGCTAAAGTGAATGCTTGAGTTTTCGTATGAATGTAATGCTTGCCTGCTTCTATGTTAACTTGTAATATTGCCTCAACTCAATGCTTGCCATAATAAGATTATGCCACAATCAACAACACTATCACGTATCGTGCATGCATCGAGTCAGCCAGAAGACTATCAAATAGTCCTTCTGTGCAATATGAACCTGAAAGTAACCGGGACCGTTGGGTCGCCAAGGCAATCCCCGAACTAGGGGACTACATCAAGGACAGTCAAACGAGATAATATCGCAACATCTCAGAAAAGTGATACTCGTTTTGTATTCAATCTAACAGCTCAAGAAGACTATGCAAGGATAGATCATGCTATGTGATTGTCTCATGCTCGTATTGCCTTAGATTGAATCAAGTCAAGTTGAATGATGAACGAGAATCATGTTAAGTAAAGAAATGAATCAACGGCTTGTGGAGCAATGCTCGTTCAGAAAAGAATCAAGGATTATTATTATGAATATGGAAATGGCCTTAGATGTAGTGCCCCGCTCTGCGTTGGCACTATATATCAAGGTGAGTGGGCAGAACTTCGTTCTCTGATTCTTGTACGCCTTAATAATGAATCTGAGTATTTTGAATGCTTGTTTGCTTAAAAAGAATGATAGAACCTGCCTTGCATGCTAATAAGAGAACTCTCATAGCTTGTCATTGAAACGAACTCGTCTGCTTAACTAAGAGAACTGAAATACTTGTCTAAGAGTAAGAGTTTGCATGAACATGTTTCACTATCGCTTGTGCTTCGAGAGAACCATATCGTGTGCTTGAACTTGTTCAGAAAAAGTGCGGTTAGTCCGCTACAGAGATATATGGTCTGATGGTTCATCTCGTCTACAACCAAGAGTTTATTTGATAGTATTTCATGCATTCGCATCGGTCGGACAATGGCTATTACTGGAGTGCTGAACCTTGGTCACGGCTGCTACAGAGATAGTGGAAAGCAACCATGAGTCACAGCTACTAATAGCATCAGATAAAAGAGTCATTGGTTTGCTGAATTACCGTTATCGATCTTGAGTTTCTCGGAGACCGAACTGCATATAGCTAGTTCATTGTGTTGGCTTGATAGAGGATAGTCCCTAGATGTGCATTATTCCTAGAGTCTTTGTGTATAGCTCACGAGATATGCTGCGCACACCCTGATAATAGAACAATTGGCTTATCTTGCCTGCTTGCTTATATCAAATATGAACTCTGTTTTCAAATATGTTTCCAAAAAGAAAGTAATATGACTCCGTTCTTGTGCTGCATGAAATGAACATAGGTAAAAACTAGAAAGATCACTAGTAATGTAATATTTTATAACATGATTACTTAGTGTTGGTTTTAGTGAATGTTGCTTCTGTTCAGTTGTTTATACTCACCAGTACTTATAAAAGTGCTGACCCACCAACAGTTTACTTGCTTGCAGGTACTGGATCGTCCGAAGAAACGATAGGCGTGCCTCATCCCCAAGACCCGAAAATCTGGTTTCGATTGCCTCGAGCTGCTTTCGTATAAAGGGGCATAATGTATGGAACGATGCCATTGCATTCAGAGAACCCGTTGCCTCGATTTACTCCGCATACTCAGATGGATAAAATGCTTGCAACAATGTCCCTCCGCTACTTACTCGATAGATGCGATGATAGCTAAACTTTAACGATGTTGCCTTGTGCGGGCGCAAACCCAGGCTCGCATGGCATCATGTCCCAGTGGCAAACGGCTATACGCCCCGCGGGAGAACCGAGGCGCGGTGATTCGCGCCTGGCGGGGGCGTTTGTCAGGAGACCTTCGGGACCGGGGCGTAACATAATGGTATCAGAGCGATTCAATTCTTTGTCCAATCTGTTGCTATGACTCTGAGATGTGCACGGTATTGTATTACAACAAAGTGTTCCATACAATAAGTCTATAGATATTCTCAAAGTTGTGCAAAAGTTTTCTGGATTGGGTTTGTTGCTTGAGAGTTGTGCTTGTGTTTTGCTAGAGTTTTGATTGAGTAAGGCGAGGGATGACGACTATCGCTGCTCGGAATATCGAAAAGTCTCTCCTTGAAGTTTCGAGAACGAAACTTTTTATTGGTGGGTAAGTATGTAGTGCCCCTCTCCGCGTCGGCACTATGTATCAAGGTGAGTGGTCAAAACTTCGTTCTCTGATTCTTGCACGCCTTAATAATGAATATGAGTATTTTAAATGCTTGTTTGGTTAAAAAGATTGATAGAACCTGCCTTGCATGCTAATAAGAGAACTCACATAGCTTGTCATTGAAACGAACTCGTCTGCTTAACTAAGAGAACTAAAATACTTGTCTAAGAGTAAGAGTTTGCATGAACATGTTTCACTATCCCTTGTGCTTCGAGAGAACCATATCGTGTGCTTGAACTTGTTCAGATAGAGTGCGGCTAGTCCGCTACAGAGATATATGGTCTAATGGTTTATCTCGTCTGCATCCTAGAGTTTATTTGATAGTGTTTCATGCATTTGCATCGGTCGGACAATGGCTATTGGTGGAGAGCTGAACCTTGGTCACGGCTGCTACAGAGATAGTGGAAAGCAACCATGAGTCACACTGTTATTAGCATCAGATAAAAGAGTCATTGGTTAGCTGGATTACCGCTACCGATCCTGAGTTTCTCGGGGACCGAACTACATATAGCTAGTTTATTGTGTTGGCTTGATAGAGAATAGTCCCTAGATGTGCATTGTCCCTAGAGTCTTTGAGTATAGGTCACGAGACATGATGCGCACACCCTGATAATAGAACAATCGGCTTGTCTTGCCTGCTTGCTTATATCAAATATGACTCCGTTCTTGTGCTGCATAAAATAAACATAGGTAAAAACTAGAAATATCACTAGTAATGTAATATTTTATAACATGATTACTTAGTGTTGGTTTTAGTAAATGTTGCTTCTATTCAGTTGTTTATACTCACTAGTACTTATAAAAGTGCTGACCCACCAACATTTTACTTGTTTATAGGTACTGGATCGTCCGAGGAAGCGATAGGCGTGCCTCATCCCCAAGGCCCAAAAATCTGGTTTCGATTGCCTCGAGGTACTTTCGTATAAAGGGGCATAATGTATGGAACGATGCCATTGCATTCAGAGAACCCGTTGCCTCAATTTGCCCCGTATACTCAGATGGATAAAATGCTTGCAACAATGTCCTTCTGCTGCTTACTCGATAGATTCGACGATAGCCAAACTTTAATGATGTTGCCTTGTGTGGACACAACCCCAGGCTCATACGATATCACGTCCTGGTGGCAAACGGCTATACGCCCCGCGGGAGCACCGAGGCGCGGTAATTCACGCCTGGCGGGGGCGTTGGTCGGGAGACCTTCGGGACCAGAGTGTGACATTAGAGACTTACATGTCACGGACAACCTGTGCACAAGGGTATAGAATGGTTCCGCGGACGGTTGCTAGGGCACCGGGACCGATCCGATCCGGACGGAAAGTATGGAATAGTCAGTATGTAGAGGAGGAAATGGCATACAACGGGGATCGCCAACTGCATTGTATTCCATTTTTATCCCGTGATTATAACTCGTCCTTTATGGCTATGCCAGCGTAATCGTTCATATAGATAAGTCATCCTCGCTTAGCGGCTTTCTGCGTGCGAGTCATTGCATTACAATAGAGAATAACTGAACACTTGAACGATCATAATACACTTATACATATGGAGCACTCGAACATCTTATGCAACACACCTAATAATCCGAGTAACTCGTGCATCTGAAACATAGTCTCGCTCACAACACAGTATTTGCATATGCTATTGCCATGGTTATCAGAATAATGTGCTCGTGCTTAAATTAACTTGGTTTGCCTTGGACAGGAAAGGACAAATGATAAGTTGGTAAGTCTTGCCGTATTCTTTTTTATATCGCACGGCGCACTGCCACACGAGTTAGGCTTTACATTATTGCCATAAAACTGATCCTAAGGTGAACTAGAAAGACAACATAATAGTTGGTGCACGAAACCTATATTACGTGTTTGGATTTGTCGAGCGGGCGAGTAGCCTCCCCACCAGTGCATTCATATACTGATAACCCACCAGATTATTTGCAGGGTGCGGGAGAACCTGGTTCGATGCGGATGCCTCATTCGTGCGTATTAAGGCATGGAGTTCACTCTGAAGCCTTGGAGCGTTGTACCCAGAACTGAAGCACATATATAGGACATAATGTTGGAACATCGCCTGTACATCATTCCATAAATGTAGCCACTTGGCACACTTTTACTGTTTCAGAGAGAAAGGCTTGAGCGATTTGTAATCTCGACTAAACGCCACCTGTAACACTTGTTAATATCAATAAAGAGTTTGCTTCAATTCAATACTTGTGTTATGCAAGCCTTCCGCTATCGACGACTTAGCGAACTTGTCACCAATCGCCTATGCATTTATTATTCTGCTGTACTCGGACAATCTGTGCGACTCTGTGGCTTAGACCTCTTACCGCCAGCCAATGAACCACTGCCTTACACGGATGTGGCTCATGCTCGTGCAGCATCACGCCCAGATGGGTCAAGCGATCGTCCCGCGGGAGCGCTGGCGTGGTGATTTTCGCCTAGCGGGGACGGTTTAGCCTGCGGGAGATCAGGGTGTGACAAGTTCCCCCATACACATGCATCCTCGAGTAGAATATCACACACTGTACATGTCATCGATGACCAACAGCTCCCCCAAAACTGTGTGAATGGTGACGCTTCCGCCTCAGATTGAGTTTGCTGTAAACCTTGATCTCCTTCCTGGCCTTGAACTGCTAAAACCAATGTAGCTCCGTGAAGCTTTGGCAAACCACCCGTCGCCAAAATCGGATCCTTGAAGCAACCCCCACCTGGAGATCGACCAGTTGTCATGGGACCGACATACCGGCCCTCAATCTTTAGCTCATCACCATTCTTCGCTTTTTCTCGACGAATCGAATCTTCCATAATCCTCAAAGTATCTTGAAGTCCCTCCTCAGCAAGTTTTCGATGATCCAACTCCTGTCGAATACCCTTCGAGCCTCCATCCAATATATGTGGCATGCTTGTACAATTCAGCAGCTTGAGCCTGTACATGCCACAACATAAACTTCTCGAGCCATCTGTTGGAAACCCTTCGTAAGCATCCAAACTTTGTCCCTAAGTAAACTACGACAGCCATCATCCGCCAGCCTCCCTACCGAAACCAAGTTGTAGCAAAAATTCAGTATACATCGCACATCCCTGAGAACGAGCTTCTCACCAAGCTCCATTGTCAATTGCACATCACCGATGCCTACAACTGCAGCCGTCCCCTTATTTTCCATCTTCACACATCCAAACATGCTGCCGTGGTATGACTTGAAGATCCTCCTATATGGAGTAGCGTGATACGACTCCCCCGTGTCCATGACCCAATCGCCATCATGACACATTCCACCAAGGTTCCTCTGCGTCGGTTGCTGCGATGATGAGATCTCTCATAGTCGTGAGATCCTCCTGATCATCCTTGCCTTTGGCCTTCTCAGCTTTGAGCTCCATGCAGTTCCTCTTGATATGACCCCTTTCGCCACAGTGATAGCAGCCCTCCTTGCGGTCCATAACTGCAAGATCACGAGAACTACCCCTTGTCCTTGCCCGTGACTTGGGGATTTTTTTTTCCCATAGGAAGCCACCAGAGCAGAATTCTACGATGATTCTACTTGCTTACGCCGAATCTCCTCGTTCAACAAGCTGCTTTTGACTTCCTCCATCGTGACAACTCTACGAGGCGTAAAATTGCTCACCGACACCACCAACGTCTCTCATCTTTCTGGCAGAGAACTCAAAAGCAAAAGGCCCTAAAGAACATCATCAATCACCATCTTTATTGCAGACAGCTGATTGATAATACCCTGAACCTCGTTCAGATGTTTTGCCACTGGGGCACCCTCCGTGTACTTCGAGTTGACAAGTTGGCGAATCAAAAATACCTTATTGCCAGCCGTCTTTCTTTCGTACAACGAATGTAGCTTCTCCCATAATGCTTTTATCAAACTCTCCATGGACACGTGGTGAAACACTGATTCATCCAGCCATTGGTGGATGAATCCAACGGCCTTCCGATCCAGTCATTTCTAGTCTTTAACTGCTTTGTCCGATGCTTAGTGTTGTCACCCTCGAACGGACCAAGCAAGTTATTGTACCAGAGTAGATCCTCCATCCTTGGCATCCAAATTGCCCAATTCCCCCTGTGAGGGTGATCACACGAGTGTTCATATGCTCGGTAGACATAGTTGCCAGAACCAAAACTAGTAGCTCTGATAATAGATGTTGGGAATTAGACATGCCCTGCATGCGTTCGGATGCCGTGTCTGAGAGTGCCCGCAGCAGAAACTTTAGGCCAACCTGTCACGCCCCGATATCCCGCAAGAATCGACCGTCCCTGCTAGGCACGAATCACCACGCCAGCGCTCCCGCAGGACAATCTTTCTCATCTGGACATGATATCGTACGAGCATAAGCTGCACTCGTGCAAGGCCATGAATCGAACAGGCGAAGAAATGTCTAAGCCACAGAGTCGCACAGATAGTCCAAATGCAGCAGAATAAGAAACGAACATGCGATTGGTAACAAGTTCACAGAGTCTTAATAGCGAAAGCATTGAATAACACAAGTATGGAAGTAAAACAAGCACTTTATTGATATTTAATCATTGTTACAAGCGGCGCTAGGCCGAGCTTATAAGTCGCTCAAGTCCTCTCTTTCGAAACAATAAAAGCGTGCCAAGTGGCTACAATTGTGAAAATGATACACATATGCGATTATGTCTTGTATATGTGCTTTAGCTCGACGCAACGCTCCAAGGCTCCAGAGCAAACTCCATGCCTTAGCTCGCACGAAGGAGTTTTCATACCGAACGAGGTTCTCCCGCACCGTGCAAGCAATCTGGTGGATTATCGATACATGAATGCATTGATGGGGAGGCTTCTCGCCCGCTCGATAAATCCATACCATCTATTAAGATATCTTTCTAGTCTTTCCTTAGGATCAATTTTATGACATAATGTACAAGCCTAACTCGTGTGGCAGTGCACCGTGCGATATATAAAAGAAATACAATGAGATTGACCAACTTACCATTCTTCCTTCCCTGTCCAAGGCAACCAAGTTAAACCAAGCACGAATATATACATATGAAATCCAAGAAAAATTGTATAAGCAAACACGAGTGTTACGAGCGGAGCTCTAACTCAGGTGCACGAGTTACACGGATACTCAAATATGTTGCAAAAGATTTTTAAGTGTTCAAATATGTAAAAGAATGCAAGGAAGTCTAATACTTATATCTATTTAATATTCCAGATTCTAGGTGCAATGCAATGACTCGCACGCGAATTCTCGCAAAGTGAGGATGACATATCTATATGAACAGGAGTCGCTCGCATAGCCATAAAGGACGAGTTATAGTCATGAAGGAGGATAGTGTTCAATGTAAATTATATGAGGCACTATATGCCATCTCGTCCTGTACATGAGACTATTAATCTTAGAGCGAGAATGATGCCGTGTGTGGCACATACGCCATCCTGCTTGTATATGAAAAAGATTATTGTATGAGTTCCATTCGGATCGGATCGGCCCCGGTGCCCCGGTGCCCCGGAGACCGTCCATGGAACGAGATTCAAAAATCTTCCTTGTTACCAAGTTGTCCGCAACATACAAGTCTTGGGTCTTCCAGATTCACAACATGACATGATAATTCTTCATTCTTGTTCTGAACGAGTGTTGCTCCACGAGCTGTGATTCTTGCTTTTACTTGACATAATTCTCGTTCAGAGGTTAACTTGACTTGATACATTCCCCTAGTTCGGGAACTGCCTTGGCGACCTAATAGTTCTGAATACTTGCAGATTCATATTTCACAGAAAGACTATTTGATAGTCTTCTGGCTAACTAGATGCATGCATGATATGGTATTCCTGGATCGTATCATAAAATTATGTGACAAGCATTGAAACGAGGCAAACCAGTACAAGTTAGAATGTAAGCAGGCAAACATTGTATTTGTTTGAAATATAAGAATAAGGAAACATATTGTATAGTCTACTTTAGAACATAAGCCTTTACGTTAGCATATGTCTAAGGGGTAGCGCGAGGAGTGAAACCATACATGGGTATATCGGACGACATAATCCATAAGGCGAGCAGTGTAAACAAGTGAAGCAGTATACTACGAAGAGTATATAATGATCTACTCGAAGTATTAGCGGAGTCTACTTGCACGAAGCTAAGGTAGCATACGAGGGTCCAAATATAAGTCAAGTTTTATTTCCATGTTCTAACACGAGAAATACAAGATGTGATTATTCTCTTAGCTAGGTGCGTTGTATTCTTTATTAGCATACAAGGGGTGATTCACTTAGAGACTAGCATATATCATCCATATTTTTAAGTGTGCAGGCTAAGCAAAGACAGGTTCATCGTAGCCACCCACCTTAGCCATAATTCGACTCGGTAGAGCGATACCCCGAGCGAGCCTTTGAAAGTCTAAGTCTGAACTCCTGAAGGTCCAAGTTTGAAATCCTTTGCCTTAAGCGAGTCTTCTCGCAGAGCAAAGCGGGTCAGGTCGTTGCACTTGCGCCATTTGAATCGGCTCTCCGCTTGAACGGAACGGGTCATTACATTATACACCACTCAGAAAAGTCTCATCCTCGAGACTTCCTGAGTGCAACCGTTCTATCGCATCGATCAAATCTATCTCAAGCATAATAATCTGTGTCGCGTGTGTACTGGATCTATCTTAATGAATGACTCTATCATTCAATCCTAGCTATGACTCGGTCTCTAATGCACATTAGCACGAAACATATCACTTAACGCGGGGTATGGTATAATCTATCTTGAATAACGATCTAAGGTTGAGGAAAACTTATCCAAATCCTTATACTCATCCAAGCGTATCTAGCATATTCACTTGCACTAGCATTTGAGATCAGCATATCAAGTCTGGATCGTGCACATATTCAAAGCATCCCTCAAACATATGCATGTCAACCAACTTAGCGATAGCGAAGTCTTTGCTATCGAGTTCAATATATCACTGAGTCTTGGATCGTGCACACGTTCAAGGCGTCCCTCAAACATACGCATTCAACCAAACTTAGCGATAGTGAAGTCGGAAAAGCTACTCGCAAAAATCTTAAGGGTTCTCGTCTTTCGAATAACAATGATACCTCCAACGGGGTCAATCAAAATATAAGCCATTTCTAATCCCACTAAAACCAAGCATTGCACTACCGTCAAGCACGATCTGTCCGATCTATCGACTAGCGTCTATGTCCTACCGTCCATTCTGTTCGTGTCAAACATAGCACACACTTACCCTTCCACGTCTAACTCTAAGTCTTGCTGCCCCAGTTCTATGGCTTGCTCAAGCAATACTCTAAAGTCGATCACACAAGCTTTCACTCGGCACTGGGTCATCTGCCTAATTACTATGTCAGCTCACATGGCCATAGGTACAGTTCATGCTCACGATTCATTGTGCAAATTTGTCGCACAATGCTCGCCCAATTCCTAAGGTCAAACCATTATTTATTTGTACGGGATATTCTACCCAAGCTCGTTTTACTCAGATTTTTAAACATCGAGCACATATTATCCTACTCACATTAACACGTTCATTTGTACAGGGTGTAATGCCCCACAACCGCATGGTACATTATGCTGAGTCAGATTGAATGAGGCAATAACTTGTTATATTTTGATTTGTTGGATTTGGGAGCAAGTATTGATTTGATTTGGTTTCATGTGCAGATCGCAAGCGGAGTTCGATGAAATCAGGTGTTCGTTCAGAGCAGTATTAGGATAGTGGGATTGGAGCGATAATGCCATATTTCTTTATCCGATCGGTCGGATGATTTGGAGATCACAACATGCTCGCATGGTCATACCCATTGAGTATATCAGACTTGGTGAGTGGTGTCACGCCCCGATCCCTAAAGGGTCAATCGTCCTCGCTGGATCCCTTACGAAACCAATGAATTTTGCTGGGGCGCGATGCCGTGCGAGCCTGGAGTTGCACTCGCACAAGGCAAGGACGTGTAGTGATAGGAATCCACTTTTGAAACATAATTTATAAACACATTCACAGAGATTTGAATACGAGTGCAGGAAGAAACATGCTTTTTCATTGATAATTCAGAATAATTTATATAGAGTTTACATTGATGCGCCTTCTCGGCTATTTGAATTACATTAAAAAAGATAACTCAAAATGCAGGGCGCGCTCCATCAGATAGTCCACGTCGTTTGTACATTACGCCCTTGTATAGATTGAAGTCCAAGCCTCCAAAATAAACTGACTCCAGCTATACTTCAAAATAGAGGTGCTCCTAACGCCTCCTCGCTATGCACTAGCGTTGCACCGTCTGAGTGCCTGAAATAGTTGCCCACAACATGGGTCAGTACTCAACTTGTACTGGTGAGCGAGATGAACCCACTTGACTAAATCGGCACTAGCTTATTAGGGGCGAGCATGCATTAAGATGATCTTTCTATAAGGAAGCAAGTGAATTCAATTCATATCAGTTGCATGTTTTGATAGGAATAAAAATAGCATCGAATCCAACCAGTACATCGATTGCTTACTCAATCGATGCACGCATTCCCTGCAACGAAACACAAGTATACTTACCATCTGCACAAGACAATAATTAACCTTAGGGACTTATTCTAAGCATTAGCGGCGCGCCCTATCAGCCCGGGTAGCAAGCCCTGCTGGAGGTCCCGCAATGCATCGTGACTAGCACGAATCAAATATTTTCCTCCGGATCGATACGGTTCCAGTGCCCCGGAAAGCCGTTTCGAGGAAATTCTAAACCATGTGCACAAGTTGTTCCAGACCATGCAAATGCATGAATAATTCATATATCATACAATACATCAAAATAAACAGAAGAAGTAAAGCAGCAATGTATATCTTATGCAACAGTTCATATTTTCTCAAGCGGTATTTCGGTTTTGGTATCCCATAGGTCCAAACTCTATACGAGGCACCAGGCCGCAACCAAAAACCAACTTTCCTTTACAACCAACTCAAGTTTATAAGGTGCGCAAGCATATAGTAAAAAAACCAGTCTACAATTCCCATATTCCTTTCTTAGTGGCTGGCATGCATTGTGGCAAAGATTTCCTAGGCGTCCAACCGGGCATCATCGAGTGAACGTTTGAAACATTAGAGATGTGGGCGTGAAGAAGTAGGAAAGAAGGGTCCAAACCACTCACTGGTTAAGGGAAAAGATGCTGAAACTAGGAATCCCGCTTAGCGACGATCAAACGTCAGTTACGCAGACCTGCAACAGTACGAGCACCGAGTTAGAATTCTTTTCTATCCTTCCTTGCCGAACTCCCCAAAAATCAAAGCTCCAATCGATAAAACCAGCAGCGAAAACCAAGCAAATCGAAAGCAACACCAAATCAAAATCCTAAAGCGGCAATCAAGAAAACCAAGCAACCAAACACGAAAACTATTGGACTCGTTTCAATAGAGGCCTTTCCATGAGTTGGAAAGGATCATCGCATTTCGTCCGTGGCAAGAAGATGCCGATATCTAAGCTACCACTCAGACGGACTAGCCATAAGCCCAATTATATAGTGCTCGTCCTGGTCGGATAAGGATTTGAGGCACTACATAATATACCACTAAGAAAAAGTTTTGTCCCAAAACTTAAGAACAAGGCCCTACCTCCGACTAAATGAACAATAAAGGATACTTCTCCTTCATCTTCGATTCCATCTCCCAAGTTGATTCCCCAACTGTATGGTTCCGCCACAGCACGCGAACCAAGGACATCGTATGGTTGCAAAGAACTTTTTTCTTATGATCCAGAATCTGCGCCGGCTCCTCTGAGTATGACAAATCCGTGCGCAATTCCAATTGTTCGAAGCTAACCACATGACTCGGGTCATGCACATACTTCCAAAGTTGAGAAACATGGAATACGTCATGCACTCCAGCCAAGGCGGGAGGTAGTGTAATCCGGTATGCCACAGCTGCCACTCGTTCTAGTATCTCAAAGGGGCCGAGAAACCTGGGACTCAGTTTGGCCTTTACGCCGAAACGCATCACCCCACGCATCGGCGTCACTTTCAAGAAGACATGATCCCTGACCATGAACTCCAAAGGCCTACGATGAGCATCGGTATAGCTTTTCTGTCGGCTCTGTGCAGTGCGGAGTCTTTCTCGAATAAAGCAAACTTTCTCAACTGCCTGCTCCACCAGCTCTGGCCCGAGTACCTGTCGCTCGCCGACTTTGTCCCAACAAATTAGAGATCGACACTTGCGCCCATAAAGTGCTTCGTACGGTGCCAGCTGGATGCTCGATTGGTAGCTGTTGTTGTACGCGAACTCCGCCAACGGAAGGTGCGTGTCCCAACTAGTCTTTAAATCGATTGCACACAGCCGTAACATATCTTCAAGTATCTGATTTGTCCTTTCTGTCTGGCCATCAGTCTGGGGGTGGTATGCGGTACTGAACTGTAGCTTGGTTCCCAAAGCAGACTGTAGGCTAGTCCAAAAATGAGATAAGAAACGTCCGTCACGGTCAGAGACGATTGAGGCAGGCACTCCGTGTAATCGAACAATCTCGTCTATGTAAATCTGTGCTAACCGATCGACGCTCCAAGTAACTTTTATAGGCAGAAAGTGGGCTAATTTGGTCAAACGATCAACTATGACCCAAATTACATCACGCCCCCATGGCATCTTCAGAAATCCCACGATGAAATCCATAGTGATGTTGTCCCATTTCCACTCGGGAATAGCGAGGTTCTGTAGCTCCCCACCGGGCCTATGATGTTAAGCTTTCACCTGTTGATAGGCCATGCACTGTGACGCAAAGGTCGCCACATCCCATTTTATAGCTTGCCACCAGAAGGTTCTGCGTAAGTCTATGTACATCTTAGTGCTCCCCGGATGCAACGAATACTTCGCATAGTGTGCCTCTGCCATAATTTTCCTTCGGAGTTCTGGGTCGCTAGGGACACATAGCCTTCCTTTCATTTGTAAGGCCCCATCTTCGCCTACCACAAAGTCAGACGTCCTCCCTACCGAGATCAGTCTGCGTACCTTCGCTAGGAACTGATCGCCCTCCTGAGCTGATTTGATTCTATCACGTAAACTCAGTTCAAGATGGAGTGGTGCCAGCTGCACTCCTTGATGCCAAAATTGAAACTCGATGCCCATCGCCTCTAGATCTCAAAGTAAATGGTTGTTTATGGATAACGAGCCCACGTGCTTCCGACTCAGAGCATCAGCAGCGACGTTTTCCTTGCCCGGTGTATATGCGATCGTTTGATCATAGTCCTTAATAAGTTCTAGCCAACGTCGCTGCCGGAGGTTCAGTTCCCGTTGGGTGAATAGATACTTGAGGCTCTTGTGATCTGTAAAGATTTTTCAAGCAACATCATAAAGATAATGCCTCCACAACTTCAGTGCAAATACAATTGCCATCAATTCCAAGTCGTGTGTCGGGTAGTTTTTCTCGTGCGGCTTCAGTTGCCTGGAGGCGTACGATATTACCTTATCCTTTTGCATAAGCACACATCCCAAGCCGAGTCCTAAAGCGTCGCTGTATATCTGAAACTCCTCTACCCCATCTGAAAGTGCAAGAATCAGAGCTGAAAAAAGACGCTGCTTAAGTTCCCGAAAGCTGGCTTCGCAGTCATCACCCCATTTGTATACAATCCCTTTCTGAGTAAGGCGAGTCAAAGGCGAGGCCAGTTTAGAGAAATCTTTCATGAACCTACGGTAGTATCCCGGTAGGCCCAGAAAGCTTCGAACTTCAATGGCTGACGTAGGTTGCTTCCAGTCCACCACCGCCTCAATTTTCTTCGGGTCTACGGCAACGCCTTCTGCCGAGACGACATGACCAAGGAACGCCATGCTGTTCAACCAGAACTCACACTTGTTGAGCTTAGCGAACAACTTATGCTCTCTTAATGTCTGCAGCACGGTCTTCAGGTGTTCCTTGTGTTCCGCCTCGTTCTTGGAATATATTAGTATGTCATCGATGAACACGACGACATACTTGTCTACGTACGGCCGAAACATGCGGTTCATCAGATCGATAAAAGCTACAGGGGCGTTCGTCAAGCCGAACGACATCACGAGAAATTCATAGTGTCCGTAATGGGTCCTGAATGCAGATTTTTGAATATCATCAGATTTGATTTTCAACTGGTGATACCCTGACCTGAGATCAACTTTAGAGAAAATTGTTGCACCTTGTAGATGATCAAATAAGTCATCTATCCTTGGCAATGGGTACTGATTTCGTACGGTCGCCTTATTCAGTTCTCGGTAGTCAATACACAACCGCATGGATCCATCCTTTTTCTTTACGAACAGCACCGAAGTGCCCCATGGAGAAACGCTTGGACGAATGTATCCTCGGTCCAACAGATTTTGTAACTGAACCTTAAGTTCCTTTAGCTCTGTTGGGGCCATTCGATAAGGTGCCTTCGATATTGGTCACGAATCTGGAAAAGTGTCAATGCTGAATTCGATCTCACGATCAGGAGGCATTCCAGGTAGCTCGTTCGGGAACACATCGAGGAAATCTGCTATGACTTCAGCCTGAGCTGCATTTGCACTTTCCTGTCGGGTATCTCAAACAGAAGATAAGTACCCTTCACAACCCGAATGCAACATACGCCTAGCTGAAATTGCTGATATCACCATTACCGTCTTCGGTGCAGCGCTGCATGAATAGTAGAAGTCTGCCTCGCCGGGTAGACGAAATATGACTCGCTTCTCCGCGCAATCGATTGTTGCATGGCAAGCACCCAACCAGTCTATCCCGAGAATAATATCGTAATCCTTAATATCTAGTACAATGACATCTAAGGAAAGCTTCCTTCCTCCGATGCAAATATAACCATCACTGTCACTACCACGTTCCAAAAACAGGGGTATTTTTGACTTTTTAAATATTTAATATTATTGGTAGTTATAATTTAGTAATTGCATGATAGTATATTTGATTTTAAATAAATGTGTGATGTGTAATTAAATCTAGTATTATATACAGTGTTCATTTATTTTAAGCTAGTAGACTTGACCTAGAAGCCCAGTAGATGAAGACCTGTCCAAATTGTGGAATTCTGTATTTGATTAATTTTTAGAATTTAATTTTTGGAGATTTTCATTAATTATCGTATTTTATTTAATATTATTGCGCATTGCCTTTGCTTCGATATTTGGAGCACTACCCTAGCTTTTGTCTCCCAACAAATTTCACAATCTTGCCCTAGACATGCCCGCCTTCCATTCTGCTATTTTTGCAACTCATAATTATGCTCTCTGTGCATTATTTCTAGCCGCACAAAAATCGTCGCGGACGTTATTTAATAAATCCCTATTTTGTATCGATGTGCATTCCAATTAAAATTGGAGGCAATCTTGACCTATTTTTCGTGCAGCCCAAATTAGGGTAATATTCTGTTCTGAGTCGTCTTCATTATTGGTATTGATGACCTGACCTAATTTTGGCCCCATGTACTCCTAATTAATTTTAGAACACAACTTACATTTATTTCTAATTAAATTGAGGATACTATTTTAACCGATTCTGAAATCCCAATTTAATTCCAGCGTCCTGCTATTTGAGCCCACACCAAACTTACAGCGCCCTTGACCCTACAAAATACCGGACACCGAATCGCCCGCCAAATTTTTGTCATTTTATGTGTCTGTGCAAATACCCAAATTTAAGGGGGCTAATTTGCAAATTGGCATTTTGGTGCCAACACCCATTTGTTAAAACCAATGAGGAATCCTTAATATTTAATTAGCCTCTCACCCTCATCCCCACATGAATTATTTTCTCCATGTCAAATATGGACCCCTCATTTAAAGGGGGTCAATCACCACCCTCCATCAACACCCTCTTCCTATTTAAAGTAACATCAAACCCTAATCCCTAGAAAACCTAGGTTTTTCCCCACCTCCTCACAGCCCCCACTTTCTCTCAGCCTCCAACGTAGGAAACCTCTTTTCTTCTTCTTCCCTTCTTCTTCTTTTTCTTCTCCTTCTTTTTCTTCTTCTTCCTCTCTTCATTGATTTTGAAAATTCAAAGAGGAAAAGGGGGGGAACTGAGAGCTCCTGTTCACCTATCCCCTGTGTGCTCCGGCCAGCCAACCCCCCAGTAAGTATTCTCTTCTCTCCCCTTCCTTCTTCTTATATATATATATATATATATGTATATATATACGTATGTATATACGTATGAGCATGTATACTATATGTATATGTATAATAGTTATCTAATTAATGTTTTAAATACATGAATATGTATAGCATTTATTTAATTAATATTTAAACACATAATGTATAGTATATATATAATGTATATATTTAAAATATGAATATGTATATTATTATTTTTATTTAATTGTATGAGTACAGTATGTATTTAATTAAGGCATGTGTAAATGTATGTAATCATTAATTGGTATATATATATATATATATATATATATATATATATATATATATATATATATATATATATATATATATATATATATATATATATATATATATATATTGGTATTTTCTTATAATGTGTATTTAATAGAGTATATGTTTAATATAATTGATATACGTATTTAGTATTGATTGGTATATATATATATATATATATATATATATATATTAGTATATGTAGGTATTAATGTATATATATACATATATATGATGTATGAAATGTTTAATTAGTATATATGTACAGGTATATGTATATATTTAAAGAAATTAGTATACATATATGTATACTGGTATTTTCCATAAAATTGTACTTTATAAAAAGTACACTATATTATTAGAGTAAATTAAATTATTGTATTAGTACTTATGTAATTATATGAATGCATTAGGTATTTAATTAATGCTTAATATTAATGTATACGTATATATATATTGAACATGATTGGTATACAGGTATGTATATGTATGTATTTAAATCAATTTATATATATATATTTGGTATACACTTAGTATATATTTGTTATATATATATTAATTGGTATATATGTATACAAACATTTTTAGTATATTTATATAATTATCAATTAGTGAATACACAAAAAATAAATATACTTATTTATTTTGCTATATGTTTAATAAAACATAATTTTAGTATATATGCTAGTTAAAGATAGGTATATTTTTATCTACTAAATGATCCTAGGTGGCCAGTATCATACCTAGAGTAGTCCCAAATTCAGTGTTTATAGACTGTGTGTTAGCGTAGCATCTGATGCAAATGTGGTTTGCTTTGTGATATGTTTATAGGACTGTTGGTTTACCCAGGGGATATTCTGGAACAGGACACCAATAATTACCAGCTAAGGACCCAAGGCAAGTACATTCTCTGATAATTTCCAATTCTTTGATAATTTCTATAAATTAAATAATCATGAAATGTTACATCTGAATCCTTGACACTGTGTTACACGGACTAGTATAGCTTGGATCTGCAGTCATGAGATGTTACCTTGATTATCGTTTGACATTGTACACGACATGTATATTAGACATCGTACATGATAGATTGGACTTGCTCGTGTATCGTGACGTGTCATGGTTGGATCCACAGTACTAGTTGGGGACGGGGAAGTAGTTAGTAAAAAATATGATCATAACCTCTTATTGTAGTGTAGAACAATGTAAGTGTTAATCATGCTCTTCACCCATGATTAGCCAGGCCCTGTAGCTATCGTACATGTTCCCAAGTCGATCACATTTTGAAACTACTATTTCAAACACTTAGAATAGATTATAGTTCCCTATTTTAAATCATATACTACATCACCCGTATATGATACTGTTCCGTGTTTTTTTCATTTTCATACATGCACTGACTATATCATATTGCCTATTGCCTGTCTCTTTACATTGCCTGTCTCTTTTTAATTGCCATTGCATTTATTTCACTGTCTTCTCAGTAGCTAGCATCACATGTTTATTGATTTATAGTCCTTATCAATTAAATGGAACTGTTATTTGAGATTGTACTTTGCTCCTTCCTGACTGGAAATATTTTTCCAGACTATGCCTTAGAGGATCGGTAGCCAACACTTTATGGACCATATGGTGAGTAGCTGCACTTGGGCTTGATAGTTAGTTGTGATTCCGGGAGGTCTAGCAGGAATCACCAATCTTCTAGTTAGTTCTTTTAGTAGACTATTTGGTACCGGATTTATCTCCGGCATTTTTATTGAGACTTGGATATTGTTGAGTTTGATTATTACCTTAGACTTGTGTTATATTTAATTTTGTTTCGCTATCTTATCGTGCTGTAATCCTGTGATTGAGTATGTATTCATTTTATTTGTGTCATCCGTGCCTCCTTATGGAGATAGGATGCTTGTGTGAGATTGGCTAGATAGTATCAAGACCTTGACAGCATTCTACCGCCGATGCTGCGGCGTAGGCTGGACGTACTCGCGTACTCGTGCCCCAATTCTGGGTGCGGGTCGTGACACATTTTTAGTAGTGGCCCATGCAGGTCAGACTTCGCAAGTTGTGCGATGTCGTAGTAGTGTGACATCTTTATTACACTACTGCGTGCCTGCGATAGAATCTAGGACATAGGATACTAGGACGAGAGCGAATACTCAATCATAATTTCTTGAGAGATTCCTGGGATGACCCCTGAGAATCTTGTTATAATTTCTAATTTAAAATCATTCCCTTGTTCCGTCCATTCTCACTTGTTGATTGTTGATCAGGTATTAAATTAGGATTTTGGTTTCATGGTAGGTTGATTTCATATTAAGATGATGTTGCAGACTGATTTATGGTATTATCTGATGACGCATGTCGATGAGGACAGCGAGGAAGATTAACACTAGGGCTATTGGATTACTAGATATGGATTTAAATTATAATTTGAAGATTGAAAACAAATTAAATTTTTGAATTTTGAGAAGTTGAGATATTGTCATTAAAACTTTTGAGGATTCAGATTCGATTCAATAAACCTAGACAAGCTGTAAGGATTTTTAGGTGATTAAGTTTTCATTTCAGTATTTAGATAATTGATCTTGAGGGAAGTATATGCATTTTACTTAAAATTTATTAAAGGAGTTATTTTTGAGGAATTTTATTTTGAGGATAAGATTTTATAGGGGGAGAGATATACTAGTATATAATAGATGAGATGCATGTGTAAGGATCTGTTGGCTTGAGCATGATTGAGATCTCACTGCCAACTGACTTAGGTGTTCATCTAGGATTGTATTGGAGAGAGCAGTACTTAGTATAGTGTGTTGCAATTGATATGCACTTGGGTGATAAGGATAACTAGTATCAGCGATTGCAGTATGTAAGAAAGCTAGCAGTGAGTGTGTTTATAGTAGAACTGTGGTACCTAGGGGATATAGGTATCAACCTTGGATGCATCTTTGGCCTGTGCAATCACAACTAGGATTTATTTTTAATCTTTTATCTTGGATGTTGCTTCTTTAGAACTATACTGTCCTTCCTTGATGATATCGCATTTTTGCCTAAATTGATTCTTTGGGATCTGTCTTCAGGATGTCGCCGCAGACACGGTCTATGAGAGCGGGAACATCAGCTTTAGAGGGGTCTGCCACCTCTCCACCTGAGGGACAGACAGCCGTAGTTCCTCCTACATCTTCGATGCACGTAGGAGTGTCTGCACTTTTCGGGGATCCTCCTCCCCCACCTGCTCAGAGGATTGCCGCAGCTGTGACGGACAACCTTCCTCCTCCACCGACTCCGATTCCCGGAGGTTCGCCCATTGACAGGTCGCAGATGTTTACCTTGATCCAGGGAATGGTAGATGCCCAGAGAGTGACGGCAGATGCTCAGCGAGTTCAAGCTGAGGCTCAGAGGGTGCAAGCAGAAGCGCACCAGGCACAAACCGAGCTGATGAGAGAAAACATGGAGAATGCTCATCAGGTGACTCTCCAAGCTTTGGAGAAAGTAGCACAGTACCAGCAGTTTCCTGGCCAGCAGCAGAGATCAGGCACTATAGTGGATTTCAAAAGGATGATGCCTCGAGAGTTTAAAGGCACCGAAGGGATACTCTACGCTGATGACTGGCTAGAGGATATAGAGAGGAGCCTGCGATTGACCCAGATTCCGGAGAACTTGCAGATAGAAGCCGCTGGCAGTCAGATGTTCGATATCGCACTCACGTGGTATCGCACGGAGCCGAGAATTACTGCACAAGGACTTACTTGGGAGACCTTCAAGGAACTCTTCAAGGAGAAGTTCTTTCCCGACGTGGCATTGGGAACCTTGGAAAGTCAGTTTCATGACTTGGTTCAAGGAAACATGTCGGTCGACGAGTACGCTGCAAAATTCTGTAGATTGAGCCGTTTTGCATCGTCTATGATTCGGGAACCAGGAGATCGAGCCCAGAAATTCAAAAAGGGACTGACGAGAGAGATTAGGTCGCGCACTTCTGGTCGCCGTACCGCTACCTTTGAGGCTATCTTGATGGATGCTCAGATTGCAGAAGAGGATCTGGATCTCAGGCCTAAGAGGAGTCACAATACTTTTGGAGATACGAATGGTAGCACAAGACCAGCCAAGTATCCCCGTGTTCAGCACCAACAGCAGTACCAAGTACCATTTCATAGTCAGCAACAACCATGGACATTTCAGCATCCACCACAGTACCTAGTACCAGTTCCTATCCAACAACATCCATGGGCGTATCAGTATCAACAACAGTACCAGGCACCAGTCCGTGTTCAGCAGAATCAGCAACAGCCTCCAAGAGAGACACAGCAGACTTGTCATTTCTGTAAGAAGCCAGGTCACCTTTGGGAGAGCTGTAGAACGAGGCTAGGACTTTGTTTGCACTGCGGCGCTGCGGGACATCGAGTAAGGGATTGTCTTCTAGCCCCTTATCTCCCCGGCCAGCGCGCAGCTTCAGATTATAAAGATCCAGTTAGGCTACCTGTGGAACCGTATATTGCTCAGCACCCGCTAAGGGAACAACCCCAGCAGGGCGGGGCATTTGCGATGACGGTCGAGGAGACCGATACTGCAGGTAATGTGTTAGCAGGTTCTGTTCTTTCCTTCCTTCTGTTCCTATATATTTGATTGATTGACTGATACCTTAGTACCGTAGCTTGTATGCATGATTTTTTGTTAGAATGTAGTTAGTAGTACACCCTGATGCAGAGACTGCAATACCATGACAAAAGACACCATGACCGTATATATTTTTGTCACGACCTGTACCCGGAAATTCGGGCACGAGTGCGTGGGTACGTCCAGCCTATGCCGCAGAGTCGGCGGTAGTACACTGTCTAGGTCAAATCCATATTTACTAAACTAGCTCATTCACAAATAACATAGGCAAGATAATAATGGAAAACAGATACTTAAGATTGCAATTGAAATAAATGTGACAACAGATTCAAATGTTTAGTACAGAAATCAGGATGAAATCGGGGACAAACCCGATTACTAAGATAAAGAGCAAATAAATGAAAGTAGCTACTGCTATCTACTCTGCAGCAGGGGTCTCCTGGGTGGGTTCTGGCTCCTCATAGGTATCATCTGTACCCTCATAGGGACCATAATATGTAGGGGCAAGGTCCTCATCATCGCCTAAATTAACAGATCCAGTCAGGAAAGGAGCAAAGTACACATTGCACAATAAGATTAAACTAAATATTTATGACAATTAAATTGAATATCATGTTGAGAAAATGCATAAAAGAACATCAATATCTCAGAGTTAATGCTGTAAACAGGAATATGAGAAAACAGAAATAAATAAAACAGGAAATAAAACTACAACAGTCAGCAAGATATATAACAAGACCAGAAACTATCTGTGTGAACTTGTATTTGTTTTTAGAATACATAGTTGGCATGTAGGGGTTTATAAGGCTAATCCGGCCATCATAAACGGCTATTAAACAGGAAAAATTGAGATCCGGCTGAGGTACAGTCGCGTACCAACAGCTATTAAACATGACAAGGGAAAGGGTAAACTATATGCCTTCTAGTATTCTCCCACCCGACATGAAAAATAAGACATGAACTCCAATATTCAAGACATGAAATCCAGCATTTCTAACACTAGGTGTAATCATCAAGGGTACTAGTAAAGCAGGGAATTAATTATCACAATATAAAGATTTAACTTGAAGTGCAGGTACTTGCCTGTTGTTCGGATCTGATTAATTGTTCTTGGAGAAATTTCCAGAGATGAGTCCAAAAGCTGAAATAGACATTACCATCACGCTCAGAAGATATCAAATAGCTAAAAATGCCTGTCCTTGGGTCCAATTTGGAGACAAGGGCAAAAACGGCAGTTTCGGGTCAAAATGGGGTCCGCCGGTGGGCCCGCTTTGCACCGAAAAATGTGTCCGGGTCAACGGTCTCCAAATTCGATGAGCCGAACACAAAATCGCCCGTCGAGCGGGGCTTGTGGGGCCCACGACACGCGATTTCGTCAACCATCTCAGAATCAAACCAAACTTGACCCATAGGACCAGCGTATCGCTACGAGTCCGATGGCGCAAGTTTCGTCTTGATCTGACGAGTGTACAAGAAGTTAGGGCAAAATACCAAAAAGTTGAATACGGGGCGATGTCCGCGGATACGCGTTGATTCCGGTGTGCACGCACACCCGAATCAGCTTTCGCGAAATCTCACACGTCCGTATCGACGATGCGCACGTATCTGTGAAGACCGCACGCGACCAAGTCATCCCGTTTGGCCGGGCGCACTCAGTTCCGAGGTGAAACAGGGTCTAGTTTTTCCTGTTTTTGGATCGCGGTGTGCGATCACCACAGGACGCGATACCCCGAACGGTTTGTCCGGGCACCGAGAGGGTCATACAGGCTTCACAACGCAATTTACGGAATTGAAAACGGAGCTATGAACAAAAAGTTACGAGTACCTGAAGGGGACCCGAAAATCAGGGTCGAGTCGTGTCCGACTCGTGTCGGACACAGGAACTTAGGGTTAGGGTTTTGCGGATTCCGACGAGGGGAGCTCGGCCGGAGGAGGGCGGAGCGGCGCTGCTGGGGCCGAGGGCGGTTCGCCGGGGCAGGGCGGAGCCGGTGGTCGGCGGCGCGCGGCGGCGACGCGCCGGAGAGGGGCTGCTCGAGGCTGCCGCTGCTGGTGCTGAGCTGCTGCGGGTCGACCGAAGGAAGGAGGAGAGGGGAGGAGGTGCTGGCGGTGCAGGGCGGAGCTGGGCGAGGCGGTCGGCGAGGAGAGGGACGGCGGCGGCGAGGAGGGCGGAGCTCGGCTAGGGTTAGGGTGAGGTGGCTGGAGGAGAAAGAAGAAGAGGGGGAGAGAGTGTTTATAAAGGGGAGGAGGCGGTGGTTAGGGGGCCGAGCTAGGCGGAGGGTGAGGGGGGACGTGGCCGCGGAGAGCGGTGCTGCGCACGGAGGGCGGCGGTGGAGTCGGGCGGCGTGGGGCGACCGGGTCTGCGGGTCGGGCTGGCGGCGGGTCGGGTTCGGGTGAGCCCGACCCGACCCGTTAAGGCGGGCTGGACCGCGGCCCAATGGGCCAGGGTATACGGGCTGGGCCAGAATAAAATCAATAATAATAATAATAATAATAATAATAATAATAATAATAATAATAATAATTAGTTAAAAATAGTTAATTAAATAATTAATTAAAAATTATTTTAGGCATTTAAAAATAGGTCTGAGGCACAGAAAAATCCAGAAAAATTATCCTAAGTCCAGTTTTTTATTTTACACCCAAAAATGTTATTTTCATAATATTTTAATTTTATTTATTGATAATTAAAAATCATTTGATAATTAAGAACCTTGATTTTAATTTCAAAAAATTCCTAAAAAATTCCAGAAAATTGGGAAAAATCCAAGATCTAATAATTTTGAAAATTCAGGGGGTTACAATATATCCAACTTATAAAAATTTTTTCCTCGAAATTTAAGAATAACAATGGTACGAAAGGAAAGGCCGAGAATTAAATATACCTCAGGGTTCAAAAAGGTAAGGGTAGCGCTCTCTAATCTCGTCTTCTCGCTCCCAGGTGGATTCGCCGGGAGAATGGTGCTTCCAGGCTACGCGAACAAGGGAGATAACCTGGTTCCGTAGAACTTTCTCCGATCGATCCAGTATCTCCACGGGTTGCTCTTGGTAAGTCAAACTTGAGCCTACTTCGAGCTCTGAGTGATCCAAAATATGGCTGGGATCTGACACATATTTCCTCAGCTGCGACACGTGGAAGACGTTATGGACTCCATCCAGAGAGGGTGGCAATGCCAGTCGGTATGCCACTTCTCCGATTTTCTCCTGTATGCCAAAGGGTCCAATAAATCTTGGGCTGAGTTTTCCACTTCATCCGAACCTAATGGTGCCACGTGTCGGGAAAATCTTCAAGAATACCAGTTCTCCAACCTTAAAATAGAGTCATAATCAAGTCTTAGTTCCATAATCAAAAAAATGTTTAAATTGACTTGAATTTCATAAATTTAATTATCTCAAATTCCAAGGGCCTTCGGTGGCTATTTGCCCAATGTCGTTGCCTGTCTTGAGCCACTCGAAGTCTATCCCTTATTTGTTTTACCTTCTCAGTTGAATCGATCACCATCTCTGGACCCAGCAGGGCTCTTTCTCCAACGTCGTCCCATGATAGCGGGGTATGACATCTTCGTCCATACAGAGCTTCAAATGGAGTCATCTCAATACTTGCTTCGTAACTGTTATTGTAAGAGAACTCCACAAGATGTAGATAGTCTTCCCAGGATCCTCCAAAATCCAGAACACATGTACGAAGCATATCTTCAAGTGTCTGGATTGTACGTTCCGATTGTCCATCGGTTTGGGGATGATAAGCCGTGCTGAATTTGAGTTGAGTCCCCAAACTGGCTTGTAAGCTCTTTCAGAAGTGAGAGGTGAATCTTGAATCTCGGTCGAAGATAATACTTACCGGAACTCCATGCAGCCTGACAATGTGTCTGATATATAAATCTGCCAGCTTCTCTGTAGATAGCCCTACTTTGAAAGGTAGAAAATATGCGGACTTGGTCAGTCTATCTACTATCACCCAAATTGTATCCTTTCCACTCCTTGGAAGTCCGGAAACAAAATCCATTGTAATATGTTCCCATTTCCACTCCGGAATGGGTAGTGGTTGAAGTAATCCTCCAGGTCTTTGTCTTTCTGCCTTGACTTGTTGGCACACTAAACAACGAGATACGAACCTAGCTACTTCTCTTTTCATGCCATGCCACCAAACATGCGTCCTCAGGTCCTTGTACATCTTGTTGGCTCCTGGATGTATAGAGTATTGTGATCTGTGCGCCTCTTGCATAATTTCTTCTCTTATGTCTCCTTGAGGTACACATAGTCTATCGCCATGCCTCAGTGATCCATCTTCATGAATTCTGAAATCTTCCACTAATCCAGCTTGCACTTGACCTCGAAGGCTTCGTAGCCCTCCGTCTCGAAATTGAGCCTCCTTGATCTTGTCTATTAAGGTAGACTGAATCTACAAGTTCATCATTTGGCCTTCTTTTCCTGGGATAATTACCTCAATACCTAAGCTTTCCAGGTCCTCGAGCAAGTGTCTGTCCATAGTCAAGTACATCGCCATAGGATATCTGCTTAGAGCATCAGCAACAACATTGGCCTTCCCAGGGTGATATTGAAGGGTGATATCAAAGTCTTTCATTAGTTCCAGCCACCTTCTTTGCCTCATGTTCAGCTCTTTCTGAGTGAAGATATATTTTAGACTTTTATGGTCCGTAAATATTTCCACCCTTTCTCCATAAAGATAATGCTTCCATAGCTTAAGAGCAAAGATGACAGCTGCCAGTTCTAAATCATGAGTTGGGTAGTTCTTTTCATGAGGTCGAAGCTGTCTAGAGGCATATGCTATTACTTTCTTATTCTGCTCTAATACACAACCTAGACCTTTTCCAGAAGTATCACTATAAATAGTGAATCCTCCGGTTCCAGAAGGTAAGGTCAGAATAGGGGCAGTAGTCAGCCTTTTCTTCAATTCCTCAAAAGCATGCTGACATTCATCAGTCCAGGTGAACTCTTCATCCTTTCTTGTTAATTTTGTCATGGGTTCAGCAATTCTAGCAAAGTCCTTCACAAACTTCCGATAGTAGCCAGCTAGTCCCAGGAAGCTTCTAATTTCTGCTACCGAGTCTGGAGTGGGCCAGGATTCTACTGCCGCTATCTTCTTAGGATCCACTGCTATTCCATCTCCAGTCACAACATATCCCAAGAATTCTACTTTGTCTAGGAAGAAAGCACATTTAGATAATTTTCTATAAAGTTTTTCCTTCCTCAAAGTCTCCAATGCTAGCCTCAAATGTTCTTCATGTTCTTCGGGGGTCTTGGAGTAGATCAAAATATCATCAATAAAGACCACCACAAATTTGTCTAGATATTGCTGAAAGACTCTGTTCATTAAGTTCATAAAAACTGCTGGAGCATTCGTCAACCCGAACGGCATTACTAAGAATTCGTAGTGTCCGTTCCGGGTATTGAAAGCAGTTTTAGGGATGTCTTCCTTTCTCACCCTTACTTGGTGGTAACCAGACCTCAATTCAATCTTTGAAAATACCCGAGCTCCACTTAACTGATCAAATAGGTCATCTATCCTGGGCAGGGGATACTTATTCTTAATTGTTAAGGCATTCAAGGCCCTATAGTCAATACACATTCGGGATGTTCCGTCCTTCTTGGGCACAAATAATACTGGAGCTCCCCAGGGTGAGACACTAGACCTAATGAAACATTTATCTTCTAGCTCTTTGATTTGCTCATTTAGTTCTATTATCTCCTTCTTGTTGATTCTGTAGGGATTTTGAGATACTGGTGCTGCTCCTGGCACTAAGTCAATAGAGAATTAAACTTCTCGGTCTGGGGGTAAGCCTGGGAGATCCTCAGGAAAGACATTAAGGTATTCAGAGATGATGGGTAGTGGCAATTCTTCTGTTACTAGGGCTCCACAAATTTTGTTACTACCCATTTCTCTAGAACCTCTAGCAAATTCAAATTCTGGCTTGTCAGGGGACCTGAAGATTACACTACCTCTGTGGCAGTCTATAGTGGCATGATGTTGACTCAACCAATCCATACCCAGTATAACATCAAAACTGGACACTGGCATTACGAGTAGCCTAGCATACAATTCTCTTCCATATAATGTAATAGGACAATTGTTACAGGCATCACTAACCGGGATAATTCCTCCACCGGTAATGATCTTATAACAATTCCTAAGGGGTTTAGTGATTAAGCTATGCTTCATAAGGAAATCTACTGACAAGAATGAATGTGAAGCTCCAGAGTCAAATAAAGTAATAGCTGGTATTGAATTTATAAGCACAGAACCTGTGATCACGTCTGCTGTGGCTTCCGCTTCTTCCAGAGTCATTGCATAAGCACGGCCTTGCTGCGGTGCACCCCTCTGTTGCTGCTGTTGGTGCTGAGCAAAGCGTTGTTGTTGTGTTGGAAGAGGGGGTCCCCTCTGCTATGCTGCTGGGGACCTGGCCTGGACTGGAGTCTTTGGTGCAGCGGTGCATCCTTGAGCAGCAGGACAGTCCCTCATTTGATGCGCTGCTGAGCCGCAGTAGAGGCAGGCACCTAGCCTCTTCCTGCAGACTTGCCAAGTATGACCTGGTTTTTGGCAAAAGTTACAAGCAGCAGCTTGTTGGTTCTGTCCTTGAGCCTGGTGTTGGGGTGCTGAAGCTCGAGGGAGAGGACGCTGAGTTTGCTGCGGGGCCCTCTGCTGTTGCTGTTGTTGAAAAGGGCATTTGTTGGGTCCCGCATTTCCGGTATCTCTCTCTCGTTTTAGTTTATGCCCCATGTCTCTCTCAACGCCTTGTGCCACGCTCAGGATTTCCTCATAGGTGCGAGCTCGGCTGGTGGTGACAGCAAGGCGAATGTCCGGAGACAGCCCCTTCTTGAATCTACGGGCTCTGTCCTCGGGGGTACGAACCATGTACTCCGCAAAGTGGCTCAACCTGCTAAATTCAGCAGTATACTCATCAACGGATAGGTTACCTTCTTCCAGTCTCTCGAATTGGCTTTCGAGAGCTTCCCGAGCCACTTCGGGGTAGAATTTCTCCTTGAATAGCCTTTTGAAGTCCTCCCAGGTGAGGTCAGGAGCAGATAGTTGGGGTTCATCTCTGAACCAGGTTCGAGCAATGTCGAACAGTTGCAGGCTTGCGGACTCCACTTTGAGATCATCAGGAACCCGAGCAGTCTTCAGGAGTCTCTCGACATTCTCTATCCACTCATCGGCATAGAGAATGCCCTCAGTTCCGTAGAATTACAGGGGTCTAAGGTTCTTGAAGTCTTTGGCACTCCCTGGCCTCTTGAGTGGCGACTCCTGGGACCTAAGAGCTTTTGAGAGGCTGGTCCGCAGAAGTGCAGTCTGTTCTTTCTGGGATTCTACCAGTCCCTGGAACACTCCAAGTAGCTCTGCCCCATCCAGAGTAACTGCAGGAACAGATGGAGGCGGCGGGAGTGCAAGAGTCTCGGGCACATTCTGCTCAGCTGGTTCTGATGTGCCTCCTACTGTGTTCCTTGTCTGGACCATTCTAAAAGATTAAGGGATAGGAAGATCAGAATAGATTACTTGAAAATCAAGGGCGATAGGAAAATTGAGCAGAAATGATATCAAGAATTGAAATAAGGACCCTATACTGTGAATGAGCTTTTCCTAGAATCCTCAATCTTATTCCATACCCTGTCCTAGGGTATTACCCTATTTAAGGATAAGACCTACATGGGCCACCAAAAAAACGTGTCACGACCCGCATCCGGAAATTCGGACACGAGTACGTGGGTACGTCCAGCCTACGCCGCAGAGTCGACGGTAGTACGCTGTCTAGGTCAAATCCATATTTACTAAACTAGCTCATTCATAAATAACATAGGCAAGATAATAATGGAAAACAGATACTTAAGATTGCAATTGAAATAAATGTGACAACAGATTCAAATGTTTAGTACAGAAATCAGGATAAAATCGGGGACAAACCCGATTACTAAGATAAAGAGCAAATAAATGAAAGTAGCTACTGCTATATACTCTGTAGCAGGGGTCTCCTGGGTGGGTTCTGGCTCCTAATAGGTATCATCTGTACCCTCATAGGGACCATAATATGTAGGGGCAAGGTCCTCATCATCGCCTAAATCAACAGATCCAGTCAGGAAAGGAGCAAAGTACACAGTGCACAACAAGATTAAACTAAATATTTATGACAATTAAATTGAATATCATGTTGAGAAACTGCATAAAAGAACATCAATATCTCAGAGTTAATGCTGTAAACAGGAATATGAGAAAACAGAAATAAATAAAACAGGAAATGAAACTACAACAGTCAGCAAGATATATAACAAGACCAGAAACTATCTGTGTGAACTTGTGTTTGTTTTTAGAATACATAGTTGGCATGTAGGGGTTTATAAGGCTAATCCGGCCGTCATAAATGGCTATTAAATAGGGAAAATCAAGATCCGACTGAGGTACAGTCGCGTACCAATAGCTATTAAACATGACAAGGGGAAGGGTAAACTATATGCCTTCTAGTATTCTCCCACCCGACATGAAAAACAAGACATGAACTCCAATATTCAAGACATGAAATCTAGCATTTCTAACACTAGGTGTAATCATCAAGGGTACTAGTAAAGTAGGGAATTAATTATCACAATATAAAGATTTAACTTGAAGTGCAGGTACTTGCCTGTTGTTCGGATCTGATTAATTGTTCTTAGAGAAATTTCCAGAGATGAGTCCAAAAGCTAAAATAGACATTACCATCATGCTCAGAAGATGTCAAATAGCTAGAAATGCCTGTCCTTGGGTCCAATTTGAAGACAAGGGCAAAAACGGCAGTTTCGGGTCAAAACGGGGTCCGCCGGTGGGCCCGCTTTGCACCGAAAAATGTGTCCGGGTCAACGGTCTCCAAATTCACCAAACTTAGTGTCAACAGGTCAGGAACGCTGATACGAACCCAACGGAACTTCCAGATTTGGATTCCGATGAGCCGAACACAAAATTGCCCGTCGAGCGGGGCTGGTGGGGCCCACGACACGCGATTTCGTCAACGTTCTCAGAATCAAACCAAACTTGACCCACAGGACCAGCGTATCTCTACGAGTCCGATGGCGCAAGTTTCGTCTTGATCTGACGAGTGTACAAGAAGTTAGGGCAAAATGCCAAAAAGTCGAATACGGGGCGATGTCCGCGGATACGCGTTGATTTCGGTGTGCACGCACACCCGAATCAGCTTCCGTAAAATCTCACACGTCCGTATCGACGACGCGCACGTATCTGTGAAGACCGCACGCGACCAAGTCATCCCGTTTGGCGGGGCGCACTCAGTTCTGGGGTGAAACAGGGTCTGGTTTTTCCTGTTTTTGGATCGCGGTGTGCGATCACCACAGGACGCGATGCCCCAAACGGTTTGTCCGGGCACCGAGAGGGTCATACAGGCTTCACAACGCAATTTGCGGAATTGAAAACGGAGCTACGAACAAAAAGTTACGAGTACCTGAAGGGGACCCGAAAATCAGGGTCGAGTCGTGTCCGACTCGTGTCGGACACAGGAACTTAGGGTTAGGGTTTTGCGGATTCCGACGAGGGGAGCTCGGCCGGAGGAGGGCGGAGCGGCGCTGCTGGGGCCGAGGGCGGTTCGTCGGGGCTGGGCGGAGCGGGTGGTCGACGGCGCGCGGCGGCGACGCGCCGGAGAGGGGCTGCTCGAGGCTGCCGCTGCTGGTGCTGAGCTGCTGCGGGTCGACCGGAGGAAGGAGGAGGAGAGGGGAGGAGGTGCTGGCGGTGCAGGACGGAGCTGGGCGAGGCGGTCGGCGAGGAGAGGGACGGCGGCGGCGAGGAGGGCGGAGCTCGGCTAGGGTTAGGGTGAGGTTGCTGGAGGAGGAAGAAGAAGAGGGGGAGAGAGTGTTTATAAAGGGGAGGAGGCGGTGGTTAGGGGGCCGAGCTAGGCGGAGGTTGAGGGGGACGTGGCCGCGGAGAGCGGCGCTGCGCGCGGAGGGCGACGGTGGAGTCGGGCGGCGTGGGGCGACCGGGTCTGCGGGGAGGGGTTCGTGCGGGTCGGGCTGGCGGCGGGTCGGGTTCGGGTGAGCCCGACCCGACCCGTTAAGGCGGGCTGGGCCGCGGCCCAATGGGCCAGGGTATACGGGCTGGGCCGGAATAAAATCAATAATAATAAAAATAATAATAATAATAATAATAATAATAATAATAATAATTAGTTAAAAATAGTTAATTAAATAATTAATTAAAAATTGTTTTTAGGCATTTAAAAATAGGTCTGAGGCCCAGAAAAATTCAGAAAAATTACCCTAAGTCCAGTTTTTCATTTTACACCCAAAAATATTATTTTCATGATATTTTAATATTATTTATTAACAAATAAAAATCATTTGATAATTAAGAACCTTGATTTTAATTTCAGAAAATTCCCAGAAAATTCCAGAAAATTGGGAAAAATTCAAGATCTAATAATTTTAAAAATTTAGGGGGTTACAATTTTTCTTTAGATTGCATGTTGTATGATTGTAGGAAAGATTCTTCTTAGACCATGATTATTGAGGTTTGACCATGACGAAGATTCATGAAGGAGTTATGACTTGACAAGAGAGACAAGATGATTAAATTCGAGGATAAACATTGATTTAAATAGAGGGTTAAGAAATTAATATGGCATAATTGGTGGTTTATTAATTCCAGGAAGATTATGATGTAATTAAATTGGTTATTAAAATTTGGAAATTTTGGGAGACTATCAGTATATTTAATTGGTTACAAGTTTTTAATTTTAGAACTTTATAGTTGGATGTCTCATTTGGAGAATCTCTAAGCATCGTATTGTTGAGTATTTGAGAAAGAGGAAATCGAGGAATAAAATTTTTGATGGATAAATGTCTGAATTTAAACCTTTTGGACAAGATTACATATGTGCTTCGATTTAAAATCAAGTTAGAGTGGATATTAAATTCTGAGTATTGAATTATTAACTCAAAACTTTCAAGGAAAAGTTTTTAAAAAAAATGGACTTTGAGTTTATTTCGAGGATTTTTCCGGAATGCAATAATTTCAGAATTTTTGAAAATTGTGAAAGGACATTGGGGATTATTACCTGATTTCGTGATGATGAATTTAAACTTTGAGGGAAAATAGTAATGTGTATGAATAAATGCTACTTTGAGGATTTTGAATTTTGAGGACGAAATTCTTTTAAGGAGGGTGACTTGTCACTACCACCTTCCGAAAACAGGAGTATTTTCGATTTTTTAAATATTTAATATTATTGATAGTTACAATTTAGTAATTGCATGATAGTATATTTGATTTTAAATAAATGTGTGATGTGTAATTAAATCTAGTATTATATACAGTGTTCATTTATTTTAAGCTAGTAGACTTGACCTAGAAGCCCAGTAGATGAAGACCTGTCCAAATTGTGGAATTATGTATTTGATTGATTTTTAGAATTTAATTCTTGGAGATTTTCATTAATTACCGTATTTTATTTAATATTATTGCGCATTGCCTTTGCTTCGATATTTGGAGCACTACCCTAACTTTTGCCTCCCAACAAATTTCACAATCTTGCCCTAGACATGCCCGCCTTCCATTCTGCTATTTTTGTAACTCATAATTATGCTCTCTGTGCATTATTTCTAGCCGCACAAAAATCATCGCGGACGTTATTTAATAAATCCCTATTTTATATCGTTGTGCGTTCCAATTGAAATTGGAGGCAATCTTGACCTATTTTTCGTGTGGCCTAAATTAGGGTAATATTCTGTTCTGAGTCATCTTCATTATTGGTATTGATGACCTGACCTGATTTTGGCCCCATGTACTCCTAATTAATTTTAGAACACAAATTATATTTATTTCTAATTAAATTGAGGATACTATTTTAACCGATTCTGAAATCCCAATTTAATTCCAGCGCCCTGCTATTTGAGCCTACACCAAACTTACAGCGCCCTTGACCCTACAAAACACCGGACACCGAATCGCCCGCCAAATTTTCGTTATTTTATGTGTCTGTGCAAATACCCAAATTTAAGGGGGCTAATTTGCAAATTGACATTTTGGTGCCAACACCCATTTGTTAAAACCAATGAGGAATCCTTAATATTTAATTAGCCTCTCACCCTCATCCCCACATGAATTATTTTCTCCATGTCAAATCTGGACCCCTCATTTAAAGGGGGTCAATCACCACCCTCCATCAACACCCTCTTCCTATTTAAAGTAACATCAAACCCTAATCCCTAGAAAACCTAGGTTTTTCCCCACCTTCTCACAGCCCCCACTTTCTCTCAGCCTCCAACGTAGGAAACCTCTTTTCTTCTTCTTCCCTTCTTCTTCTTTTTCTTCTCCTTCTTTTTCTTCTTCTTCCTCTCTTCATTGATTTTGAAAATTCAAAGAGGAAAAGGGGGGGGGGGGGAACTGAGAGCTCCTGTTCACCCATCCCCTGTGTGCTCCGGCCAGCCAACCCCCCAGTAAGTATTCTCTTCTCTCCCCTTCCTTCTTCTTATATATATATATATATGTATATATATACGTACGTATATACGTATGAGCATGTATACTATATGTATATGTATAATAGTTATCTAATTAATGTTTTAAATACATGAATATGTATAGTATTTATTTAATTAATATTTAAACACAGAATGTATAGTATATATATAATGTATGTATTTAAAATATGAATATGTATATTATTATTTTTATTTAATTGTATGAGTACAGTATGTATTTAATTAAGGCATGTGTAAATGTATGTAATCATTAATTGGTATATATATATATATATATTGGTATTTTCTTATAATGTGTATTTAATAGAGTATATGTTTAATATAATTGATATACGTATTTAGTATTGATTGGTATATATATATATATATATATTAGTATATGTAGGTATTAATGTATATATATACATATATATGATGTATGAAATGTTTAATTAGTATATATGTACAGGTATATGTATATATTTAAAGAAATTAGTATACATATATGTATACTGGTATTTTCCATAAAATTGTACTTTATAAAAAGTACACTATATTATTAGAGTAAATTAAATTATTGTATTAGTACTTATGTAATTATATGAATGCATTAGGTATTTAATTAATGCTTAATATTAATGTATACGTATATATATATTGAACATGATTGGTATACAGGTATGTATATGTATGTATTTAAATCAATTTATATATATATATTTGGTATACACTTAGTATATATTTGTTATATATATATTAATTGGTATATATGTATACAAATATTTTTAGTATATGTATGTAATTATCAATTAGTGAATACACAAAAAATAAATATACTTATTTATTTTGCTATATGTTTAATAAAACATAATTTTAGTATATATGCTAGTTAAAGATAGGTATATTTTTATCTACTAAATGATCCTAGGTGGCCAGTATCATACCTAGAGTAGTCCCAAATTCAGTGTTTATAGACTGTGTGTTAGCGTAGCATCTGATGCAAATGTGGTTTGCTTTGTGATATGTTTATAGGACTGTTGGTTTACCCAGGGGATATTCTGGAACAGGACACCAATAATTATCAGCTAAGGACCCAAGGCAAGTACATTCTCTGATAATTTCCAATTCCTTGATAATTTCTATAAATTAAATAATCATGAAATATTACATCTGAATTCTTGACACTGTGTTACACGGACTAGTATAGCTTGGATCTGCAGTCATGAGATGTTACCTTGATTATCGTTTGACATTGTACACGACATGTATATTAGATATCGTACATGATAGATTGGACTTGCTCGTGTATCGTGACGTGTCATGGTTGGATCCACAGTACTAGTTGGGGGCGGGGAAGTAGTTAGTAAAAAATGTGATCATAACCTCTTATTGTTGTGTAGAACAATGTAAGTGTTAATCATGCTCTTCACCCATGATTAGCCAGGCCCTGTAGCTATCGTACATGTTCCCAAGCCGATCACATTTTGAAACTACTATTTCAAACACTTAGAATAGATTACAGTTCCCTATTTTAAATCATATACTACATCACCCGTATATGATGCTGTTCCTTGTTCTTTTCATTTTCATACATGCACTGACTATATCATATTGCCTATTGCCTGTCTCTTTACATTGCCTGTCTCTTTTTAATTGCCATTGCATTTATTTTACTATCTTCTCAGTAGCTAGCATCACATGTTTATTGATTTATAGTCCTTATCAATTAAATGGAACTGTTATTTGAGATTGTACTTTGCTCCTTCCTGACTGGAAACATTTTTCCAGACTATGCCATAGAGGATCGGTAGCCAACACTTTATGGACCATATGGTGAGTAGCGGCACTTGGGCTTGATAGTTAGTTGTGATTCCGGGAGGTCTAGCAGGAATCACCAATCTTCTAGTTAGTTCTTTTAGTAGACTATTTGGTACCGGATTTGTCTCCGGCATTTTTATTGAGACTTGGATATTGTTGAGTTTGATTATTACCTTAGACTTGTGTTGTATTTAATTTTGTTTCGCTATCTTATCGTGCTGTAATCCTGTGATTGAGTATTTGTTCATTTTATTTGTGTCATCCGTGCCTCCTTATGGAGATTGGATGCTTGTGTGAGATTGGCGAGATAGTATCAAGACCTTGTCAGCGTTCTACCGCCGATGCTGCGGCGTAGGCTGGACGTACTTGCGTACTCGTGCCCCAATTCCGGGTGCGGGTCGTGACAATCACTAAAGATCGCATGGGCGGGCATGTCGACTCCCGAAGGTGTACTCACGCAAAGATTCATATTTAAGGGAGTAGAAGTTAATTTATGCTTAACAGTAAAATCAGCAGATATGAAACTATGTGTAGCACCTGAATCGAATAAGACTCTACCGGGCAATTCTCTGAAAATTAAAGTACCTATCACGATAGTTTCAAAGACGGATGTCTCATCCCGAGTCAGTGCATAGACTTGGCCTTGAGCACCCTGGCGTCGTGGGTTCACTGGCACAACATTGGCATCACTTACTGGAGGCCCTTTGTTCTGATTTCCATTGTTCTGATTCCCGTTGTTCTGATTCAGTCTGTCCAGACGACCACATTTAAAATATCCAGTAACCCAACATTCATTCACTCGATGCCCTAATTTGCCGCACCTGTTGCAGTACGGTGCCTGGGATGGACCCCTGTGTTCTGATATGTGCGAACGCTTTTGTGCTCCAGACCCTCCCGTTTCCTGAGGCCACTTGTTGCTGTTGGTACGGGGGGTTTGTACCTCGACCTTTGGGGGTTAGCACCCAAAGATTCGCTCGCTATTCAGGGTAGCTTTATAACATTCCCTGTAGGTTTGATATTTCTAGTTGATGACGTCCCTACGCAGATCGTTATTCAAACCCTTCTGAAAATGATAGCACCATGCCTGCTGGTTAGGCAAGAAGTGCCCAGAAAACTTAGCCAGTTTAACAAACACTGAGTCATAATCATTAACAGACAAACTTTCTTGCACCAGATTACTGAAGTCGTCTTCCTTCTGTTGACGTACGACCCGGAGAATATATTGTTCAATGAAGGTAGATTTGAACATTTTCTAAGTGATTAGCGGCGCGTCCTATCAGCCCGGGTAGCAAGCCCTGCTGGAGGTCCCGCAATGCATCGTGACTAGCACGAATCAAATATTTTCCTCCGGATCGATACGGTTCCAGTGCCCCGGAAAGCCGTTTCAAAGAAATTCTAAACCTTGTGCACAAGTTGTTCCAGACCATGCAAATGCATGAATAATTCATATATCATACAATGCATCAAAATAAACAGAAGAAGTAAAGCAGCAATGTATATCTTATGCAACAGTTCATATTTTCTCAAGCGGTGTTCCAATTTTGGTATCCCATAGGTCCAAACTCTATCCGAGGCACCAGGCCGCAACCAACAACCAACTTTCCTTTACAACCAACTCAAGTTTATAAGGTGTGCAAGCATATAGTAAAAAAACTAGTCTACAATTCCCATGTTCCTTTCTTAGTGGCTAGCATGCATTGTGGCAAAGGATTTCCTAGGCGTCCAACCGGGCATCATCGAGTGAACGTTTGAAACATTAGAGATATGGGCGTGAAGAAGTAGGAAAAAAGGGTCTAAACCACTCATTGGTTAAGGGAGAAGATGCTGAAACTAGGAATCCCGCTTAGCGAGGATCAAACGTCAGTTACGTGACCTGCAACAGCACGAGCACCGAGTTAGAATTCTTGTCTATCCTTCCTTGCCGAACTCCCTAAAAATCAAAGCTCCAATCGATAAAACCAGCAGCGAAAACCAAGCAAATCGAAAGCAACACCAAATCAAAATCCCAAAGCGGCAATCAAGAAAACCAAGTAACCAAACATGAAAACTATTGGACTCGTTTCAATAGAGGACTTTCCATGAGTTGGAAAGGATCATCGCATTTCGTCCATGGCAAGAAGATGCCGAGATCTAAGCTACGACTCAGACGGACTAGCCACAAGCCCAATTACATAGTGCTCGTCCCGGTCAGATCGAGATTTGAGGCACTACAAGTGGGCTCTGTCCCTTCCCTTCTACTCCTTCATGTCTAATAATATGGAACACACGTAATAAGGCTTGGATACTTGGAATGGAACATAGAAATTACCGCACTTTTGTGTGCATAGAGTGTGCGTCATTTTATTGGATATAATTTATGGCTTGAGTTGGTTTTGTGTTGGATAGTTGGAGCTTGAGTGGATCATCTTGGTTGGAACATCGAGGCACTTCGGGCGAGCGATTGTGCGTTACGCACGAGTATCAAGTTGGGTGCTTTGTCAAGCAAAGTGTGCAGTTGGGGTTTGAAATCGGACAACTGCATTGGTGAGGGCATTGTGCCACTGTTGGGGTATTGTGCCACGGAGCTTTCGGAGCGAGAGGTGTTACACCAATTGGAGCATTGTGTCGAAGCGGCAAAGTGCCTATGAGGATAACTTGAGATGGTGTTGTGGGATATAGTTGAAGAATTATTATGGATAATGGGATGGATTGAGGCGAGTATCGTTTGGTGGGACGAGAAGGCTCTATTCTCTCGTAATACCTACTTGGTGTTTGCATTGGTCATGGACAAGCTGTTGCGCACAGGGTTTTATTTCCTCGAAAAGGATATGTCTGGGGCACCGGGCCCGTTTGGTCATGGAAAAAAAATGGTAACAAGCCTTAGGCGCGGTGCCTGTAGTTCAATACGACCAGGCAGCTAGATACTCAGCGTTGGATCAGGTAGAACTGCAGTTGATTAGTCCTTTATGGCTTGACCAGTGACTTCATATAGATAAGAGTTGGTTTGCTTTACTTTGGTTTGGTTTGGTTTGTGCTTTTCGTGTAGGCGGCGGCTACCTTGCCTCGGACAAGAGTGTGCATATTGATGATTAGATTACTAAGACTTGGATTATGGTATAGTTTGAGGATAGATATTGAGGCTTGTATTATGGTTCGATAGGTTTACGCGTTGCTTGGGTTTAAGTAGAACAGTTAGCATGCTAGTTTACTTTGAGTTTGATATATCTGCTTATATATTTGCTTGAGTTGAATGCTTGCATGTTTAACCTGCTTTATAGTTTTCCTTAACATATCATACCTTTGGCATAAAATGAATCTACGATTCAAGTAGAAAGATCACCATATAACTATTTGCATTCACTATCTATTTAGTATCGGTTTAAACGAGTGGGTCATCCCGTTCACCAGTACAGTTGTGTACTGACCCACGTTTGTGGGCATTATTTCAGGTACGCAGGTGTATTGGCGCTGCTTGGATATACAGGGCATGATGTATGGAATATTGAGTATCTTTGTGGGCAAGAGAAAAAGCAAGAATGTTGCATCACCTTTGTAGCATTCTCCTTCGTGAAATTTTTATTTGGACCCAATCGAGAGCTTCGCTGCGTATACTCTGATGTGTGCTTGGTACACAATATTTGACTTTTGCTCCAACTTAGTCATTTCAATGATAACTATGATGTTTGACATCATCGCCTTATGCGAGCGCAACTCTAGGCTCGCACGACATCACGTCCCAATGAGAACGATTGTCCTGCGGGAGCGCTACAACATGGTGATTCATGTTCTGCGGAGATGATCGAGCTTGCAGGAGATTGGGGCATGACAAATTGGTATCAGAGCGCCCGGTTCATTTCCTCGGACTTTGTCCTTTGTGTAACGACCCATTCCGCTCAAGTGGACTGCCGATTCAAACGGCAAAAGTGCAACATCCTGACCCACTTTGCTCAACGAGAATACTCGTTTGAGGCAAGAGGATTTCCAGACTTGGCTTTACAGGAGTTTTGGCTTAGGCTTTCAGAGGCTTGCTCGGAGTATCGCTCGACCGAGGCAAATTATCGCTAAGGTGGGTGGCTACGATGAACTTGTCTTTGCTTAGCCAGCACACTTAAAAATATGGATGTTTCATGCTAGTCGCTAGGTGAATCACCCTATACATGCTAATAAGAATACAACCAACCTAGCTAAGGAAATAATCCCAACTTGTATTGCTTGTGTTAGAACATGGAAATGAAACATTGTTTATAATCAGACCCTCGCATGCTACATTTGCCTTGTGCAACTAGACCCTGCTATGCCTCAAGTAGAACGATATGAACATTACACTCTTCGTAGTGCACTTCTTTACTTGCTACACTGCACGATCCTAAGTTATGTGGCTCGGAAAGTCCCTTTACGATTTTACTCCTCGGTTTACCTTCGGGCCTGAGCCGACGTTAATGCTTGAGTTTTCTTCTGAATGCAATGCTTGCCTGCTTATATGTTGCCTCGATTCAATGCCTGTCATATAATTGCATGCCAATATCAAGTGAACGCTATCTTACCTTATTTTCATCCAAACTACTGGAATACTTTCTAATGGTCGTTCGGAGCCAAGCATAGAACATTGAAAGTAATCGGGACCGTTTGGGTCGCCAAGGCATTTCCCGAACTAGGGAATTGCATCAATGGACAGTTAAGCAAGATGATATCACAATACCTCAGAAAAGTGATACTCGTCTTGTACTCAATCTAACGGCTCAGGGAGACTATGCAAAGACAGATCATGCTATGTGATTGTCTTATGCTCGTATTGCCTTTAGATTGTATCAAGTCAAGTTGAACACTGAACGAGAATCGTAGTAGGTAAAGCAATGAATTACAGCTCGTGGAGGAATGCTAGTTCAGAAAAGAATCAAGAATTATCATTATAAATCAGGATTGACCCTAGATACTTGCATGTCGCGGACAACTTGTGCATAAGGTATTAAGTAGATTTCTGCGAGCGGTCTCCGGGGCACTGGGGCCGATCCGATCCGGACATGAATATTTTATTAGTCTTCATCTTCAAACGGGATGACCTGTAGTGCCCCGTGTTCTTTTGTTGCACGTCATTCCCGCTCAAAGACTAAGTAGTCTCGTATTCGAGCAAGATGGTATACAGCGCCTCGTGTTCTTTCGTTGTATCCATTCTTGCTCAAGACTACAAACCGTCCTTTATGGCTATGCCAGCGACTTCTTATTCATATAGATAAGTCATCCTCGCTTATCCGCGTGCGAGTTATTGCATCGGGTTAAGAATATCGAAAATGCCTAAACGACCGTGGATATAAGATACTTGTACATCAATTGAACACTTCAACATCTTATGCAAACACAACTGATATTTCATGTAACTCGTGCACCCGAAGCATAATCTCGCTCACAACACAGTGTTTGCATATGCTATTGCCCTGAATGTTTATAATTGCTTGTGCTTGAATTAACTTGGTTTGCCTTGGACAGGAAAGGACAAATGGTAAGTTGGTAAGTCTCGTTGTGTTTTCTCTTATGTCGCACGGGATACTGCACACGATTTAGGCCTTTCATATATGCCATAAAACTGATCCTAAGGCAAAACTAGAAATATAACTTAATAGATGGTGCACGGAACCTATATTACGTGTTTAGATTTGTCGAGCGAGTGAGTAACCTCCCCACCAGTGCATTCATGTACTGATAACCACCAGATTGTTTGCAGAGTATGGGAGAACCACATTCAGTGCGGATGTCTCCTTAGTGCGTGCTAAGGCGTGGAGTTCACTCTGAAGCCTTGAAGCATTGCGTCCGGAACTAAAGCACATATTCAAGACATAATGTTGGAACTTTGCCTATATATCATTCCACAAATGTAGCCACTTGGCACGCTTTTACTGTTTCAGAGAGAGAGGCTTGAGCGACTTGTATCTCGGCTATACGCCGCCTGTAACACTTGTTCAATATCAAATAAAAAGTTTGCTTTAATTCTATACTTGTGTTATACAATACTTTCGCTATTTACGACTCAGTGAACTTGTTACCAATCGCTTATGCGTTTATAATTCTGCTGCACTCGGACAATCTGTGCGACTTTGTGGCTTGGACCACTTATCGCCAGCAATGAACCACGACCTTGCACGGGCCCGGCTCACGCTCGTGCGATATTATGCCCAGATGGGTCTAAATGATCGGCCTGCGGGATCCCTGGCGCGGTGATTCTCGCACTAGCGGGGACGATCGATTAGCCTGCGGGAGATCGGGACATGACAGATTGGTATCAGAGCTCGGTTATATGCCTTTGGACTTCGTTTTGATTTTCTCACTTTCGAAAGCTCGTTCGTGGGTTATGTGCACTCTCTCTCTCTCTCTCAATGTCCCAAACAGAATATTCCAACAATGAGTCTAAATACTTTCGAAAAGTGCATGTGAATGATGTGATTGCTTGTACGAAATTGTATTACGATAGGGCCTTTGTGCCAACATGTGCTAGACCCTTTGGGATTAGACTCGTGCTAAGAATCGTGACTTATGTGCGAACCCGTATACCTATACGTGATTATCCAACTGGTTAGTATGCGAATCAAATATTGTCCGAACGGTTAGCTTCGCACACGACCTTTCGGCTAAGTTGTGTTGAGTATCTCACGCCAAGACCCTTTGGTGCAAGCTAAGTTAGAATGAGAATGGGATATCGTTCAGGAATAAGGAAAGTCCGACATAGATTGGCAACCGATGGAAATACTTTCAGAATATCGCTTAGGCGAATATTGAGAATCATGTTTGAATCTTGGGAAATATCTCGAACGATATTTCGTGCCGAAAGATACAAATCGATTGATGATTTAATTGGATGACTCAATTCCGAGTGGTGTATGGATCATTTAGAAATATCCAAATCGATTCAGAGGTCTCTTGCGATAAGTTGGATCGAACGATTGGAGAATGTCTTGAACTAAGTGATAAGACTTATATCGAATTAGGATTCACGGAAATGAAAATCGATATCTCGGATAAGAAAAACTTGTTGGAAAACTTATAGGATCGTGCGAGCGATTTCGGATAAAAATAAACGAATTAAACTTGAATACAATATTGCTTGAATAGAAGTTAACCGGAAATGAATATTGTAGTTCGATGAAAGAGATAAGCGACAACAGATTTGATTTGGAGTTTGGAAGAACGATCTTGAAATCAAGTTCGAAATGATAACATTCGAAAGCGGTCTCAAAGGGAACGATTATCCTGCGGGAGCGCCGGCGTGATGATTTCACGTATGGCGGGGAAGATCGAACTCACGGGAACATGTTCGGTGATTATTCCAAACGAACTCGATGAATAGAACGTATCAAAATGGAATAGACTTGGTCTTGAATAATTGAAACTTAGTTTCTTGAGGAATGCTAGAAACAGACTATGGGATTACCGAACGGTAACATTGAAGTTGGATGATTTTGCTGGACGAATTATAATCACTACATGAACGGACTTGATAGATATAACCTGGATAGAGCAAAGAAAAATATAAGGTGTCTCGATCGTGCCGAAGATAACCATAACATTTAAACGTTCTTATCTTGTGCGAGCGTAACTCTATGCTCGTACATGCGTCACGCCCGGATTAGGGCGATTATCCAGCGAAAGCATTGACGTGGTGATCTCACGTCCAACGAGGATGACCGAACTTGCGGGAGACCAGAGCATGATAACTTATGGATCGTCTTAACTTTTGGTTCGACATGATAAGACGAATTTGGGAGTGCAAGTGATCGAAAATTTTTCGATGGATAAGTTAGCCTAGAACCTGGAATAATCACGCTTGATGGTTTCGTGAACGAATACGTGAATCAAGTTGGACAACTTGATGTTATAAATAAAGGTTTAGATGTGAATCTTGGCTTGGTGGACTGGACTTGGAACGGATAGGGATTCTATCAAAACATGTTTGGAGAGATAGACTATGCAAATCAACAGGCTTGTCCTGCAACTTGGATATACTATGGATTTTACTGAACGGACTTGAACCCCTGTACAAATGAACGTGTTATTGAGAGTAGAAAAAATCTGTGCTCGATGTTTAGTAATCTGAGTGAAACGAGCTTGGGTAGAACACCCCGTGCAAATGAACATTGGTTTGACCCTAGGAATTTGGGGCAAGCATCGTCCGACGAATTTGTACGATGTATCGTGTGCTTAAACTTGTACCTATGACTTTGTGAGCTGACTAGCAATTAGGCCGACGACCCTTACCGAGTGAAATACCCGTGTAACCGAATTTAGCACATTGCTTGAACAAGTTATAGAACTGGGCAGCAAGACTTAGGGTTAGACTTGGAACGATAATGTGTACTATATTTGACCCGAACGGATGAACGCTAGTCGGTAAATTAAATAGTTCATGTTAAACAGTAGTGCAAATAATTGTTTAGAATGAAAAAAATGATATGGAATTGGATTGACCCTATCAAAAGTATCCTTGTGAATCATAAAACAAGCCCTTTAGATTTTCGCAAAGTAGCTTGTCCGATTTCACTATCTCTAATTTTGGTTGAATGCATATGTTTGAGGGACGACTTGAACGTGTGCACGATCCAAGACTCAAGGAGATGTGAAACTCGAGTGCTAAGACTTCGCTATCGCTAAGTTGGTTGGCATGCATATGTTTGAGGTGCACTTCGAATATACGCACGATCCAGACTCGCAATATGCTGATCTCGATACTAGTGCAAGTGAATATCCAAATGAACAAGTATAATGACTTGTATAAATTTGCCTCAGCCTTAGATCGTCATTCAAGATGGATTGAAACGTAACCTGCGTTAAGCAATACATGTCCCGCGCTAAGGCACAATTGAGACTGACTCAGTATATACGCGACACGGCATAAGGATCGAGTATGAGATTGTGTTCAAAATTGGATATAGTGGTACTGATTGCTACGCTTGGGATAGATTCGATAGTGCAATAGAATGGCCTTTGCTCAGTAAGTCTCGAGGATGAGACTTTTTCTGAGTGGTGTATGATATAACGAGCCGTTCCGCTAAAACAGACTACCGATTCGAACGGCAAAAGTGCAACGTCTCGACCCACTTTACTCAGCGTGAATACTCGTTTGAGGCAAGAGGATTTCCAGACTTGGCTTTACAGGAGTTCCGGCTTAGGTTTTCATAGGCTTGCTCGGAGTATCGCTCGACCAAGGCGAATCATCGCTAAGGTGGGTGGCTACGATGAACTTATCTTTGCTTAGCCAGCACACTTAAAAATATAGATGTTTCATGCTAGTCGCTAGGTGAATTACCCCCTGCATGCTAATAAGAATATAATGCACCTAGCTAAGAGAATAATCCCAACTTGTATTGCTTATGTTAGAACATGGAAATAAAATATTGCTTATAATCAGACCCTCGCATGCTACCTTTGCCTTGTGCAACTAGACCCTGCTATGCCTCGAGTAGAACGATATGAACATTACACTCTTCGTAGTGCACTTCTTTACTTGCTACACTGCACGATCCTAAGTTATGTTGCTCAGAAAGTCCCTTTACGGTTTCACTCCTCGACTTACCCTTGGGCCCGAGCCGACGTTAGTGCTTGAGTTTTCTTCTGAATGTAATGCTTGCCTACTTATATGTTGCCTCGATTCAATATCTGTCATATAATTGTATGCCAATATCAAGTGAACACTATCTTGCCTTATTTTCATCCAAACCACCGGAAGACTATCTAATAGTCGTTCGGAGCCAAGCATAGATCATTGAAAGTAATCGGGACCGTTTGGGTCGCCAAGGCATTTCCCGAACTAAGGAATTGTATCAATGGACAGTTAAGCAAGATGATATCGCAATACCTCAGAAAAGTGATACTCGTCTTGTACTTAATCTAACGACTCAGGAAGACTATACAAAGATAGATCAGGCGATGTGATTGTCTCATGCTCGTATTTCCTTAGATTGCATCAAGTCAAGTTGAACACTGAACGAGAATCGTGTTAAGTAAAGCAATGAATTACAGCTCATGGAGCAATGCTCGTTCAGAAAAGAATCAAGAATTATCGTTATGAATATGGATTGACCCTAGAGACCTGCATGTTGCGGACAACTTGTGCATAAGGTATTAAGTAGGTTTCTGCGGGCGGTCTCCAGGGCACTGGGGCCGATCCGATCCGGACAAGAATATTTTATTAGTCTTCGTGTTCGAACGGGATGACCTGTAGTGCCTCGTGTTCTTTCGTTGTACGTCATTCCCACTCAAAAACTAAGTAGTCTCGTGTTCGAGCAAGATGGTATGCAGCGCCTCGTGGTCTTTCGTTGCAGCCATTCCCGCTCAAGACTACAAACTATCCTTTATAGCTATGCCAGTGACTTCTTGTTCATATAGATAAGTCATCCTCGCTTAGCGGCTATCCGCGTGCGAGTCATTGCATCGGGTCAAGAATATCAGAAATGTATGAACGACCATGGATATAAGATACTTGTACATCAATTGAACACTTCAAAATCTTATGCAAACATACCTGATATTTCGTGTAACTCGTGCAACCGAAGCGTAATCTCGCTCACAACACAGTGTTTGCATATGCTATTGCCCCTGAATGTTTATAAATGCTTGTGCTTGAATTAACTTGGTTTGCCTTGGACAGGGAAGGACAAATGGTAAGTTGGTAAGTCTCGCTGTGTATCCTCTTATGTCGCACGGGATACTGCCACATGATTTAGGCCTTTCATATATGCTATAAAACTGATCCTAAGGCAAAACTAGAAAGATAACTTAATAGATGGTGCACGAAACCTATATTACGTGTTTGAATTTGTCGAGCGGGTGAGTAACCTCCCCACCAGTGCATTTATGTACTGATAACCCACCAGATTGCTTGCAGGGTGTGGGAGAACCTCATTCGGTGTGGATGTCTCCTTCGTGCGTGCTAAGGCATGGAGTTCACTCTGAAGCCTTGGAGCGTTGCGTCCGGAACTGAAGCACATATACAAGACATAATGTTGGAACATCGCCTATACATCATTCCACAAATGTAGCCACTTGGCACGCTTTTACTGTTTCAGAGAGAGAGTCTTGAACGACTTGTAATCTCGGCTATACGCCGCTTGTAACACTTGTTCAATATCAAATAAAAAGTTTGCTTTAATTCTATATTTGTGTTATACAATGCTTTCGCTATTGACGACTCAGTGAACTTGTTACCAATCGCTTATGCACTTATAATTCTGCTGCACTCAGACAATCTGTGCGACTCTGTGGCTTGGACCTCTTACCGCCAGCAATGAACCACGACCTTGCATGGGCGCGACTCACGCTCGTGCGGTATCACGCCCAGATAGGTCGGAATGATCGGCCTGCGGGAGCGCTGGCGTGGTGATTCTCGCACTAGCGGGGACGATCGATTAGCCTGCAGGAGATCGGGGCATGAAACTTTGATTCATCACAAACTTTAAATAGCTTTCACATGACGTTTGGCTCTTGGCTCTACTCGGTGCCGCATTGGATGTTTTATGTAATAAGTCTATATAATTTTTGGTTATGGGTGCATGTTGTTCTTCATTGCATTAGCTTTCGTTGGTTTTCGATAGATCATATAACATCGTTTGGCATTGTTGCATTCGTGTAGAAAGTCGTTTGGCGCTATTGCATTTGTGCAGCAAGTTGAGAGGTGTCATTTCGTTGGTTTGGCTTATCGTTCGGGGGATTTTTGGTTACATCAGTAGAGCAGTTGGTTAGCAGACGAGATTGGTTACATGGCATATTATGAGTAAAAGCATCGGATGAGAATAAATCATTGTACGAGTTTCTCGTGTAGCGAATGTGTTGGACGAAGTTTGATTTTTGGCTGGGCATATCAGAAATTGCACTTGTTACTCATGTGGCGCTTTGTTTGAGCATGTTTGAGTTAGGCTTGGGAATATCAGGATAGCGTTGCAAGAGTTGCTTATACAGCAAATGTGTGAAACAGTTGGGTATTGGCTTGGATTACTTAGAAGAGATCGTTGCACGGATTGCTCGTGTAGCAAAAATATCAGACGGTTTAAGAAATAGTTGGAAGTATTAAGAATGGAACATGGCACAAGTTTTATTAAGTGAGATTAACAAAAGAGTTAGATGGTTCATCCATTAGCTGAGTTTCGTGTCAGACTTTGAATTGGAATGGCAGGATCACGCATAATGGATGGTTCGAAAGGATCTTGGATCCGTCCAAAGAATTGTGAAGCGAGCAGTGACTTAATTCGGAGTGGTATATGGTATACCATATAGTGAACGTGATATTGGAATATTTTGGATAGACCTTAATGGAATTGCCGCAATGGACAGGGGTAACAGGAATATAAGTTGGTTGGTGCACATCGGTTGAGTTATGTATCAGAACATGGAGCAAGCGAAGTTTGATGAGAGAGTGTTGACCCAATAACTTCTCAACTAGACTCCATGCATGTCGTCCCGCGACATAGTTCTTCTCCCCATGCTACCGATCTCCGATCCTCCGAGTTGCTTTTTATCTTCCTTCGTCTTCAGCTCCTCGACCGTCACGTCGATGCTAGCTGGCATACGTAGCACCTTCTGTACCATTGGGATCCTGCCGACATCAATGACACGACTGAGACCAAAGTTCCTGACTATCAGCCTCACAATGAGTCTTGGCTTCTTGTCCCCGACTTTCGTCTTCCACCGAATGTCTTAACGTTTCGAAGAGCTTCTTCACCCTTGGCTAGCCCAGCGAAGCGGACAGTATGATTCTCCCAAGATTTAAACTCTTGAATCTTCCTACCTTCGTCTCCGAACTTGAAGCTTCCACATACACATGCATCCTCGATCAGAATATTATGCACAGTGCATGTCGTCGATGACCAACAGCTCCCCTAAAACTGTATGAATGGTGACGCTCCCGCCTTCAGATTGAGTTTGTTGCAAACCTTGATCTCCTTCCTGGCCTCGAACTACTAAAACCAATGTCGTTCCATGATGCTTTGGAAAACTACCCGTCGCCAAAACCGGATCTGTTAACCAACCCCCACCTAGAGACCGACCAGCTATCATGGGACCGACATACTGACCCTCAATCTTTGGCTCATCACCATTCGTCGCTTTGTCTCGACGAACCGAATCTTCCGTAATCCTCAAAGTATCTTGAAGCCCCTCCTCAGCAAGTTTTCGACGATCCAACTTCTGTCGAATATCCCTCGAGCCTCCATCCAATATCTGTGGCCTGCATGTACAACTCAGCAGCTTAAACCTGTATATGCCACAACATAAATCTCATCGAGCCAGTTTTTGGGAACCCTACGTAACCATCCAATCTTTGTCCCCAAATAAACTGCGACATCCATCATCCGCTAGCCTCCCTACTGAAACTAAGTTGTAGCGCAAACTCGGTACACGTCGCACATCCATGAGAATAAGCTTTTCACCAAGCTTCGTTGTCAATTGCACATCACCGATGCCTACAACTGCAGTCGTCCCCTTGTTGCCCATTTTCATATGTCCAAACATGACGCCGTGGTATGATATAAAGATCCTCCTATATGGAGAAGCGTGATATGACGCCTCCGTATCCATGACCCAATTGCCATCATGACACATGCCACAAGGTTCCTCTACGTCGGTTGCTGCGATGATGAGATCTCCCATAGTCGTAAGATCCTCCTGATCATCCTTGCCTTTGGCCTTCTCAGCTATGAGATTCATGCAGTTTCTCTTGACATGACCCCTTTCGCCACAGCGATAGCAGCCCTTCTTGCGGTCCACAGCCGCAAGATCACGAGAACTCTCCTTTGTCCTTGCTTGTGACTTAGGATTTTCCCTTCCCGTAGGAAGCCACCAAAGCGGAGTCCTACGACTATTCCACTTGCTTACACTAGATCTCCTCGTTCAACAAGCTTCTTTTGACTGCCTCCATCGTGACAACTCTACTAGGCGCAAAATTGCTCACCGACACTCCAACGTCTCCCATTTTTTTGGCAGAGAATTCAAAAGTAAAAGGGCCTGAAGCACATCATCAATCACCATCTTCATCGCAGACAGCTGATTGATGATACCCTGAACCTCGTTCAGATATTTTGCCACTGGGGCACCCTCCGTGTACTTTGAGTTGACAAGTTGGCGAATCAGAAATGCCTTGTTGCCAGTCGTCTTCCTTTTGTACAGCGAATGCAGCTTCTTCCATAATGCTTTTGCCGAACTCTCCATGGTCACGTGGTGAAACACCGAGTAGTCCAGCCATTGGCGGATGAATCCAACAGCTTTCCTATCCAGTTTTTTCCAGTCTTCAGCAGCTTTATCCGATGGCTTAGCGTTGTTGCCCTCCAACACCCCAAGCAAGTTATTGTACCAGAGTAGATCTTCCACCTTTGGCATCCAAATATCCTATTTTCCCCCTGTGAGGGTGATCATACGAGTGTTCATCTACTCCGTAGACATAGTTGCCAGAACCAAAATCAGTAGCTCTGATAATAGATATTGGGAATCGGACAAGCCCTGCATGCGTTCTGATACCGTGTCTGAGAGTGCCCACAAAAAAAATTTCAGGCCAACATGTCACACCCCGATCTCCCGCAAGAATCAGCCGTTCCTGCTAGGCACGAATCACCATGCCAGCACTCCCGCTGGACGATCTTTTCCATCTGGACGTGATGTCGCACGAGAATAAGCTGCGCCCTTGCAAGGCCATGAATCAAATAGGCAAAGAAATATCTAAGCCACAGAGTCGCACAGATAGTCCAAATACAGAAGAATAAGAAATAAATAAGCAATTGGTAACAAGTTCACAGAGTCGTAATAGCGGAATCATTGAATAACACAAGTATGGAAGTAAAACAAGCACTTTATGGATATTGAATCATTGTTACAAGCGGCGCTAGGCCAAGATTACAAGTCGCTCAAGTCCTCTCTTTCAAAACAATAAAAGCGTGCCAAGTGGCTACAATTGTGGAAATGATACATAGGCGATTGTTCCAACATTATGTCTTGTATATGTGCTTCAGCTCCGGATGCAACGCTCCAAGGATCCAGAGCGAACTCCATGCCTTAGCTTGCACGAAGGGCTTTTCGTACCGAACGAGGTTCTCCAGCACCCTGCAAGCAATCTGGTGGGTTATCGGTACTTGAATGTACTGATGGGGAGGCCTCTCGCCCGCTCGACAAATCCAAACTCGTTATATAGGTTCTGTGCACCATTTATTAAGTTATCTTTTTAGTCTTGCCTTAGGATCAGTTTCAGGGCATAATGTATAAGCCTAACACGTGTGGCAGTGCACCGTGTGATATATAAAAGGAACACAGCGAGACTGACTAACCATTCTTCCTTCCCTATCCAAGGCAATCAAGTTAAACCAAGCATGAATATATACATATGAAATCCAAGGGAAATTATATAAGCAAACACGAGTATTACGAGCGGGGTTCTGACTCAGGTGCACAAGTTACACAGATACTCAGATATGTTGCAGAAGATGTTCAAGTGTTCAATTATGTAAAAGAGTGCAAGGATGTCTAATACTCATATCCGTTCAGTATTCCAAATTCTAGGTACGATGCAATAACTCGCACGTGGATTGCCGCAAAGTGAGGATAACATATCTATATGAACATGAGTCGCTGGCATAGCCATAAATGACGAGTTATAGTCATGAATGAGGATAGTGTGCAACGTAAATTACATGAGGCGCTACACGCCATCTCGTCCTGTACATGAGATTATCAATCTTAGGGCGAGAATGACGCAGTATGAGGCGCACACGTCATCCTGCTTGTACATAAAAAAGATTGTTGTATGAGTTCCATCCGGATCGGATCAGCCCCGGTGCCACAGAGATCGTCCGTGGAACGAGATTCAAAAATCTTCCTTATTACCAAGTTGTCCGCGACATACAAGTCTTGGGTCTTCCAGATTCACAATATGAATGAGTGTTGCTCCACGAGCTTTGATTCTTGATTTTACTTGACATAATTCTCATTCAGAGTTCAACTTTACTTTATGCATTCTCCTAGTTCAGGAACTGCCTTGGCGACCTAACGGTTCCGAATACTTGTAGGTTCATATTGCACAGAAAGACTATTTGATAGTCTTCTGGCTAACTAGATGTATGCACAATATGGATAGTGTTACTGGATTGTGGCATAAAATTATGTGACAAGCATTGAAACGAGGTAAACGAGTACAAGTTAGAATGAAACCAGACAAATATTGCATTTGTTTGAAACATAAGCATAAGAAAACATATTGTATAGTCTACTTTAGAATATAAGCTTTTACGTTAGCACGGGTCTAAGGGGTAGCACGAGGAGTAAAATCGTACAGGGGCATATCGGGCAACATAATCCATAAGGCGAGCAGTGTAAACAAGTGAAGCAGTGCACTACGAAGAGTATATAATGATCTACTCAAAGCATTAGCGGAGTCTACTTGCACGAAGCTAAGGTAGCTTGCCAGGGTCCAAATTTAAGTCAAGTTGCATTTCCATGTTCTAACAAAAGTAATACAAGATCGGATTATTCCCTTAGCTAGGTGCCTTGTATTCTTTATTAGCATGCAAGGGATGATTCACCTAGCGACTAGCATATATCGTCCATATTTTTAAGTTTGTAGGATAAGCATAGATAGGTTCATCGTAGCCACACACCTTAGCGATGATTCGCCTCGGTCGAGCGATACTCTGAGCGAGCCTTTGAAAGTCTAAGTCTGAACTCTTGAAGGGCCAATTCTGAAATCCTTTGCTTCAAGCGAGTCTTCTCGCAGAGCAAAGAGGGTTAGGTCGTTGCACTTGCGCCATTTGAATCGGCTCTCCGCTTGAATGGAATGGGTCGTTATATTATACACCACTCAGAAAAAGTCTCGTCCTTGAGAATTCATGAGCGCAACCGTTCTATAGCATTTATCGAATCTATCTCAAGCATAACAATCTGTGTCACGTGTGTGCTGGATCGGTCTCCAAATCCATGATATATCCATGTTGCATATCAAGCCTAGCAATTTGGATAGTCTATTTCCTCAAACATGTTTGATAGAACCCATATAAACATTATAAGTCTATACCACCAAGCCATGATTCAATTCAAACTCTTCGATCCCAATCATAACTCTGAATCGTCCAACAAGATTCATGTATCCGTTTACAGAACCATCAAGCGTGTCTTACTCCATGTTCTAGACTAACTCATCCTTGAAACACTTCTGATTCACTTTTATTCTCAAACTAGACTTATCGTGTCGAACCAAAAGTCAAGATGATCCTTTAATTGTCACGCTCCAGTCTTCCGCAAGTTCGATCATCCTCGCTGGATGTGAGATCACCACGCCAACGCACCCGCTGGATAATCGTCCTAATCCGGACGTGACGCATGTACGAGCATGGAGTAACGTTCGCACAAGACAAGAACGTCAAATGTTATGGTTATCATCGAAACGATCGAGACACTTTATTATTACACTTCGCTCCATCCAAGATATATATTAATCCACAAAGTCAGGTTCATCCATGCCGTGATCATAATTCGTCCAGCCAAATCATCCAACTTCAATGTTACCGTTCGACAAATCTATAGTCGTACTTCTAGCATTCCTCAAGCAACTAAGTTCAGTTCAATACTCAAGTCAAAGTATGTCTACCTTCGATACGTTCTATTTCATCGAGTTTATTTGAATAATCATCAAACATGTTTCTGCGAGTTCGATTCTCCCTGCCGGACGTGAAATCACCACGCCAGCGCTCCCGTAGGATAATCGTTCTCGGTCGGGAGTGATTGTCGAAGGTTATCTTTTGAACTAGATTCAAGATCATTCTTCCAAACTCCAGATCGAATCCGTTATCGCTTACCACTTTCATCGAAACACAATATTTCTTTACTTGTATCAATCTGTTTTATCTTCCAATTATCGATACCATGTAAGTCTATTAATTCAAACCACAATATCCATTATCAAGTCTAATCCATTTTGATTTAATCAAAATCGCACGTACGATCCATCAAGTTTCCCCCAAGTTTCCTCGACCAAGATATTGATTACATTACCTTAAGTCCCCATTCGATATAAGTCTTATCACTTGTTCAACACATTCCCAAATTGTTCAAACCAACTATTGCACGAGATCTCTAAATTTGCTCAAACATTTTCAAAATGATCTATACACGACTCAAGAATCAAGTCATCCAATTAAATCCTCAATCGTGTTCACATCACTCGCTAGCATATTCACCAAGTTGTTCCTTAGAATTCCAACACGATACCTAAGCATCGTTACGATAAATCTTAGTCTCGTTTATATCCTGTTGATAGTCATCCAAGTAAACTATATTTAATTTTGTATCTGCGACACGAAATACAGTCTGAGCTATTTCTCAAAATCCAAACACGATCCTTTATATTCGCCTTAGCAATAAACTGATAATGTTTCTATCGGTTGTCAATCTAAGTCTGACTTACCCATATCTGAACGATATCCCAATCTCGCTCGTAACTAACTTGCACCAAAAGGGTCTTGGCATGCGATACTCAAGACAAATTAGCCAAAGGGCTGTATGCATAGCTAACCGTCTGAATGATATTCTATCTCGCATACTAACCAGTTAGGTAATCACATATAGGTATTCGGGTTCGCACATTACTTACAATTTCTAGCACAAGTCTATCTTACAAAGTCTAAATAGGTCGGAATAAGGGTCTTCGCATAACTATCCAGTACAAGCAATCATATCAATGATATGCAATTTTGAAATTATTTAGACTTATTGTTTGGAACATCCCAACGGGTAAACGAGAGAGAGAATGTATGCACATAACCCATAAAATGAGCTTTTAAAACTGGGAAAATCGATATGAAGTCCAAAGACGTAAAGTCGATGCTCTGATACCAATTTGTCACATCCCAATCTCCCACAAGAATCGGCCGTCCATGCTAGGTGCGAATCACCATGCCAGCGCTTTCGCAAGACGATCTTTTCCATCTAGACGTGATGCCGCACAAGCACAAGCTGCACCCGTGCAAGATATTTCGAATACAGCAAAATAAGAAATGAACAGGCGATTGGTAACATGTTCACAGTCCCAATTGTCACGCCCCAGTCCCAAAATACCGAGGGACTAGACACGTGGCAATGGCCAGCTACGCATTCAAGCAGACTCATGTCCGACTCGAATACGTATAAGCTGTCTAATATGAACTCTAGTCCAAGAATCTACGAATATACATATAAATGTCAAGTATCTAGATCTCATCCATAAGAACAGTATATGAACTAAATAGCAAACTGGAATAAATGCTGAAAGTAAAGATACTATCGAATATCCAGCAAGAAATAATATTAAGTCGGGTGGAGACAATTCCACTACCGATAAATAGAAAAATAGAGACAAGAAAATATAACTAAAACATGCTAGAAAGTAACTAAGTATAAGCTGGGCCATCAACTGCAATCGTACCCTCGTCTGATGTAGGTACGTAAAGTTGTGGGTGCTCTTCGTCTGCTAAATTTGGAGAACAAAACCAGGTCCTCAGTAGGACGTAACAAGATACAAAAGAATATGAGCCAAAAGTACAGTAAATGAACATACAAGATAGACCAGAAAATAAACACAAGAGAAGAAAATAAGACACTAGAAATTACTACATCTAAGACGGTGGCATGCCAATGATGCTATCAAACATGACTACAAGCAATCGGGATAACCACACCTCAATGGGAGATCACGGTCCTATAGAAAATAGGCCAATGGGGACTCCCAATCTATACTATGGCTCTTTTGCAGCCCAATGGGAGATCACAAATGAGGTAGTCAAATGAACAAGTCTCTATCGCAGCACAATGGGTACTCACAATCGAGAATGCTCAAGTATAGTCAATGCCTAATAACGATCATCTAGGAACGTAAAGAAACCAATTGAGTCAACTCAAGGAAGCGTAGAGTAAACATATACCATCACAATATGTCTATGAAACAAATAGTGATCCATGGAAAAGAGCAAATAATGTACATGCACGTAAAACGAAAAAATAAGACTAGAGCAGCAGGAATAAATCAATATAAAAAAGTGCATCAAGAAACTATATACGACAAGAAAATAACAACTGAAAAGGGAAGCATGCAAATAAGGTGCAAGAGTTGGCAAGGTATCTTGCACGACAATGTATAAATATGTCAAGAAAATAAGTAGCAAAACTGTAGGGTTTGGCAAGGTATACTTGCCTGTGGTTCTGGCTCCAACTGTAGCTCTGGTCTCAGTGGGATTTGCTGGTACTCATCCGGTTGCTGAAATAAACATCACCAACAGTCTCAGAAAATATCAAATAGCTAGAAAAGTCTGTCCTTCAGTCCAATTTGGATACAGGGGCAAAAATGACAGTTCCTAGTCAAAGCGGGGTCCACATATGGGCCGCTTTGCACCAAAAAACGTGTCTGGGTCAAAGGTCTCCAAATTCGTCAAACTTAGTGTCAACAAATCAGGAACGATGTTACGAACCCAACGGAACTTCCAGAATTGGATTCCGATGAGCCGATCACAAAATCGACCGTCAAGTAGAGCCTATGGGGCCCACGATACGCGATTTTGTCAATGTTCTTAGAATCGAACCAAACTTGGGTCACAGGACCAGCGTATTGCTACGAGTTCGATGGCGCAAGTTTCGTCTCGATCCGATATGTGTACACAAGGTTACAACATATTCCAGAATAGACGGATACGGGGCATTGTCGGCGGATACGCGTTGATTCCGGTGTGCACGCACATCCAAATTAACTTCTGCAAAATCCCGTACGTCCGTATCAACGGCCCGCACATTTCGGTAAAGACCGCACGCGACCAAGTCATCCCGTTTGGCGGGGCGTACTCAGTTCCGGGGTGAAACAGGGTGTGGGTTTTCCTATTTTTGGATCGCAGTTCGCGAACACCATAGGACGCGACGCACCGAGCGAGTTGTACGAGCATCGAGGGGGTTATACATTCGACGTGACACAACTAACGGAACGGAAAACGGAATCACGAGGAGAAAGAACGGATTACCCGAACAGGGCTCCGAAAAATTGAGATTGTCGTATCCGTGTGTCGTCTCGACACACTATCCGTGTCCGGACTGTTGTTGCCGGGTCCGAACTAGGGTTTAGGGCTCAGGAGTCCAGGCTTCGCCGGAGGGAGGCTGAGGCGGCTGTGGGTGACGTCGCCGGAGGCGGGGGAACGCTGGTACGGGCCGGGTGTCGCCGAAGCTGCGGGAGGCGTCGACTCTGGCGGAAGAGCTCGGGCTCTGGCCGGAGGAAGGGAGGGTTATAGGGAAGTCGGGGCTGAGCGCGACGCTGGAGGAGAGGGAGGCGGTAGCTTCGGGGCTACGGGTTGTCGAGGGGCTGTGCTGGCGGCTGCTCGGGGAGGCGTGGCGGAGGAGGGAGACAGGATGGCCGGGGCGGATGACGACGGGGAGGTAGCGGCTGCAGGGGACTCGTCAAGGTTGGGGAAGGAGGTGGCTGCGGCTGGGGTTCGACGAGGAGGCAGCTAGGGTGGAAGAGGGATTTGGAGTAAGGCGACGGCGGCTAGGCACGGAAGTCGAGGCGCTTAAATGGGTTATGAATAGTGAATCCGGCGGAGGATTAGGGTTCGGTCGGGTTTCGGGTTTGGGTCGGGTTTCATGGATCCGACCCGACCCGACCCGTTAAGCTGGGTTGGTCTGGTTCGGTTTATTTTGTTCAAGTGAACCAGGTTCAGTCAGGTTTAAATCGGTTTAGTTCTACGTTGGTTTTTAGGGCTTTAAAAATGATTCTAGAGTCCAATAAATTCACAAAAAATTACCCTATGCCCGGTTTCTCATTTTACACCATAAAATATTATTTCTATAATATTTTAATATTAATTAACAGCAATTAAAAATTATTTAATTACCAATTACCTAGGTTTTAATTAAAGAAAAATCCTAAAAAATTACAAAAAATTTGTGAAGAATCCAAATTAAAAAAATTTAAAAAATTAGGGGGTTTAAAATCTACCCTCCTTAAGAGGATTGCGTCCTCGCAATCAAAGAATAAATGGTCAACAGAGATGACACGGCTGCAATTATTGTTCGAAGCACATCATAAAGAAGATTCAAGGTTGAGGGTGTAAGAATAATACAAAGGGAAAATTATTTTCCTAAGCAATAAAAGTTATGCAATCTCCCGTATAAAGGAGATTTAGAAACAGTTCATTACTTATAAAACATATTAGGTTATCAATTATAAAATATTCTAGGTTATTAGCAAGTTGAAAATTACTAGGTCAAGGCTAAGGTCACGAACCAACAGGCACGAACTAAAGCAACACTAGAAACAGAAAACTATAAAAACTTACGCGTATTAGCTACTCCATGAATCTGCGCATCCTCCAAAGTCATCGCGAAAGCTTGTCCGCGTTCTTGAGGTGGTGCCCTCTGCTGTTGCTGGGCCTGCTGGAAGAGTAGTGCTCGAGGTGCCAAGGGTGGCCTTGGTTGATACCCTCCTGGTGCTGGTAGAGCTTGTTGGTTAACCGTTGGTGCTCTTTCTCGACGCTCAGGGTATTTCCTCAATAAATGCTGACTGGATCCGCAAGCTAAACATAATCTCCTTTTGCGTCTGTACTCGTCCTCAATATGGCCTCGCCTGCGACAATACTGACAAATAGGTAGTGCCTGTGGAGATGCTTCTGGTGGCTGGTGCATGTGAGATCTCTTTGCAACTTCTTCCTGTGGTGCTCCGGCTGGTGCTGATGTGGACGATCGCTTCAGACTGGTCTCTCTTCTGGTGATGCGCTCCATGCATCGGGCTGCAGCAAGGACGTCCGGGTAAGATGTAGGTACAACGGATCCAATTAGTTTTTGTAGCTCAATGTTTAGTCCGTCGAAGAACTTCTCCGCCTTCTCTTCTTCTGTCGGAATCAAGGTTGGGGCGAAGCGGCTCAGACGAATGAATTCTGCATTGTATTCTTCCACTGTCAGATTTTCTTGAGTGAGGTGATTAAACTTGTCCCGAAGTTCTGATCGAGCGATAGCCGGAATTTACATCTCCTGAAAGAGTCTAGAAAACTCTTCCCAAGTGACTCGGTCTGGTCCGAGCCGTGTCTCCTCAGATAGCCACCAGTGATGCGCATTATCCGTCAACTGCATTCTAACTACAGTCATCCAACGTTCTCTAGGAAGCTCAGCTGCTTCCAACTGGTGTTGTGTGTTGGTGATCCACTCATGAACTTCTGTGGGCTCCTCCTTGCCTGAGAAGGTACGGGGCTTCAGCGCGGAAATCGGTAATGGAGCCCGTCGGTTGCCGTGGAGTTGGTAGATTCGCCTTCTCCAGTACAAGTGCTAGGCTGTGACTTAAAGTCTCTTGTTGAATCTGTTGTTGAGCTTGCATCATTGTGTAGATCATTTAAAATATCTGTTGCCCGTCCATAGCTTGCCCTTGTGGGAATACGGCCATTGGTGGTGTGAACTACGGCGGAGGTGGAATATCGTCTTGCCGATCTCTTGAGGTATCTTGACTATTTTGTTGTTCTAGTTGAACCCACCAACTGGTGTCACTTCATCGTCATAGGTGACATCTGCAACTTGTGGTGTCCCTGTGGGAGTCTCATCGCGTGCTTGTGAATCTATTGCTCTGCATCAAAATAAACTATAAAAGACACACAGGAATCAAGACAAGATGCAAGTTAAGAATTAAATTTGAATCCGATATAGATATCAAGAACGTTTTAAGCAAGTGGATGAGATCCTAAAAACTTATCCTATTCTTATTGCAGGCTTGCTCGGTCCCTAAGTTGAAACCGAACAATTTAGTCATTGACCTGCATGGGCCACCACAAAAACCATGTCACGCCCCAGTCCCAAAATACCGAGGGACTAGACACATGGCAATGGCCAGCTACGCATTCAAGCAGACTCATATCCGACTCGAATATGTATAAGCTGTCTAATATGAACTCTAGTCCAAGAATCTACGAATATACATATAAATGTCAAGTATCTAGATCTCATCCATAAGAACAATATATGAACTAAATAGCAAACTGGAATAAATGCTGAAAGTAAAGATACTGTCGAATATCCAGCAAGAATTAATACTAAGTCGGGTGGAGACAAATCTACTATCGATAAATGGAAAAATAGAGACAAGAAAATATAACTAAAACATGCTAGAAAGTACTAAGTATAAGCAGGGCCATCAACTGCAATTGTACCCTCGTCTGGTGTCGGTCCGTAAAGTTGCAGGTGCTCCTCGTCTGCTAAATCTGGAGAACAAAATCAGGTCCTCAGTGGGACATAATAAGATACAAAAGAATACGAGCCAAAAGTACAGTAAATGAGCATGCAAGATAGACTAGAAAATAAACACAAGAGAAGCAAATAAGACACAAAAAATTACTACATCTAAGACGGTGGCATGCCAATGATGCTATCAAACATGACTACAAGCAATCGGGATAACCGCACCTCAATGGGAGATCACGGTCCTATAGAAAGTAGGCCAATAGGGACTCCCAATCTATAGTATGGCTCTTTCGCAGCCCAATGGGAGCTCACGAATGAGGTAGTCAAATAAACAAGTCTCTATCGCACTACAATGGGTACTCACAATCGAGAATGCTCAAGTATAGTCAATGCCTAATAACGATCATCTAGGAACGTAAAAAAACCAATCGAGTCAACTCAAGGAAGTGTAGAGTAAACATATACCATCACAATATGTCTATGGAACAAATAGTGATCCATGAAAAAGAGCAAATAATGTACATGTACGTAAAACGAGAAAATAAGACTAGAGCAGCAGGAATAAATCAATATGAAAAAGCGCATCAAGAAACTATATACGACAAGAAAATAACAACTGAAAAGGAAAGCATGCAAATAAGGTGCAAGAGTTGGCAAGGTATCTTGCATGACGATGTATAAATATGTCAAGAAAATAAGCAGCAAAACTGCAGGGTTTGGCAAGGTATACTTGCCTGTGGTTCTGGCTCCAACTGTGGCTCTGGTCTCAGTGGGATTTGTTGGTACTCATCCGGTTGCTGAAATAAACATCACCAACAGTCTCAGAAAATATTAAATAGCTAGAAACGCCTGTCCTTGAGTCCAATTTGGACACAGGGGTGAAAATAACAGTTCTTGGTCAAAGCGGGGTCCACATGTGGGCCGCTTTGCACCAAAAAATGTGTCAGGGTCAAAGGTCTCCAAATTCGTCAAACTTAGTGTCAACAAGTCAGGAACGATGATACAAACCCAACGGAACTTTCAGAATTGGATTCCGATGAGCCGATCACAAAATCGCCCGTCAAGTGGAGCCCGTGGGGCCAACGATACGCGATTTTGTCAATGTTCTCAGAATTGAACGAAACTTGGGTCACAGGACCAGCGTATTGCTATGAGTCCGATAGCGCAAGCTTCATCTCGATCCGACGTGTGTACACAAAGTTATAACGTATTCCAGAATAGGCGGATACGGGGCGTTGTCGGCGGATACGTGTTGATTCCGGTGTGCACGCACATCCAAATCAACTTCTGCGAAATCCCGCACATCTGTATCAATGGAGCGCACGTTTCAGTGAAGACCGCATGCGACCAAGTCATCCCGTTTGGCTGGGCACACTCAGTTCCGGGGTAAAATAGGGCGTGAATTTTCCTATTTTTGGATCGCGGTTCGCGATCACCACAGGACGCGACGCACCGAGCGAGTTGCACGGGCATCGAGGGGGTTATACAGTCTACGCGACACAACTGACGGGACAAAAAATAGAATCACTAGGAGAAAGAACGGGTTACCTGAACAGGGCTACAAAAAACTGAGATTCTCGTATCCGTGTGTCGTCTCGACACAGTATCTGTGTCCGGACTGCTGTTGCCGGGTCCGAACTAGGGTTTAGGGCTCAGGCGGCCAGGCTTCACCGGAGGGAGGCTGAGGTGGCTGCGAGTGACATCGCCGGAGGCGGGGGAACGCTGGGACGGGCCGGGTGTCGCCGGAGCTGCGGGAGGCATCGACTCTGGCAGAAGAGCTCGGGCTCTGGCCGGAGGAAGGGAAGGTGATGTGGAAGTCGGGGCTGAGCGCAGCGCTGGAGGAGAGGGAGGCGGTAGCTTCGGGGCTGCGGGTTGTCGAGGGGCTGCGCTGACGGCTACTCGGGAAGGCGTGGCGGAGGAGGGCGACAGGGTGGATGGGGCAGAGGACGACGGGGAGGTAGCGGCTGCAGGGGACTCGTCGAGGTCGGGGAAGGAGGTGGCTGCGGCTGGGGTCCGACGAGGAGGTGGCTAGGGTGGAAGAGGGATCTGGAGTAAGGCGGCGGCGGCTAGGCACGGAAGTCGAGGCGCTTAAATAGGTTGTGAACAGTGAATCCGGCGGAGGATTAGGGTTCGGTCGGGTTTCATGGATCCGACCCGACCCGACCCGTTAAGCTGGGTTTGTCTGGTTCAGTTTATTTTGGTTCAATTGAACCGGATTCAGTCAGGTTTAAATCGGTTTAGTTCTACGTTGGTTTTTAGGGCTTTAAAAATGATTTCGGAGTCCAATAAATTCACAAAAAATTACCCTATGACCAATTTCTCATTTTACACCATAAAATATTATTTCCATAATATTTTAATATTAATTAACAATAATTCAAAATCATTTAATTACCAATTACCTAGGTTTTAATTACAAAAAAATTGTAGAAAATTACAGAAAATTTGTGAAGAATCCAAATTAAAAATTCTTAAAAAATCAGGGGGTTACCCTAATAGCGAAAGCATTGAATAACACAAGTATGGAAGTAAAACAAGCACTTTATTGATATTGAATTATTGTTACAAGCAGTGCTAGGCCGAGATTATAAGTCCCTCAAGTCCTCTCTTTCGAAACAATAAAAGTGTGCCAAGTGGCTACAATTGTGCAAATGATACATAGGCGATGTTCCAATATTATGTCTTGTATATGTGCTTCAGCTCCAGATGCAACGCTCCAAGGCTCCAAAGCGAACTCCACGTCTTAGCTCGCACGAAGGGGTTTTCGCACCGAACGAGGTTCTCTTGCACCCTGCAAGCAATCTAGTGGGTTATCAATACATGAATGCACTGGTGGGGAGGCTACTCACCCGCTCGACAAATCCAAACACGTTATATAGGTTTCGTGCACCATCTATTAAGTTATCTTTCTAGTCTTGCCTTAGGATCAGTTTTATGGCATAATGTACAAGCCTAACTCGTGTGGCAGTATGCCGTACGATATATAAAAGAAATACGGCGAGACTTACCAACTTACTATTCTTCCTTCCCTGTCCATGGCAACCAAGTGAAACCAAGCACGAATATTTACATATGAAATCCAAGGAAAATTGTATAAGCAAACATGAGTGTTACGAGCGGGGTTCTGACTCAGGTGCACGAGTTACACAAATACTCAGGTGTGTTGCAGAAGATGTTCAAGTGTTCAATAATGTAAAAGAGTGCACAAATGTCTAATACTCATATCCGTTCAGTATTCCAGATTCTAGGTGCGATGTAATGACTCACACGCGAATTATCGCAAAGTGAGGATGACATATATATATGAACATGAGTAGCTAGCATAGCCATAAATGACGAGTTATAGTCATAAACAAGGATGGTGTGCAACGTAAAGTACATGAGGCGCTACATGCCATCTTGTCCTGTACATGAGATTATCAATCTTAGAGCGATAATGGCACAGCGTGAGGCGCATACGCCATCCTGCTTGTACATGAAAAAGATTGTTACATGAGTTACATCCGGATTGGATCGACCCCGGTGCCCCGGAGATCGTCCGTGGAATGAGATTCAAAAATCTCCCTTGTTACCAAGTTGTCCGCGACCTACAAGTCTTGGGTCTTTCAGATTCACAACATGACATGATAATTCTTCATTCTTGTTCTGAACGAGTGTTGCTCCACGAGATATGATTCTTGATTTTACTTGACATGATTCTCGTTCAGAGTTCAACTTGACTTGATGCATTTCCCTAGTTCGGAAACTGCCTTGGCGACCTAACGGGCCCAAATACTTGCAGGGTCATATTGCACAGAAAGACTATTTGATAGTCTTTTGGCTAACTAGATGCATGCACTATATGGATAGTATAAAATTATGTGACAAGCATTGAAACGAGGAAAACGAGTACAAGTTAGAATGTAAGCAGGCAAATATTGCATTTGTTTGAAATATAAGCATAAGGAAACATATTGTATAGTCTACTTTAGAACATAAGCCTTTACGTTAGCACGTGTCTAAGGGGTAGCACGAGGAGTAAAACAGTACAAGGGCATATCGGATGACATAATTCGTAAGGCGAGCAATGTAAATAAGTGAAGCAGTGTACTACGAAGAGTATATAATGATCTACTCAAAGTATTAGCGGAGTCTACTAGCACGAAGCTAAGGTAGCATGCTAGGGTCCAAATATAAGTCAAGTTTTATTTCCATGTTCTAACACAAGCAATACAAGATAGGATTATTCCCTTAGTTAGGTGTATTGTATTCTTTATTAGCATGCAAGGGGTGATTCACCTAGCGACTAGCATATATCGTCCATAATTTTAAGTGTGCAGGCTAAGCAAAGACAGGTTCATCGTAGCCACCCACCATTGCGATGATTCGCCTCGGTCGAGCGATACTCCGAACGATCCTTTGAAAGTCTAAGTCTAAACTCCTGAATGGGCCAAGTCTGAAATCCTTTGCCTCAAGCGAGTCTTCTCACAGAGCAAAGATGGTCAGGTTGTTGTACTTGTGCCATTTGAATCGGCTCTCCATTGAACAGAATATGTCATTACATTATACACCACTCAGAAAAAGTCTCATCCTCTAGACTTTCTGAGTGCAACCGTTCTATCACGTCTATCGAATCTATCTTAAGCATAACAATCTGTGTCGCGTGTGTGCTGGGTCTATCTCAATGAATGACTCTATTATTCAATCCAAGCTATGACTCGCACTACCAGAATAAGTCAAATTAGCGACGTCTGGAAACGTCGCTAAATGGCCTAAAAATATCGCTAAAAAATTTACCGACGTCATTAGTGACATTTCAATGAAATCACGTTTAAGCTAGTCGCTGACAGAAAAAACGTCGCAAAACGGTGCTATAACGACATTTTCTAGCGATTTATTGGCGTCGCTAATATTCTTCATATTAGCTACGTTTAGCGACGCAACGTCGCTAAATAAGCGACACATTTTGTGTCGCTAAACGTCGCTAAATTTTTTCTGTTTAGCGACGTTTTGTAACACATTTAGCGATATTTTATTGACCTGACAAATACTGTCATGTCGACAATTTAGCGACATTCGTCACGTATTTAGCGACTTATTTAGCGACATAATTAGCGACGTATTCAACGACGAATTTAGCGACAAATTTAGCGACGTATATAAACGTCGCTAAATGTCGCTAAATTTTCAGTAAAAAATAAAAAATAGAATATAAAATGGTTTCCAAACCAATCTTCCTATAGTTTATGAATTCATGATTTATATAAATAGACCCGGAGCAACCCTCCGTTGAATTCACTGGGTTCGTTGACCCCTTAGGTGGAACACTCAACATCGGTAAATTAACAAACATTTAATATGAATAATATAGTAAAATTTGAAGAAAACGAAACATTGGGATTACAAGCCCAGTTAGGAGAAAATCTCGTCGTAAAGAATACAATAAATATCCTCACAACTGAGTACAAGAAATAAAGTCTGAAAGCCTCAAAAATATAGAATATTCATAAATGACCAAATATCATAGGTCAAAACACAAACAATTAGTAAACTATCCTAACTAGGACTACTGTGGATCTACAGGAGGCTGACCACCGTCACAAATCAGGGATAAGAACAAATCATACTTCTCCCGTGAAATCGACACCGATGTCGACAGAGAAGGTAGTGACGTCTGTGGATTTTGTGTCGATGAATGTGCACCAAGTGGACGTATCTGCTTTAACGCTGCTAGTCGATGGTTGTATGAATCTATGGTAGATAACTGCCTTATACTGCTATGAACCATTGAATCCTGCATCATCGTCAGCCTCTCGCCCTTGGACAGCTGTGATGCCTGCAGCTCCATTATACTGCGCTCTGTCGACGCTCTAAGATCAGTTGTCATATTCCTGAGCTCCATGATGCTGCGCTCGAGCTTATCAAATCGTGCGATGAGTGTTGCATCGTCCGCCTGTGACTGGGACAGGGGCTACTCCTTCATCCTTCACAGCAAGTCGTCATGAAGAGAAGTAATCTGACGGTCAACAGTCTTCTGGACTCGGGCCAACGCCTGCAAGGGCTGTGGGGAATGCACACTTGTAGTGGAAGCCCTAGAGGACTGTGTCACAACAAGGGCTCCATATGATCATGTACCATAGTACATACCCCTCGGGAGACCACCAGCGACAGTCACCCACAGCTCGTCCATCGACGGAGCTGGAGAGGGCTGCGAGGAAGTACCATCCTCTCCGGCTGTAGGTGTACTAGCAGTCGCTCGCTCACGCAGCCAAAGATACTCGGCCTAGAAAAGTTTGGGTACTCGATAATTGCTAATGTGTTTAAGGTACTTATTACTAACTACATGGATATTTATTTGCATATTTCTTAAGTTATATTAAAATTAACACAAAGTAAAGTAATAATTATATAGGTTTGTGAGGCCCTCTCATCAATGGAATTCCCACCCTTTCGATGGGTGGCCAAGAAGACGGTAACCATGTTCGCATCCTCACCCCTCTGTACCTATTAAAAATATATTATTTAGTACTAAAATTAAATATTTTATCCTACTACTAGTTTATCGTACTTGTATTAAAATAATATATCTGAAATAAAAAATATACCAAACGACGAAAATATTCCGTCATCGGAATCGAGACACCACACCACTTGGCTGCCTTCTTCCTAGCCGCCTTAGCCTTCTCAGACCTTTCCTTGTACCTCGGATCGTCGAATCTAGCCTTCATCGCAGTCCACTGCTCAAGCGTGATCCAACCATGGATCGATTTTCTTTCACAATTACGAGCCTTTTAGTCATCCATAGCATCATGGATCAGCTTGGCGGCAACGGCAGAAAATATCTGCTCGATCAACTCGGCCCGGTGCGGTGGATAAAAATACGTTTGCTACAAGAAGTAATTTAGTAAGTTATATAATATGCATAAATTAGATAATTGATATAATATACTTTTATCTTGAAGTGCGCAAACCAAAACGTCTTTCTCTCATCCGGAGCATCATAGTAGTTGATCCACGGGCCACCATAATTTTACCTCAGAAAGTGGCCCAGGCGTCTCTGTACCAACGAGGGACGATATCTATACAGAGATAATTATTTTTATCGAAAAAGTGAATATACGATGAATAAAGGAATATACGATATATATGATGGTAGACCAACTAATTGACTTACTTTGTACCGTCGGCCCAAATCTCCGTCCTCGTCTCGTTCGGAGGTACGTATGGAGGATCTCGCTGATGTTGGGACGAGATCGGCTCAACCTCCGCCATATGCTCATCTGTCTCCATGGTTCCGTCAGCAGGAGGAACGCTGGACGAGAGAGTAGTCTCAGGTCTGGAACTACTCATCCCAGGAGTGCTGCCACGTAACGTCGTCCCAGTCGGAGATATGACTGGTCGATATACTGGAGTACTTAGCGCCGAGGATCCAGAACCAACAGTAGGCAGTACTGGAGGAGTACTTCATCTACCTCGGGACCTGCCGAACGCTCTGCGTTATCCTGTCATACCTGGTAACAACATATGATGATAGAACAAATAAATAAATATATAGTATATTCTACAGTCAAAATGTTATGCATATCTCACAGCATTAATATAATTGCATAGTAAATAACTAGTAGATTCACAAGCCTAAATTGATAGTACATTCTACAGTCAAAATATAATACATGTCACAAGTCCAAATGGATTTATTTTATTTTCAATCATCTTCAGAAAATTTAGCTTGTTCGCCTTCCTCGTCCTCCTCTTCCTCTTCCTCCGCATCATCACTTTCATCTACTTCGCCTTCGTCTTCTTCATCGGTTATTCTACCTCTTCTACATTATTACTCGTATAATAAGTAACTTTCGTTGAGTCCACATCTACAATATTTGTTACAAGAGGTAGCTCGTCCTCCTAATAAGCTATTTCGTCAATGTCAAAGGCATTTCTAGCTTAGTCTTGCATACTGCCCACCAATTCGACCCGTCTAGGATAAGTTATGAAGTATACGAGCTGATTCTGACTTGATAGGACAAATGGTTCATAGCCTTGATATCTACGCTTGTAGTTTATATCCACAAGACCATACGTATCAATTTTCCAACCTTGATCTTAAATCAGATCGAACCATTCATACTTGAATAGCACGATCTTAGCAGGTTATGTCACATAATTATATGTCGACTCCATAATCTCTCGTAAGATGCCAAAGAAATCATTGACTGGATCGACGTCTTTGTAGTTCAAAGATTTGATACACAAACAATTATTTTTCGTGGAATCAAGATCCAGAAAGCTGTCTCTGATTAGAGCATTTCTTGACTTGAACCTAAACTCATTCACATAGTAACTTGGCCATATTTTGACGGCAATAATTGGTCAATTGGCTAGAGTTCTAATAGATTCAGTCTCGGGTGTTATTAGACGATCGACCTAAATACCAAAGTAGCGATAGTAAGTTACTTATTGTGCAAGTGCATACAGAAAAAGTAATTACCGAGCTCCTTACATATGTGCTCAACCAAGAAGAAAAATTATGTCTTATTTCTTGTTCTACTTTTGTCTGTTATGTAGGATCTAACCGACCTGAGCTCATCATTATATGTGCTGAAAAACAACGAAGCAACCGTTGCTTAGTAGCATAATATTAGCTTATACTATTATATTAAGATAACGTAAACGTGGACGTATTAATTACTTACCTCTCTAGTTTCTCCACTTCATCCTTGTCGTAATTGAGTAATATATACAACTGAGCAGCCATTAGCTCGTCGTCATTCAAATATCTCTTCTTCATTTTTCCCGAAGGCTTTCCGGACGCATTGAATACTTTAAGTATTGCATCATTAGATTCCTGATATCCGTTGTTATTTCTCGGAGCTCTCGTTCTATTAGTAGCAACATGAGATTTAAAATACGTCGAGCAAAAGTCTGTAATCTTCTCGAGAACATAAGCTTCACAAATAGAGCCCTCAACTCGTGCCTTGTTTTTTACCTTTCTCTTTAGGTGATTCAGATGCCGCTCGAACGGGTACATCCACCGATAACCGACAGGACCACCAACACGTGCCTCATAGGAAAGATGAATTGGCAAATGCTCCATGGAGTCAAAGAATCTAGGAGAAAATACCTTCTCAAGCTTACACAATGTTACCACAATGTCCTTCTCTTGCTTTTCTAGACGATCGACGGGCAACTTAGTAGAACAAAGATATCTGAAGAATATGCTGAGCTCTGTCAATGGATCTCAAATGACCTGCGGTAAGAATTTCCGAAATGTAATCGAAATTAACCTCTCCATGAATACGTGATAATCGTGGCTCTTCATACCCGTCAGTTTATTCTCCTTGAGGTCGACGGAATTAACCTCTCTAAGAATTTCAAGTTTGACACGTACCCATCTGGAAATTTTAGATCCTGAATCCACCTACAAAGTCTCCCTTTATCCTCCTTCTCCAGAATTTTTTTTGACTTAGGCTACTTTAACTTCCCATTCCCCTCCTTAGCAAATGCAACACAGGACGTCTGCATATTTCTTTTATGTCCAACCTGGCCTTCGGATTATCTTTCGTCTTCCCTTTTACCTCCATTATAATATTAATTATGTTATTAAACACATTATTCTCGATATGCATGACATCAAGGTTATGTCTGATCAAATTGGTGCTCCAATATGGTAGATCCCAGAAAATACTCCTCTTCATCTAGTTATGGGTACGACCAAATTTGCCACACTTGTACCCCTTAGCAGGCTCTTCGATAGCACTTGGTAAATCTTTTACCTCTTCCTATATCGTGTATCCGGGCCACCTTAGCGGTGGATTAGCCTTCTCCATAACGCCCGTATGAAAGGCATTCCTGTTCCTCCGGTACGGATGATCCTTCGATAGAAATTGTCGATGACAATCGAAGAAGCACGATTTTCCTCCATATTTCATATGGAAAGCCTTAGTGCGGTCCATGCAATACGGACATGAGAGATGACCATGAGTGCTCCATTCCGATAACATTTCATAGGCCGAAAAGTCGTTGATGGTCCACATGAGTGCTGCCCTAATCTAGAAATTCTGCTTTCTAGAAACATCATACGTGTTGGCACCTACTTCCCACAGCCAATTCAACTCATTGTAAATACACATCGATGTTCCTCTTCGGATTGTTCGGACCCTGGATAATAACAGTTAGAAACATATACGGAGTCTTCATGCACATCCAAGGCGGTAGATTGTACGGAGTGATGATCACAGGCCAACACGAATACTGGGAGCCCGAAAGTCCAAATAGGGTAAAATTGTCGGAGGAGAGCCACAATATGACATTACGCGAATCCATAGCAAAATTTGGATACTCTCGATCAAAGTGCTTCCATGCTTCTCCATCAGATGGATGATCTAATACTCCTTCGATCTGTTCCGTCCTATGCCAACTCATGTTTTCTGCAGTGTCCTTCACCATAAACAATATATGCAACCGTGGCATCAAAGGCAAGTAGTGCATCGAATTGGTAGGCTTCCTTGCACCGACAGACTTTCCTCTATCAGTGGCCTTATAGCGATCAGCACCACAGAATCTGCACATGTCTTCATCCTTGTCGTCTTTGTAGTACAACATGCACCCCTTGACATGCATCAATTTTCTCGTATCCCATCCAGAGCGATCTCACCATCCTCTTAAATCGGTAAAAGTCTTTAGGCAACTTTGCACCCTCTGGCAAGATCTCTATAATCAAATCCATCAGTCCGTTATAGCATTCTTGCGATATGTTAAAATCGGACTTGATACTCAATAATCTTGTAACCACCTCCAACGGTGAATGATCCTCACAACCAGGATATAATAGAATCCTTGCATTCTCCAGCAACTCCATGAACTTCACAACATCGACATTCGGTGCCTCCTCAGCTTCATCATGATTGTCCGGATCGAAACTAAGCCATGCCGCATCAAAAACCATGTTTCCACCCGTCGTTGTAAGCAGCGTGGTCGTGGACATCCATATACGGCTCCACATAAGGCTCCGACTCTGATGCTAAAGACATAAGTTCTCCGTGTGCGGTCCACTGATAGTAATTCGGCGTGAAACCCTTCGAGTACAAATGATATATGACTTCCACTTCTGGATGATATTTTAAGTTGTGACATCTCACACACGGACACTTAATTTGGTACCGTCCATATACTGAGGGAATGCCTTAGTGAACTGCAGGAACTGTTGTACACCCGCTATGAATTTATCCCACACACTGCATATATCATCAGGATGACGGTTGTATATCCACGAACGATGATGCATATAGTAATTCATATCCATTTCTAGATACTTCAACAAAAATGAATAGATAACGTTCAAGTATATACTCATGTGAATATTTGGTAGTGTATAGTATCCAAATAACTTACTCCAGATATGCAAAGATGAATCGACATCATTGAAGAAAATAGTTAAATTATAGTACATGTCACAAGTCTACTCGTCTACACACACATAAGAATACTCCAAAATATAGTACATGCACTGATACACCTAGTCCTAGCCTAATACTTCTTCGTTCAACTCTGTATCCTGGATACTCATATTGTAGTGTATCAGTGAGTGTTAACTCTATATCCTGGATATCCACAGTTGATATATGTTTAGGCCATGACTTTCTAATTGAAAAGTCATGTCATGGATATCCAGTGTCAATTTTTTTGGTCCAGGATACATAGTTGACACTCACGGATACACTACTGGATATTCACACTTGACATATATGCGTGTGTCCATGTCCGATAAAATGCTTACAACCTTATCCTCGATATCCTGTCCTAACCTTTCATATCCATGTGTCCTACAATTTCACCATATGTATCATGAGATGACATGATACAAACATGTATGTATATTTGTTTCCGTATTAGGGTTTGTGTATGCGTGTTAAGGTGTCCGCGGGTCCGAGTTTGGGTTAGTGTTAGTGTCCACGTGTGTGTGTGTGTGTCCGAGTTAGGATTAGGATAGGGTTAGTATCTGCAGCATCAAGATATCCACACACACACACATACACACACACCCTTACTGCACTGTGCATAGGTGTGTACTGCACAATACCTCACTTGATACCCAAGACTGCGTCTAATTAACTCAGATAGGGTTAGGGTCTGTGTTATGTCTCAACTTTGGGTTAGGGTCTATGTCATGTTCTATGTCGTGTCATAACCAAATTGCCACTCTCCCACACTACCTGCAGTACTTCTCATATAATCCAACATCCTGACCACATCCTATATATATAATATCAAAGGAACCCCCCAAATCAATGGCAATAAAGTATAAAGGTATAATCCAACATCCCGTCGCTAATCCAACATCCCGTGTGCACTGCACTTCTCATATAATCCAAGATCCCGTCGCTAATTGGACAAAATTTAGTAGTGACTTGACACGCACATACACACACACACACACACACACACACACACACATACACATGAACACACGCATATACATGAACACACACACATAATTCTATACTCACAAGCCAATTATATGATACGCAACAACATATGATACTAAATTCATAATAATATTCTATCAAACAACTATATAGCATATTTGTGGGTGTTGTATTATGTGTGTCCATGTATGTGATACACTAGTGCAACTAAATTTCCTAATTATGAAACCAAACTTCAATACTAACTAGGGTGTGTTTCCATGTATGTTCAGGTGTGTCTCTATGTATGTCTGTGTCCATATATGTCCATATGTGCCCGTATGTGTCCGTGTTCATGCGTGTCTATATGTGTGTCCGTGTTAGTACGAATCATGTCATGTAGGGTTGTGTCCTGTGTGTGTGTCATGTGTTCGGGTCCATGTGTCAGGGTTAGGGTTGGGTCATGTGTGTGTCCATGTGTCCTGATTGTGTCCAGTATGTGTGTGTGTGTCCTAGTTGTGTCCGAGTCTGGGTTAGGGTTTACCGAGCCGGGAGAAAGGGAGGAGGGGCGCCTGAGAGAGGGGTCTGTCATGTTCCGATCTCCTACAGGTAATCGGACGTCCCCGCTAGGTACAAATCACCGAGCCAGCGCTCCCACAAGACGATCTATCCCATCTGGGCGTGATGCCGCACGAGCGTAAGCCGCGCCCGTGCAAGGCCATGATCTGAACAGGCGGTAAGAGGTCTAAGACACATAGTCGCACAGATTGTCTGAGTGCAGCGAAATAAGAAACGCACAAGCGATTGGTAATAAGTTCATAGAGTCGTCAATAGTGGAAGCATTTAATATCAAAAGTATAGAAATAAAATAAGCTATTTATTGATATTGAACAAGTGTTACAGACGGGGCTAGGCCGAGATTACAAGTCGCTCAAGCCTCTCTCTCTGAAACAGTAAAAGCGTGCCAAGTGGCTACATTTGTGGAATTATGTATAGGCGATATTCCAACATTATGTCTTGTATATGTGCTTCAGTTCCGGACGCAACGTTCCAAGGCTTCAGAATAAACTCCACGCCTTAGCACGCACGAAGGAGGCATCCGTACCGAACGAGGTTCTCTCGTACCCTACAAGCAATCTGGTGGGTTATCAGTACATGAATTTACTGGTGGGAGGCTTCTTGCCTGCTTGACAAATCCAAACATGTTATATAGGTTCTGTGCACCATCTATTAAGTTATCTTTCTAGTCTTGTCTTAGGATCAGTTTTATGGCAATGATGTAAAGCCTATCTCGGGTGGCAGTGCGCCGTGCGATATAAAAAAATACGATGAGACTTACCAACTTACCATCCGTCCTTCCCTATCCAAGGCAAAACAAGTTAAATCAAGCACAAGCATTTATTATGAAATACAGGAGAAAATAGCATATGCAAACACAAGTGTCATGAGCGAGGTTATGTTTCGGATGCACAAGTTACACGGATTATCAGATGTTTGCAGAAGATGTTCAAGTATTCAATGGATTGCTCAGGTTACACAATTTGTATAGATGACTTATACTCATATCGTTCAGGTGTTTATGATTATTGGATGCGATACAATGACTCACACACGGATTGTCGCTAAGCGATGATAACTAATCTATATGAACATGAGTCGCTGGCATAGCCATAAAGGACGAGTTATAGTATCGGGACACAGATAACGGAGTTACATGTGTCGCTACACGCCATCCCGTCCTATCGTGAGACTATCATGAAGTTCTATCCGGATCAGAGCGGCTCCGGTGCCCCGGAGACCGTCCGTAGAACGAGATCCAAACATTTCTATATTAACAAGTTGTCCGCGATATGCAAGTCTTGGTCTTCCAAATTCACAACTTGACATAATAATCCATGATTGTTATTCTGAACGAGCATTGCCCCACGACCTGTGATTCTTGATTCCTGATTTGCTTGATATGATTCTCGTTCAGTATTCAACTTACCTTGATGCATTCCCCTGGTTCGGGGACTGCCTTGGCGACCCAACGGTCCCGGATACTTGTAGGTTCATATTGCACAGAATAACTATTCGATAGTCTTCTAGCTAACTAGATATATGCACGATACAGATATTGTTATTTGATTGTGACAATATTTGTGGCAAGCATTGACATGAGACAACGAGTATAAGTTAACATATAAGCAGGCAAGCATTGCATTTGTGTAAACATAAGAATTTACGTTTGGCACGGGTTTAAGGGTAAAGCGAGGAGTGAAACCTTAAAGGGACATACCAAGCGACATAATCTAGGGACGTGTAATATAAATAAGTGAACAGTGCACTACGAAGAGTATATAAGAATCTACTCGAGGCATAGCGGGGTCTAGTTGCACAAGGCAAAGGTAGCATGCGATGGTCCATTTATAACCAAAGTTTCTTTTCCATGGTCTAACACAAGCAATACAAGTTGGGATTATTCCCTTAGATAGGTGCGTTGTATTCTTTATTAGCATGCATGGGGTGATTCACTTAGCCACAAGCATGTATTGTCCATATTTTAAGTGTGCTGGCTAAGCAAAGACAAGTTTATCGTAGCTACCCACCTTAGCGATGATTCGCCTTGGTCGAGCGATACACCGAGCGAGCCTTTGAAAGTCTAAGTCTGAACTTCTGAAGGGCTAAGTCTTAAAATTCTTTGATACAAACGAGTATTCTCGCTGAGCAAAGCGAGTCGGGTCATTGCATTTTTGCCGTTTGAATTGGCTGTACGCTTGAACGGAACAGGTCATTATAGGATCGACGGAGGAGGACCATGTCGGAGGGGAGGAGCCGTGCCGGAGGGGGAGGAGCCGCATCTGGGGTCGCCTGTGTTAGGGTCAGGGGGCGAACACGGCCGCATCGGGGTGGGGGGCGAGGGAGGCGGTCGAGGGCGTAGGTGGGTCGCCGAAGCCACGAAGGGTCGCCGGGGGAGGGTGGATCGCCGATGGGGGTGTGCAGGAAACGAAAAGTTGGAAAAATTTAGGGGAAAAAGAAATAAAAAGTCGAATAGACGAGGGAACCCTATATTCAGTAATTTAGCGACGTCCGCTTGAGACGTCGCTAAACATCGCTACATTTCAATAGCATTAGCGACGTGGTTGTCTAGAGTCGCTAAATTCGTCGCTAATTTTAATCATTTTGGTAGTGAGCGACGTCATCAATAGGCGTTGCTAATTAAAAAATTAGCTACGTCATCAAGAGACGTCGTTAAACGTTGCTAATTTAAAAGTTTGTGACGTTAGCAACGTCGCTAAAAATTAAAAAAAGCAACGTCGATAAATACGTCGCTAAACGTCGCTAAATCAAAAAACTCAGCGACGTTAAAGAAGCTTATAGCGACTATACTTTAAAAAATCGAAATACAATCGCTAAACGTCGCTATGTGTCGCCAACAGCGACGTATAGCGACATTTATTTTGGGAGTCGCTCAAATCTTTAATATTAACGACGTTTTATTATGATGCCGCTATTTCATCATATTTTGGTAGTGTCGGTCTCTAATGCGCCTTAGCACGGAACATATTGCTTAACGTGATTTACGGTATAATCCATCTTGAATAATGATCTAAGGTTGAGAAAAACTTATCCAAATCGTTGTACTCGTCCAAGTGTATCTAGCATATTCACTTGCACTAGCATTTGAGATCAGCATATCCCGAGTCTGGATCGTGTACATATTCAAAGCGTCCCTTAAATATATGCATGTCAACCAACTTAGCAAAAGCGAAGTCTTTGCTCTCGAGTTCAACATATCACTGAGTCTTAGATCGTGCACACGTTCAAGGCATCCCACAAACATATACATTCAACCAAACTTAGCGATAGTGAAGTCGGAAAAGCTAATCGTAAAAATCTCAAGGGTTCTCGTCTTTTGAATCACAATGATACCTCCAACGGGGTCAATCAAAATATAAGTCATTTTCAATCCCACTAAAACCAAGCATTTCACTACTGTCAAGCACGATCTATCCGATCTACCGACTAGCGTCCATATCCTAATATCCTATCGTACATTCTGTTCGTGTCAAACATAGCACACACTTACTGTTCCAGGTCTAACTCTAAGTCTTGCTGCCCCCGTTCTATGGCTTGCTCAAGCAATACTCTAAAATCGATCACACAAGCTTTCACTCGGCACATGGTCGTCTGCCTAACTACTAGGTCAGCTCACATGGTTATAGGTACAGTTCATGCTCACGATTTATCATACAAATTTGTCGCACAATGCTCGCCCAATTCCTAAGGTCAAACCATTATTCATTTGTACGGAATATTCTATCCAAGCTCGTTTCACTCAGATTTCTAAACATCGAGCACATATCATCCTACTCATATTAACACGTTCGTTTGTACAGGGTGTAATGTTCCACAATCGCATAGTGCATTACGCTGAGTCGGATTGAATGAGACAATAGCTAGTTATATTTTGATTTGTTGGATTTGGTAGCAAGTTTTGATTTAAGTTGGTTTCATATGCAGATCACAAGCGGAGTTCGATGGAATCAGGTGTTCGTTCAGAGAAGTATTGGGATAGCAGAATTGGAGCGATAACGCTGTCTTTCTTAGTCTGATCGGTCGGATGATTTGGAGAGCATGGCCTGCTCACATGGTCATACCCATTAAGTAGATCGTGCTTTGTATCGGTCCACAGATTCAAGGGATCGACCGTATCAATAAGGCAAAGTGCTAGCGGAATCAGACTTGGTGGGTGGGCTCTGTCCTTTCTCCTCTACTCCTTCATGCCTAATAATATGGAACACGCGTAATAAGGCTTGGACACTTGGACTGGAACATGGAAATCACCGCACTGTGGTGTTCATAGAGTGAGCGTCCTTTGGTTGGATATGATTTGTGGTTTGAGTTGGTTTTGCATTGGTCAGTTGGAGCTTGAGTGGATCATCTTGGTTGGAACATCGAGGCACTTCGGGCGAGCGAGCATGCGTTATGTACGAGTATCATGTTGGGCACTTTGCCAAGCAAAGCTTGCAGTTGTGGTTCGAAACCTGACAACTGCATTGGTGAGGGCATTGTGCCACTGTTGGGACATTGTGCCATGGAGCTTTCGCAGCGAGAGGTGTTGCACCAATTGGAGCATTGTGTCGAAGCGGCATAGTGTCTATGGGGATAACTTGAGATGGTGTCTTGGGATATAGTTAGAAAATTGTTATGGATAATGGGATGGAATGAGGCGAGTATCGTTTGGTGGGGCGAGAAGGCTCGATTCCCTCGCCATACCAACTTGGTGTTTGTATTGGTCACAGACAACCTGTTGCGCACAGAGTTTGATTTCCTAGAATGGGGTATGCTCCGGGGCACCGGGCCCATTCAGCCATGGAGGAAAAAATGGTAGCGTGCCTTGGGCGCGGTATCGGAAGTTCGATACGACCAAGTGGCTAGCTACTCAGCGTTGGATCGGGTTGAAATACAGTTGATTAGTCCTTTATGGCTTTGCCAGTGACTTCATATAGATAAGAGTTGGTTTGCTTTGGTTTGGTTTGGTTTGTGCTTTTTGTGTAGGCGACAGCTACCTTGCCTCGGACAAGAGTGTGCATATCGATGATTGGATTACTAAGACTTAGATTGTGGCATGGTTTGAGGATGGATATTGAGACTTGGATTATGGTTCGATAGGTTCACGCGTTGCTTGGGTTTGAGTAGAACAGTTTGCATGCTAGTTTGCTTTGAGTTGGATATATCTGCTTGTACATTTGCTTGAGTTGAATGCTTTCATGTTTAACCTGCGTTACAGTTTTTCTTAACATATCGTACATTTTCCATAAAATGAATCTAGGATTCAAGTAGAAAGATCACCATATAACTGTTTGCATTCACTATCTATTTAGTATCAGTTTAAACGAGTGGGTTATCTCGCTCACCAGTACAGCTGTGTACTGACCTATGTTTGTAGACATTATTTCAGATACACAGGTGTAATGGCACTGCTTAGATATATGGGACATGATGTATGGAACGGTAAGTACCTTTGTGGACAAGAGAAAGAGTAAGAGTGTTGCATCGCATTTGTGGCATTCTCCTTAGTAGAATTTTTATTTGGACCATATCGAGAGGTTCGCTACGTATACTCTGATGTGTGCTTGGTACACAATACTTGACTTTTGCTCAAACTTGGTCATTTCGATGATAACTATGATGTTTGACATCATCGCCTTGTGCGAGCGCAACTCCAGGCTCGCACGGCATCACGTCCCGATGAGGACGATTGTCCTGCGGGAGCGCTGCAACGTGGTGATTCACGTTCAGCGGGGATGATCAAGCTTGCGGAAATTGGGGCATGACAAATTGGTATCAGAGCACCTGGTTCATTTCCTCGGACTTTGTCATTTGGCTCATAACAAACTCTAAATAGCTTTCGCATGGCATTTGGCTCTTGGCTCTACTCGGTGCAGTATTAGATATTTTATACAATAAGTCTATATAATTGTTGGTTATGGGTGCATTTTTTTCTTTGTTGTGTTGGCTTTTGTTGGTTTTCGATAGATCATGTAGCATCGTTTGGCGTTGTTGCATTGCAGCAAGTCGTTTAGCCTTATTGTATTTGTGCAGCAAGTTGACAGGTGTCGTTGCATTGGTTTGGCTTATCGTCTGGGGGATTTCTGGTTACATCAGTGGAGTAGTTGGTTGGCGGATAAGATTGGTTATGTGGCATATTGTGAGTAGAAGCATCGTATAAGAATGGATCATTGTACGAGTTGCTCGTGTAGCGAATGTTTTGGACGAAGTTTAATTTTTGGCTGGATATATCAGGAGAGCGTTGCAAGAGTTGCTCATGTGGTACATTGGTTGAGCAGGTTTGAGTTTGGTTTGGGAATACCAAGATAGCGTTGCAAGAGTTGCTCGTACAGCAAATGTGTGAAACAGTTGGGTATTGGCTTGGATTACTTGGAAGAGATCGTTGCACGAATTGCTCATGTAGCAAAAATATCGGACGGTTTAAGAAATAGTTGGAAGTATTGAGAATAGAATATGGCACAAGTTGCATCAAGCGAGATTGACAAAATAGTTAGATGGTTCATGCATTGGCTGAGTTTCGTGTCAGACTTTGAATTGGAATGGCAGGATCACGCATAATGGATGGTTCAAACGGATCTTGGATCAGTCCTAAGAATTATGAAGCGAGTAGTGACTTAATTCGGAATGATATATGGTATACCACATAGTGAGCGTGGCATTAGAATATTTTGGATAGACCTCAATGGAATTGTCGTAATAGACATGGGTAACAGGAATGTAAGTTGGTTGATGCACATCGGTTGAGTTATGTATCGAAACATGAAGCAAGCGAATGTTGAGTTGCGATCGACAGGATCACCCCGGGATAGTTGGTTTGGAATAGATGTTCGTTGACGTAGAGTAAGCGTGATAGTGACTCTATTTCCAAGTGGTATATAGTGTAATTGAATTGACTCAGGTATTCTGCGATACTTTATACTTGAGCGATCAAGAATAGACTTGTGCAAATAGAAGTATCGTTGGACTTGAGTGATCAAGAACAGACTTATGTAAATGGGAGTTTTATTGGACGAGAACGGAACAAGCAATGAAAATAGTGTTTGGAATTTGAAGGATTGATGCGGACACATATTAAAAATAAGTTGAGATCGATCAGATAGAAAACTGAATATCATAGTTCGCTTACACGATTTGGATGTTTGGTGGAGCATTCATTTATGCAAAGTTGAAGCAAATCACTGTGTTGTTTAAGCAAGTTGGACGTGCACTGTGAAGCATGGCATAAGAACGAGAATGGAGCAAGTCTATGGTTTCGGGAATCATTACAAATGGTAGTGCTAGAAGTAGAACAAGGTGGTTCAAAATTTTGATGGATTCAGGACAGAACAACGGATTGATGGAAGACGGTTTCCACGAGTGCAGTTTGATGAACTGTGGCTTGCATAGATAGTAAGACTCTAGGTGGTTAGACAATATTTTGTTGACAGATCGTCAGAGGTAGTGCATGAAGTTCTCGGCGTCAGAAGTTCGTTCGGATGGAATGGTTGGATTATGACTCAGATTTACAAAGGAGATATAGCACGGTTCATAGTAACTGTCCATCGTGGTAACTTAAAATTATCGAGCGTAGTTTCAGGATAGCTGACCCTAGCGACTTGACCGCCAAATCATGAGATGAATATTGTAGAACCATAGAACGACCCATGCGGTGGCACATTTGGAAATGTGTCAAGGTGGATGTGAGTGGTGTATATTGGAGATAGGTCTAAGTGACTGAGTGTTGGATTTGAGAGATCCTTGGGATAACCTTTAGCTGAAGATGCAGCCGGAAGATCGAAGCGATGGTGGAAATGGCATAAGTCAACTGATGAGATTCGGAGTCGCAAATTTTTGAAGATGTCATCGCCTCTGACTCGTCGTCCCCAGAAGGGAATAGCACTCTTATGAATTAACGACTGTATGACTAGCTTTGAGAAGTTGAAGCAACGGCTCGTTCAGATCAGATCCTTGCACTACCGGATGGGACAGATATGCCTCAGATTTATAAGATGCATCGAAACTTAGTCTGGGATGCGTGCTCGTACAGAAGGCGAAGGTGATATCCTGTGCTTCGAGGCAGTGGAAGTAGCGAGAAGAACTATTTTATGCGCGACCTAGGAATTATGGCGAGTGTGTCCACGTTGAAATTGTGGCGACACTATCTCTATGGCGTGGTGGCAAAATCTTCGTGGATCACATGAACCTCAATATTGATGTTCATCCAGGAAGGTATTGAGATTGAGGAAGAGGTGTTGGGCTGAGCCAATCTAAGAGCATAGTTTGATATTAGGGTAAGTAGCCGAGCTAGGATAGTAGCAGTTGTGATGATCGTTCGGAGCATGAAATGATATTTGGAGATAGTGCATACGGAATATTGTGCGATTGGAATCATGCAAGAGTTTGGTTGGTTGAGTTTGGACGTTGCTAGTGTGGAGTCAGAAATAGTCGGATGGATTGAGTTAGAACATGAACTGATTGGGTCAAGTTGAGAGATCATCAGTAGAAAATAATCGTATTTGGGAATAATGCTTGTGCGAATGAGTTATGGAATAAACGTCAGGATTGGTTCAATCGGGAGTGAAGCGAATGAATGCCTCGGACATAAAGATACCCTTGTAAGTTGTCCAAATTCGCTATCGCTAAGCTCGGCTGAATTGCATGTATTTCAGGGATGCCTAAAATATGTGTATGATCCAAACTAAACGATATGAGAAATTAGTATTGAGCTGCAATGAGGATGTGGGAATATAAAATTTGTGCGAGTGTTCAGCGCGAGCGAGATGTTGAGTCTGGATCAGGAAAATATAAGTTGCATGGAGCAGAGTTATGAATTAGGCAAGCGGCATGTGAGTAAGAAATGGATACTGGTTTGGTTCGAAGATGAACCTGATTCTAAGTGGTATATTATGTAATATCCCACAACCGCATGGTGCACTACGCTGAGTCGGATTGAATGAGGCAATAGTTGGTTATATTTTGATTTGTTGGATTTGGGAGCAAGTATTGATTTGAGTTGGTTTCATGTGCAGATCGCAAGCGGAGTTCGATGGAATAGACAAGCGGCATGCGAGTAAGAAATGGATACTGGTTTGGTTGGAAGATGAACCTGATTCTAAGTGGTATGTTATGTAATATCCCACAATCGCATGGTGCATTACGTTGAGTCGGATTGAATGAGGCAATAGTTGGTTATATTTTGATTTATTGGATTTGGGAGCAAGTATTGATTTGAGTTGGTTTCATGTGCAGATCGCAAGCGGAGTTCGATGGAATCATGTGTTCGTTCAGAGCAGTATTAGGATAGCGGGATTGGAGCGATAATGTCGTCTTTCTTAGTCCAATCAGTCGGATAATTTGGAGAGCACGGCCTTCTCGCATGGTCATACCCATTGCATATATCGTGCTTTGTATCGGACCACAGATTCAAGGGATCAGCTGTATCGGCGAGGCAAAGTGCTAGCGGAGTCAGACTTGGTGAGTGGGATCTGTCCCTTCTCCTCTACTCCTTCATGCATAATAATATGGAACATATGTAATAAGGCTTGGACACTTGGACTGGAACATGGAAATCATCACACTGTAGCTTGCATAGAGTGTGCGTCGTTTGGTTGGATATGATTTGTGCCTTGAGTTGGTTTTGCGTTGGGCAGTTGGAGCTTGAGTGGATTATCTTGGTTGGAACATCGAGGCACTTCGGGCGAGCGAGCGTGCGTTGAGTACGAGTATCAAGTTGGACGCTTTGTTAAGTAAAGCGTGCAGTTGTGGTTCAAAACCGGACAACTGCATCGATGAGAACATTGTGCCACTGTTGGGGCATTGTGCCATGGAGCTTTCGAAGCTAGAGGTGTTGCACCAATTGCAGCATTGTGTCGAAGCGACATAGTGCCTATGGGGATAACTTGAGATTGTGTCTTAAGATATAGTTGGAGAATTATTATGGATAATTGGATGGATTGAGGCGAATATCGTTTGGTGGGACTAGAAGGCTAGATTCTCTCATCATACCTACATGGTAATTGCATTGGTCATGGACAACCTGTTGCGCACAGGGTTTGGTTTCCTCAAACGGGATATGCTTCGAGGTACCGGGACCGTTCGACCATAGAGGAGACAAATGGTAACGTGCCTTGGGCATGGTGCCAGTAGTTCGATACGACCAGGCGGGCTAGCTACTCAGCGCTGGATCGGGTAGAACTGCAGTTGATTAGTCCTTTATGGCTTGGCTAGTGACTTTATATAGATAAGAGTTGGTTTGCTTTGCTTTGATTTGGTTTGTACTTTTCGTGTAGGCGGCGGCCACCTTGCCTCGGGCAAGAGTGTGCATATCGATGATTGGATTAGTAAGACTTAGATTGTGGCATGCTTTGAGGATGAATATGAGGTTTGGATTATGGTATGATAGGTTCACACGTTGCTTGTGTTTAAGTAGAACGATTTGCATGCTAGTTTACTTTGAGTTGGATATATCTGCTTATATATTTTCTTGAGTTGAATGCTTGCATATTTAACCTGCTTTAAAGTTTTTCTTAATATGTCATACCTCTGCCATGAAATGTATCTAGGTTTCAAGTAAAAAGATCACCATATAACTGTTTGCATTCACTATCTACTTAGTGTCGGTTTAGACGAGTGGGTTACCATGATCACCAGTATAGTTTGTACTGGCCCACATTTGTAGACATTATTTCAGGTACGCAGGTGTAGTGGCTCTGCTTGGATATATGGGAAATAATGTATGGAACGGTAAGTACCTTTGTAGGTAAGAGAAAGATCAAGAGTGTTGTATCGCCTTTTTGGCATTCTCCTTTGTGGCATTTTTATTTGGGCCCTTTCGAGAGCTTTGCTGCATATACTCTAATGTGTTCTTGGTACACAATACTTGACTTTCGCTCCAACTTGGTCATTTTGATGATTATTATGATGTTTGACATCATCACCTTATGCGAGCGCAACTCCAGGCTCGCACGGCATCATGTTCCGATGAGAACGATTGTCCTGCGGGAGCACTGCAACATGGTAATTCGCGTTCAGCGGGGACGATCGAGCTTGCGGGAGATTGGGGCATGACACAGGGTCCGAGTCCGTTCAGTCAAATCCATGATATATCCATGTTTGATAGAACCCATATATCTATTATAAGTCTAGACCACCAAGCCATGATTCAATTCTAAATCTTTAATCTCAATCATAACTCGGAGTCGTCCAAAAAGATTCATGTATCCGTTCACGAAACTATCATGCGTGTCTTAATCCATGTTCTAGACTAACTCATCCTTGAAACACTTCTGATTTACTTGTATTCTCAAACTCGTCTTATCGTGTCGAACCACAAGTCAAGACGATCCTTCAATTATCATGCTCCAGTCTCCCGCAAGTTCGATTATCATCGCTGGAAGTGAGATCACCACGCCAACGCTCCCGCTGGATAATTGTCCTAATCCGGATGTGACGCATGTACGAGCATGGAGTTACGCTTGCACAAGATAAGAACGTCAAATGTTATGATTATCATCGAAACAATCGAGACACTTTATTATTACACTTCGCTCCATCCAAGATATATATTAATCCACAAAGTTAGGTTCATCCATGCCGTGATCATAATTTGTCCAGCCAACATCCAACTTCAATATTACCGTTCGACAAATTCATAGTCTTACTTCTAGCATTCCTCAAGCAACTAAGTTTAGTTTAATACTCAAGTCAAAGTCTATCCATCTTTGATACGTTCCATTTTATCGAGTTCGTCTGAATAATCATCGAACATGTTTTTACGAGTTCGATCATCCATGCGGGACGTAAAATTACCACGCCAGCATTCCTGCAGGATAATCGTTCTCGGCCGGGACTGATTATCGAAGTTTATCTTTTGAACTAGATTCAAGATCGTTCTTCCAAAATCCAGATCGAATCCGTTATCGCTTACCACTTTCATCAAACCACAATATTTCTTTACTTGTATCAATCCGTGATATCTTCCAATTATCGATACCATGCCAAGTCTATTAATTCGAACCACAATATCCATTATCAAGTCCAATCTGTTTTGATTCAATTTGAAATCTCACGTACTATCCATCAAGTTTCCTCGACCAAGATATTGATTACATTACCTTGATTCTCCATTCGATATAAGCCATATCACTTATTCAACACATTCCCAAATCGTTCAAACCAACTATTACACGAGATCTCTAAATTCGCTCGAACACTTACAAAATAATCTATACACCACTCAGGAATTTAGTCATCCAATTAAATCCTTAGAATTACAATACGACACCTAAGCATCGCTATGATAAATCTTCGTCTCGTATATATCATCTTGATAGTCATCCAAGTAATCCATATTTAATTTTGTATCTGCCGACACGAAATACAGTCCAAGCTATTTCTCAAAATCCAAGCACGATCATCTATATTCGCCTTAGCAATAAACTGATAATATTTCTATCGATTGTCAATCTAAGTCTGACTTACACTTATCTGAACGATATCTCAATCTCGCACGCAACTAACTTGCACCAAAAGGGTCTTGGCGTGTGATACTCAACACAACTTAGCCAAAAGGCTTTGTGCATAGCAAACTGTCCGAATGATATTCTATATCGCACACTAACCAGCTGGGTAATCACACATAGGTATTCGGAGTCACACTTAAAATTTCTAGCACGAGTCTATCTCACAAAGTCTGAAACAGGACAGAACAAGGGTCTTCGCATAACAATCCAGTACAAGCAATCATATCAATCACATGCAATTTTAAAATTATTTAGACTCATTAGATGGAACATCCCAACGGGTAAACGAGAGAGAGTGTATGCACATAACCCACGAACGAGCTTTCAAAACTGAGAAAATCGATACGAAGTCCAAAGACGTAAAGCCGATGCTCCGATACCAATTTGTCACGTCCCAATCTCCCACAAGAATCAACCGTCCATGCTAGGCACGAATCACCACGCCAGCGCTCCCGCAGGAACATCTTTTCCATCTGGATGTGATGCCGTACGAGCAAAAGTTGTGCCCGTGCAAGGCCATGAATCGAATAGGCGGAGAAATGTCTAAGCCAAAGAGTCGCACAGATATTTCGAATGCAGCAAAATAAGAAACGAACAGACGATTAAGAACAAGTTCACATAGTCATAATAGCGAAAGCATTGAATAACACAAGTATGGAAGTAAAACAAGCACTTTATTGATATAGAATCATTGTTACAAGCGGCGCTAGGCCAAGATTACAAGTCGCTCAAGTCCTCTCTTTCGAAACAATAAAAGTGTGCCAAGTGGCTACAATTATGCAAATAATTCATAGGCGATGTTCCAACATTATGTCTTGTATATGTGCTTCAGATTCAGACGCAACGCTCCAAGGCTCCAGAGCGAACTCCATGCCTCAGCTCGCACAAAGGGGTTTTTGTACGGAACGAGGTTATCCTGCACCATGCAAACAATCTAGTGAGTTATTAGTATATGGATGCACTGATGGGGACATTATGTCTTGTATATGTGCTTCAGCTCTGGATGCAACGCTCCAAGGCTCCAGAGCGAACTCCATGCCTTAGCTCGCACAAAGGGGTTTTCGCACCGAACGAGGTTCTTTCGCACCATTCAAGCAATCTGGTAGATTATTAGTATATGAATGCACTGGTGGGGAGGCTTCTCGCCCGCTCGATAAATCCAAGCACGTTATATAGGTTTTGTGTACCATCTATTAAGTTATCTTTCTAGTCTTGCCTTAGGATTAATTTTATGGCATAATGTACAAGCCTAACTCGTTGTGGCAGTACGCCGTGCGATATATAAAAGGAACACACTTACCAACTTACCATTCTTCCTTTCCTATCCATGGCAACCAAGTTAAACCAAGCACGAATATATATATATAAAATCCAAGGAAAATTGTATAAGGAAACACGAGTGTTACGAGCGGGGTTCTGACTCAGGTGCACGAGTTACACAGATACTCAGGTAAAGAGTGCACAGATGTCTAATACTCATATCCGTTCAGTAATCCAAATTCTAGGTGCGATGCAATGACTCGCACGCCGATTGCCGCAAAGTGAGGATGATATATCTATATGAACATGAGTCGCTAGCATAACCATAAAGGACGAGTTATAGTCATGAACGATGATGGTGTGCAACGTAAAGTACATGAGGCGCTATGCGCCATCTCGTCCTATACATGAGATTATCAATCTTAGAGCGAGAATGGCGCAGTGTGATGCGCAAACACCATCCTGCTTGTACATAAAAAAGATTGTTGCGTGAGTTCCATCCGGATCGGATCAGTCTCGGTGCCACAGAGACCGTCCGTGGAACGAGATTCAAAAATCTTTCTTGTTATCAAGTTGTCTGCGATATACAAGTCTTGGGTCTTCCAGATTCACAACATGACATGATAATTCTTGAATCTTTTTTGAACGGGTGTCGCTCCACGAGCTTTGGTTCTTGATTTTACTTGACATGATTCTCGTTCAAAGTTTAACTTGACTTTATGCATTCCCCTAGTTCGGGAACTGCTTTGGCGACCTAACGGTCCCGAATACTTGCAGGTTCATATTATGCAGAAGGACTATTTGATAGTCTTCTGGATAACTAGATGCATGTACGATATGGATAGTATTACTGGATCGTGGCATAAAATTATGTTACAAGCATTAAAACGAGGTAAACGAGTACAAGTTAGAATGTAAGCAAGCAAACATTGCATTTGTTTGAAACATAAGCATAAGGAAACATATTGTATAGTCTACTTTAGAATATCAGCTTTTACGTTAGCACGGATCCAAGGGGCAGCGCGAGTAGTAAAACCGTACAAGGGCATATCAGGCGACATAATCCATAAGGCGAGCAGTGTAAACAAGTGAAGCAGTGCACTACGAAGAGTATATAATGATCTACTCGAAGCATTAGCGGAGTCTACTTGCACAAAGCTAAGGTAGCATGCGAGGGTCCAAATTTAAGTTAAATTTTATTTCCATGTAATAACACAAGCAATACAAGATCGGATTATTCCCTTAGCTAGGTGCGTTGTATTCTTTATTTGCATGCAAGGGGTGATTCACCTAGCGACTAGCATATATCGTCCATATTTTTAAGTGTGCAGGCTAAGTAAAGACAGGTTCATCGTAGCCACCCAACCTAGCGATGATTCGCCTCGGTCGAGCGATACTCCGAGCGAGCTTTTAAAGTCTAAGTCTGAACTCCTGAAGGACCAAGTCTGAAATCCTTTGCCTCAAGCGAGTCTTCTTGCAGAGCAAAGCGGGTCGGGTCATTGTACTTATGCCGTTTGAATCGCCTCTCCGCTTAAACGGAATGGGTCGTTATATTATACACCACTCAGAAAAGGTCTCGTCCTCGAGACTTCCTGAGCACAACCGTTATATCGCATCTATCGAATCTATCTCAAGCATAACAATCCGTGTCACGTGTGTGCTGGGTCTATCTCAAAATCTAATGATATATCCATGTCGCATGTCAAGCCTAGCAATTCGCATAGTCTATTTCCTCAAACATGTTTGATAGAACCCATATATCCATTATAAGTCTAGACCACCAAGCCATGATTCAATTCAAACTCTTCGATCTCAATCATAACTCTGAGTCGTCCAACAAGATTCATGTACCCGTTTAAGAAACTATCAAGCGTGTCTTACTCCATGTTCTAGACTAACTCATCCTTGAAACACTTTCGATTTACTTGTATTGTTAAAATTGACTTATCGTTTCGAACCAAAAGTTAAGACGATCCTTCAATTGTCATGCTCCGGTCTTCCGCAAGTTCGAACAACATCGCAGGACGTGAGATTACCACGCCAACACACTCGCTGGATAATCGTGCTAATCTGGGTGTGACGCATGTACGGGCATGGAGTTACGCTCCCACAAGACAAGAACGTCAAATGTTATGGTTATCATCGAAACGATCGAGACACTTTATTATTACACTTTGCTCCATCCAAGATATATATTAATCTACAAAGTCAGGTTCATCCATGCCATAATCATAATTATTCCAACTAAATCGTCCAACATCAATGTTACCGTTCGACAAATCCATAGTCTTACTTCTAGCATTCCTCAAGCAACTTAGTTCAGTTCAATACTGTAAACCCCCTCGATTTATTATGTAGATGTTAGAGTGGATTTGGAAAATTTAGGTTTTCGTAGCAGATGTCGAGGTTTAGAGTGGAGATAATTTAATTAAAACCCTTGGCGCGCCCTGTCATTCCTAAATTAATCGGAGCCCAATATCATCCCATAAATTCCATCGGGCTATTGTACTTTCGACTTGACTCGCCAAATTAGGTACTGGACTTTTCCGTCTTTTAAAATCAGTTTTTGTGTGCTCTAAATTAATTGTGCAATATTCCGAAAATCGTAACCCATATTTAATTCCGTATCGGACACCTGTGCCGTTACCCTAATTTTTGGGTTACCAACTTAACCCGTTGAGCCGGACCAACTAAAGGGTCCAAGACTGATTCCAAGCCCCCACCATTTTTGACCTTTGTGTCATTTCCGGATTTTGACCCCAAGTGCCCCTATTTAATTTAAATTCGCGGGACACTTTATTTTTATTTAAATCGGGGATACCAACTTTGTAAATCCTATTTTTAATCCTAAATTAATCCCAATGCCTTTCTAATTAAACCCGTTCCTAACGCACAACACCCTCTCACCATAAAAATTACTAAACATAATTTTCTCCATAATTTTTGTGTCATTTTATGTGTTCATACAATTTCCCGAATTTAAGGGCCTAAGTTGCAAATAATGAAATTATGTGTCATCACCCTATTAGCCATGAACAATGGAGAGGTCCCAAAATGGGGTCCCATTCTCACCCATCCATTCACCCCTTCATGAAGAAACCCACTTCTCTTCATGACAAATCTCCACCCTCCATTTTGAATGACACCATCACAACCCTCCATCATTTCACAAACTTATATAAAACAACACCTCACCCTACCCTCAATGCACACCACCGGCCATACTCCCAAGGAAAACTCCCCTCTTTCTCTCTCCTCCTCTATTTATTTTTTCTCTATGCAAAGAACCACCTCCCTCCATTAAAAGCTTCTCCTTCCTCCATTTCTTCTTCTTCTTCCTTAGTTCTTCTTCCTCTTGGAGAACTCCGGCCGACGACTCGGCCCCGGCCATGCACCGCCGCCACTCCAGCCCGTTGTAGCTTCCCCGCCGGACTGTGCGTCCACCCGCTCCGACTGCAGTCCGCCCCGCCGAACTGTGCGTCCCCCCCCCGCTCCGGCTGTAGTCCGCCCCGCCGGTCTGTGCAGCCCACTCCGGTCTATCCCGACCCCGCTGTGTGCTTACCTCCGGCCCTGAGACACCCCGCTCCGGACGCAGCTCCCACCGAGCAGCCTATACTACCACCCCGTGGCCGACTTCAGCACCACTCCGGCCTCCTCCCTGTTCGACCTCTCCCGGCCATCCCCCCCTCTTCCTCATCTTCCACCTTCACCATCACCACCAGTTTACCACCACCATCAACACCACTACCACCACCAGTTTTCACTACCACCATCGTCACCACCACCCCCGGCCACCTTCTCCGACTGTACCCGGCACCGTCGTCGTCAAGGTCGACTCTCCACCTATCTTTATTTTATTTCCAGATTTGTTTTGGTTAATTAGGATGGTGTTTATATATATTTGCTATGCTAGCTAGGGTTTTTGGATTACATATGTGGATGGCTAGTGTAAAGTGGTAATTAAAATATACGGATGAGGTTATGTTAATGATGAACATAGGTGAGGTAATGTTAATGATGATTAAATATGAACATGGATGAGGTTATGTTAATGATGATTAAATATGAACATGGATGAGGTTATGTTAATGATGATTAATATGTTTTAGAGTCTATGTAGTGTAGTTTAATACTTGAACTACGGGATTAAGGTTTATATTGGCTAAGGCTAATGATGATTAATGCTAATATGGATTTTAATGACTTGAGGTGGTGTTAACATATTTTAGGGTTTATTTAGTGTATTGACCTTGTAACTTATGTTTTAGGAAGTTGGATTTGGATGTGGTACTTGGATGGAAATTAGGGTTGGCTTCTACATAAATTATCGCGATTTAATTAAGCTATGTACCCGAGGAGAATAGAGTTTTGACCTTGGAGCCAACTAATCAGGATGTATCGTACATGGTAGAAAAATGTTAGTTTATTTACGGGGAATTAAATCGAGGAGAGAGTACCGATGATTAGCTGATTTGACCATCATACCGATAGTCAACTGTGGTCAACCCCCCTAGAGACTTGTCCCTGTGAGTCGTAGCTGAGGCTGAGTTTTGGTGTAGATGTGTGTAGCACCCCTGTCTGTCGTAAATAGATTATTGATTCTGGTTTGTAATTCATCTCTAGGTACTGCGGGACCTGAGGACTTGGACGCGGTACCAGATCTCCCACATTAGCAGCCGCACGCAGACAAGTGTACCTTGCCATCCTGTATTTCAGTTTACAGATATTTGTTGTTCTTTATGTACTTCGTGCGCGTACTTGTGTTGATATTCGATGAACGTCTTAGAATAATTTATAGATGCTTCATAGCACCTCGATGCATGTACCTGAGTATATTGACACCCAAGACACACTTATACACCGTGATCGTGCCAGATTCCTGTATCTTGATACCGACATCATGACTAGAGACTGGGACGACCTTAGGGTAGCGTCTGTTGAGTTATATCTGCGAGTCGAGACTGTAGTTAGAGGGTCAGGTTCAACGCACAATCGTTGATCGCTTGGAAAAGGGAAGACAGTTACTAGACGTTTGGGCTACTCTGTACGCGCTTATATATGTATATGTAGTGATCCTATATTATAGTGTAGTAGTATCACCCGTGTGTCTCTGTGCTCGGAGCTATGGTCCGACCCATGTGTCTCTATGTTCGGAGCTACGGTTTATTTTAGAAAGCCCACGCGTCGAACATTGTCTTTAAACTGTGTCACACTTGTTTGGTTATGTTAGATTACCCTGTCGTTGCACTTGTACTATCTGTTTACCTGGCATGTTGTATTTCTGTACCTTGTTACGTCCCTCTGAGGACCTGGTTCCCTTCCAGGTGTAGGCTACGAGGATTACCCAGAGAAGTAAGGACTTGGCATCTATCCAACAGCTGTACTCACTACCGAGGACGAGGTCATTCCTGAGGACTTCTCCTGATCGCTGGTAGTGACTCTTTCCTTGGGACGGTATCATTACCTAATTACCTGCTGCCGTCCCAATTTATCTTATTGCTTACTTTCTTTCTAGTATATTTGTACTAGCGGGTTTGTCCCCGTATGACTACTCTAGTATTTATATTTGATACTTGTCTGAATATTTCCTTCCTGCATATTAGTTGTTGTATTTACTTCTATTGTGCTCTTATATTGCTGCATGTGGATGAGATTTAGATTGAGTATACTTGTGTTATGTGATGGATTATTCATTGTACTTCACAGCTTAAGTGTACTCCGACGGGCCCATTAGATTGGAAAGCCCGTCGAAGTACACTGCTGGCCATTGCCACGTGTCTCGGTTCCTTATCCATGGAACCGGGGCGTGACAAGGTTTTTGTGGTGGTCCATGCAGGTTCGATTTAAATCGTCTTGGTTACCTGACTGTGCCAAGCAAGCCTGCAAATTAGGAATAGAGTTAAAAATCTCATCTACAAAGTTTGAAACCTTCATATGACACCTCTATCTTGATATCGTTTACCAAATTGCATCTTGTTTATTTTTCTCAAACGCTGATCGCAGTCATGACTTCTTTTTAGAGTTATGAATCTCCGCAGTGGACGTGTCGTGCAGCCTGGTGACGTTCCCCGAGATGCGGGATCATCCGGAGAACCGGATCTAGAGCAGGTCCTTCTACTTACTCCAGCTCGCATGGGGCAGTCATCAGGACATCCCGAGGTGCCTTCAGACGGACACCAGACTCCACATCAGGCAGGACCTGAGGATCGGAGGATCCCGAGTCAGGAGGAGCAGCAGCTACCACCTCCTCCACCATTCCCGCCCCAGATGCCCTTTTTGCCATTCCCCACAGGGCAACCGATGGATGGAACCCAGATGTTCCAAATGATGTATGCGATGATGCAGGCCCAGCAGCAGGCCCAGCAGTAGGCTCAGCAGCAGGCCCAGCAGCACCAGGCTGAGACTCTGAGAGAGAGCATCGTGACGGCCTTGGGGCAGGCGTCACCACCAGCATACGAGCCGACGCGAGGGTCTGTCATAGACTTTCGACGTTTGATGCCGCAACCTTTTGCGGGCACGGAGGAGCCGACGGAGGTCCACGCTTGGCTCACCGGCATACAACACCAGCTGGAGGCTACTGACCTCCCCCAACACCGATGGATGACGGCTGTCAGGATGCAGCTCACCGGCAACGCTCATCACTGGTGGCTTTCCGAGGAGCAGCATTTGGGACCGGATCGTGCCACCTGGGAAGAGTTCTCCAGACTCTTCCAGGAGATGTACATACCCTCTACCGCCCGAGCAGAGCTTCGGGACAGGTTCCAGAACCTCAGGCAGGGGAGTATGACTGTAGAGGAATACAATTCTGAGTTCCTTCGCCTGAGCAAATTTGCACCATACCTGATCCCCACTGAAGAAGCGAAGGCCGAGAAGTTTTATGAGGGCCTGAGTTTTGAGATCCAGAGGCTTATCGGGTCCACCGCCCCCACCTCTTACTCCGAGGTACTACTTGCAGCACGACGCCAGGATCGTATCAACAAGATGGAGGCTAGCCAGAAGTGCTCCTATGCGTCGTCATCAGCAGTCCGAGCCCCGCAGGGAGGACCTGCGAAGCGCCCTCTCGTACAACAGCAGCAACAGAGGGTAGCACCATAGCAGGGAGCGGTCATTCCCATACGCCATTTCTGCGGCAAGAGGGGACATTTGATGAGGGACTGTAGACGGAGGTTGGGCGTATGTTTGAGATATGGATCGGCCAAGCATGCCATCCGAGACTGCCCTGAGCAGAGAGATCCAGTGCAGATGGTTCATCAGCCAGCCCTGCCAGCGCCGAGGCCTTATCAGCAGCCTCCTGGACCGAGGCCACCTTACGCAGGAGCTGGAGCACAGTGACCCCCAGCACCAGGGCAAAACCAGAGGAGGCCACCCTTGGCCCCATAGGTAGGATAGTTCTACCAGGACCGACATCAGCCGAGGGCACCGGCACCGAGGTAGGGATAGGCCTATGCTATAACCATAGAGGAGGCTGAGACAGCCGGAGAAGTGATCCCAGGTACAATCTTAGTAGCTTCATTACCAGCATTAGTCCTATTTGATTTTGGTGCCACATACTCTTTTATAGCTGCTAGTTTCATGGCTACCCATAGAATAGCCACCGCACCCCTTCCGAAGGTCAAGAGGATCCTTACGGGAGGTGGAATAGTACCTGTTAGCGACACTTGTAGATCATGTTCAGTAGTTGTCTGCGGGCGAGAGATGCATGCCCGATTTTTTGTTTTCTCCATGCCGGACTATGACATTGTCCTAGGCATGGATTGGTTGAGCCAATACCACGCAACGCTAGATTGCCATCGTGGTTGTGTCATCTTTAGACCCCCAGATCACCCAGAGTTTGAGTTTCTTCGGGGAGCCCGAGAGCATGGTGTCCAACGTACCCTAGCGACACACATTACAGAAGGTAAACCGACGTACCCTCACTTTATAGCAGAGTTTGAGGATGTGTTTCCAGAGGATCTCCCAGGACTGCCACCTGACAGAGAGATTGAGTTCACTATAGAGTTGACTCCAGGAGCCGAGCCAGTTACTTCTCCCGTTTACAGACTAGCACCGAAGGAGTTGGTTGAGATGAAGGTTCAAGTAGATGATCTCTTAGATAAGGGTTTCATATGGGCTAGTGTATCTCCATGGGGAGCACCTATTTTTTTTGTACCGAAGAAGGACGGGACGGTACGCTTGTGTATCGATTACAGGGCGCTAAATGCTGTAACGATAAAGAACAAGTATCCACTGTCGCACATCGATGATTTGTTTGATCAACTTAGCGGTGCATGTATATTCTTGAAGATCGATCTCAGATCCGATTATCATCAGATAAAGGTACAGAAAAAGGACATCCAGAAGACGGCCTTTCGGACGAAGTATGGCCACTATGAGTTTTTAGTCATGCCGTTTGGTCTAACCAACGCCCCAGCAGTATTTATGTGTTTGATGAACAATGTCTTCCACCAGTACTTGGATAAGTTCGTAGTGGTATTTATAGACGACATCTTGATATATTCTAAGAGCCAGGAGGAGCATGAGAGGCATCTCAGGATCGTGTTGGAGACGCTGAGACATGAGAGACTGTATGCCAAACTCAGCAAATGTGAGTTCTTCTTGGATAGAGTACCATTTTGGGGATACATAATCACCGGAGATGGACTATCAGTTGACCCAGAGAAGATAGCTGCAGTAGAGACCTGGCCTACCCCTACATCAGTTACGGAGGTTAGGAGCTTCCTCGGACTTGCCGGATATTATCGGAGGTTCGTGGAAAACTTCTCGAGGATAGCTGCGCCTATGACGCGACTGACGCGTAAAGGCGAAGAGTTTATCTGGACCGACGAGTGTCAGGCGGCTTTCGATGAGCTGAAGAAGCGTCTGACATCAGCACCAATTTTTACACTACCTTCCGGATCAGTAGGATTTGTAGTGTACAGTGATGCGTCGGGGAGCGGATTGGGATGTGTACTGATGCAATACGGCAAAGTGATAGCCTACGCATCGAGACAGCTAAGAGTTCATGAGAAGAACTATCCGACGCACGACTTGGAGCTAGCTGCAGTGATATTTGTACTAAGCTATGGAGACATTACCTTTATGGTGAGCGTGTTGAGATTTATACAGATCATAAAAGCCTGAAGTACGTCTATACGCAGAAGGAGCTCAACATGAGACAGAGACATTGGCTAGAGTTCATGACAGATTATGACATTGAATTGCAGTACCACCCTGGCAAGGCGAATGCCGTAGCCGATGCCTTAAGCAGGAAGCCCATGGCATACTTTTTGACGATGCAGCGACAGTTGCTAGAGGATCTCTAGGAACTTGGGATAGAGATCGTATTGCCAGGCATGGATGGACAGATGGCCAGCTTGAGGTTCAGTCTACTTTGATTAAGAGGATCAAGGCAGCATTGCCTACAGATGCGAGATTTTGACGTTTGCAAGAGAGGACAGAGTCTGGCATGCAGACGGGACTCAGGATTCATGAAGACGGAACGTTGAGGTACGGAGATCGCCTATATATTCTGAGTGGCGAGCTACGCCAAGAGTTGATGACCGGGGCTCATAGCTCGATTTATTCTATATATCCCGGGGGTACGAAGATGTACCGAGACTTGAGACAGCATTTCTGGTAGCATGGGATGAAGAGGGAAATTGCAAGATTTGTGGTGCAGTGTTTAGTTTGTCAGCAAGTCAAGGCTGAACATCAGAGGACTGCAGGATTATTGCAGCCACTTTCCATTCCCGAATGGAAGTGGGATCACATTACCATGGACTTCGTCACAGGATTTTTGCGGAGCCCTAGCGGGAAGGATGCAGTTTGGGTTGTCGTAGACAGACTCACCAAGTCTGCACATTTCTTGCCCTTCAGAGTTGGGCAATCCACAGAGATACTAGCTGACATGTATATGAGGCAGATAGTACGATTACATGGAGTGCCTGTCAGCATCGTATCGGATCGTGATTCCAGATTCACGTCACATTTTTGGCGGAGTATGCAGGAGAGCCTAGGAACTCGTCTCAAGTTCAGCACTGCGTATCATCCACAGACTGTTGGACAGTCAGAGCGCACTATACAGATATTAGAGGATATGTTGAGAGCGTGCATGATTAATTTTGGAGGATCTTGGGAGGACCACCTACACTTGGTGGAATTCTCCTACAATAACAGTTATTAGGCCAGCATACTGATGGCACCTTATGAGGCACTGTACGGCAGGAAGTGTAGGTCGCCAGTTTGTTGGAGTGACGTAGGAGAGCGTCAGATACTTGGTCCAGAATTGGTGACACAGACAGTAGAGAAGGTCAAGCAGATTCAGAGTCACCTGCGTGCAGCACAGGACAGACAGAAATACTGGGCAGATGCGCACCGCAGACCATTGGAGTTCAAGGAGGGTGACCACGTATTTTTAAGGATATCGCCCACCCGCGGTACCATCAGATTCGGAGGCAGAGGCAAGTTGAGTCCGAGGTACATTGGACCTTTTGACATTTTGGAACGAGTTGGCAAAGTGGCTTACCGTCTTGCATTACCTCCATCATTAGAGGGAGTACATAACGTATTTCACGTATCGCAGCTGAGAAGATATGTCGCAGACCCTAGCCACGTGCTTGATCATTCAGAGATTACAGTCGGGCCTAGTCTGTCTTACGTAGAGCAGCCAGTTGAGATCCTCGATCGCAGTGAGAAAACTTTGAGAGGGCAAACGATTCGACTGGTCATAGTGGCATGGAAGCACCATTCACCAAGCGAGTCTACTTGGGAGCGCGAGGATTCTATTCGGCAGCGATTCCCGTACTTATTTGAGGAGCAAGGTACGAATTTACGTACGACATTTTATTACTAGATTGTTTTAAAATTCTGTTAGATATTATCGTGCTTTACTTTTAATTTCGGGGACAATTTTTCTAAGTTGGGAAGAATGTAAACCCCCTCGATTTATTCTATAGATAGTTAGAGTGGATTTGGAAAATTTTGGTTTTGGTAGCAGATGTCGAGGTTTAGAGTAGAGAAAATTTATCTGGTATTTAATTCATTTAATTAAAATACTTGGCGCGCTCTGTCATTCCTAAATTAATCGGAGCCCAATATCAGCCCATAAATTCCATCGAGCTATTATACTTTCGACTTGACTCGCCAAATTAGGCACTGGACTTTTCCGTCTTTTAAAACTAGTTTTTGTGTGCTCTAAATTAATTGCGCAATATTCCAAAAATCGTAACCCATATTTAATTCCGTGTCGGACACCTGTGTCGTTACCCTAAATTTTGGGTTACCAACTTAACCCGTTGAGCCGGACCAACTAAAGGGTCCAAGACTGATTCCAAGCCCCCACTATTTTTGACCTTTGCGTCATTTCCGGATTTTGACCCCAAGTGCCCCCATTTAATTTAAATTCGTGGGACACTTTATTTCTATTTAAATCGGAGATACCAACTTTGTAAATCCTATTTTTAATCCTAAATTAATCCCAATGCCTTTCTAATTAAACCCGTGCCTAACGCACAACACCCTCTCACCATGAAAATTACTAAACACAATTTTCTCCATAATTTTTGTGTCATTTTATGTGTTCATGCAATTTTCCGAATTTAAGGGGCTAAGTTGCAAATAATGAAATTATGTGTCATCACCCTATTGGCCATGAACAATGGAGAGGTCCCAAAATGGGGTCCCATTCTCACCCATCCATTCACCCCTTCATGAAGAAACCCACTTCTCTTCATGACAAATCTCCACCCTCTATTTTGAATGACACCATCACAACCCTCCATCATTTCACAAACTCCTATAAAACAACACCTCACCCCACCCTCAATGCACACCACCGGCCCTAATCCCAAGGAAAACTCCCCTATTTCTCTCTCCTCCTCCATTTATTTTTTCTCCATGCAAAGAACCACCTCCCGCCATTAAAAGCTTCTCCTTCCTCTATTTTTTCTTCTTCTTCCTTAGTTCTTCTTCCTCTTGGAGAACTCCGGCCGACGACTCGGCCCCGGCCAGGCAGCACCGCCATTCTGGCCCGCTGTAGCTTCCCCGCCGGACTGTGCGTCCACCCGCTCCGACTGCAGTCCGCCCCGCCGGATTGTGCGTGCCCCCCCCCCCCCCGCTCCGGCTGTAGTCCGTCCCGCCGGCCTGTGCAGCCCACTCCAGTCTATCCCGACCCCGCTGTGTGCTTCTCTCCGGCCGTGCGACACCCCGCTCCGATTGCAGCTCCTACCGAGCAGCCTATACTACCACCCCACGGCCGACTTCAGCGCCACTCCGGCCTCCTCCCTGTCCGACCTATTCCGGCCATCCCCCCCTCTTTCTCATCTTTCACCTTCACCATCACCACCAGTTTACCACCACCATCACCACCAGTTTACCACCACCATCAACACCACTACCACCACCAGTTTTTACTACCACCATCATCACCACCACCCTCGGCCACCTTCTCCGACCGTACTCGGCACCGTCGTCGTCAAGGTCGACTCTCCACCTATCTTCATTTTATTTCCAGATTTGTTTTGGTTAATTAGGATGGTGTTTATATATATTTGCTATGCTAGCTAGGGTTTTTGGATTACATATGTGGATGGCTAGTGTAAAGTGGTAATTAAAATATAAGGATGAGTTTATGTTAATGATGAACATAGGTGAGGTGATGTTAATGATAATTATATGAACATGGATAAGGTTATGTTAATGATGATTAAATATGAACATGGATGAGGTTATGTTAATGATGATTAATATGTTTTAGAGTCTATGTAGTATAGTGTAATACTTGAACTACGGGATTAAGGTTTATATTGGCTAAGGCTAATGATGATTAATGCTAAAATAGATTTTAATGACTTGAGGTGGTGTTAACATATTTTAGGGTTTATTTAGTGTAGTGACCTTGTAACTTATGTTTTAGGAAGTTGGATTTGGATGTGGTACTTGGATAGAAATTAGGGTTGGCTTCTACATAAATTATCGCAATTTAATTAAGCTATGTACCCGAGGAGAATAGAGTTTTGACCTTGGAGCCAACTAATCAGAATATATCGTACATGGTGGAAAAATGTTAGTTTATTTACGGGGAATTAAATCGAGGAAAGAGTACCGATGATTAGCTGATTTGACCATCGTACCGATAGTCAACTGTGGTCAACCCCCCTAGAGACTTGTCCCTGTGAGTCGTAGGTGAGGCTGAGTTTTGGTGTAGATGTGTGTAGCACCCCTGTCTGTCGTAAATAGATTATTGATTCTGGTTTGTAATTCATCTCTAGGTACTGCAGGACCTGAGAACTTGGACGCGGTACCAGATCCCCCACATCAGCAGCCGCACGCAAGCAAGTGTACCTTGCCACCCTGTATTTCAGTTTACAGATATTTGTTGTTCTTTATGTACTTCGTGCGAGTACTTGTGTTGACATTCGACGAACGTCTTAGAATAATTGCTAGATGCTTCATAGCACCTCGATACACGTACCTGAGTATATCGACACCCCAGGACACACTTATACACCGTGATCGTGCCAGATTCCTGTATCTTGATACCGACATCATGACTAGAGACTGGGACGACCTTAGGGTCACGTCTGTTGAGTTATATCTGTGAGTCGAGACTGTAGTTAGAGGGTCAGGTTCAACGCACAATCGTTGACCGCTTGGGAAGGGGAAGACAGTTACTAGACGTTTGGGGTACTCTGCACGCACTTATATATGTATATATAGTGATCTTGTATTATAGTGTAGTGGTATCACCCGTGTGTCTCTGTGATTGGAGCTACGGTCCGACCCGTGTGTCTCTGTATTTGGAGCTACGGTTTATTTTAGAAAGCCCACGCGTCGAACATTGTCTTTAAACTGTGTCACACTTGTTTGGTTATATTAGATTACCCTGTCGTTGCACTTGTACTATCTGTTTACCTGGCATATTGTATTTATGTACCTTGTTACGTCCCTCTGAGGACCTGGTTCCCTTCCAGGTGTAGGCTACGAGGATTACCCGGAGGAGTACGGACCGGGCATCTATCCAGCAGCTGTACTCACTACCGAGGACGAGGTCATTCCTGAGTACTTTGCCTGATCGCTGGTAGTGACTCTTTCCTTGGGACGGTATCATTACCTAGTTACCTGCTGCCGTCCCAAGTTATCTTATTGCTTACTTTCTTTCCAGTATATTTGTACTAGCGGGTTTGTCCCTGTATGACTACTCTAGTATTTGTATTTGATACTTGTCTGGATATTTCCTTTCTGCACATTAGTTATTGTATTTACTTCTATTGTGATCTTATATTGCTGCCTGCGGATGAGATTTAGATTGAGTATACTTGTTTTATGTGATGAGTTATTCATTGTACTTCACAGCTTAAGTGTTGTCACTTCTACATTCTGAAAACAGGGATATTTTCGACTTTTTATGTATTTAATATGTCGTGTATTTAAATTAAATAATTTCATGAGATGTGTATTAAATATATTATATTATATTCAGTGTTCAATAATGTCTGAGCTGGTAGACTTGACCTAGAAGCCCACTAGACGAACGTCTGTCCGAATTATAGGATTTTGTAGTTAATTTGTTTTAATTAGAATTTAATTATTGGAGGCCGTAATTAATTATCGTGATTTATTTCATCGATGCACCTTGCCGTTGCTTCAATATTTGGAGCGATACCCTAGCTTTTGCCTTCCAACAAATTTTACAACATTGCCCTAGACATGCCTGCCTTCCTTTCTGCCATTTTGTTAATTCATAATTTATGCTCTCTTGTACTTCATTTTAGCCGCACAATAATCATCGCGGGCGTTTATTTATTTTCTAAATAAATTCTGACTTTGTATCGTTGTGCGTTCCAATCAAAATTGGGGGCAATCTTGACCTATTTTTCGTGCAGCCTAAATTAGGGTAATATTCTGTTCTGAGTCTTATTCATTAATGATATTGATGACCCGACCTAATTTTGGTCCCATGTACTCCTAATTAATTTTAGAACGCCAAGTGTATCTAATTTTAATTAATTAATTTCAGAAACCCATTTTTGTGTAATTTTTCATTTATTGGGGACTTGATTACAAAATTTGAATGATGTGTCACCATCCTATTGGTTTAACCCAAATGAAGGAAACCAACCCCCTATCTTGATTAGTCAACCTAATCTCTCCCTCCTCCTTTTTGTTGCATTTTTATTCATGTTGAATCTAGGCCTTCCATTTTAAATGGAGCCATCCCCACCACACAACCCCTTACATGTAACCTCAACACTCTTCCCAAAGCACCCCATCCCTAGGTTGGTCGGCCCTAATTTCTAGGGAGTCACATCACCTCCCACATACAATAAACCAACCTCTCCCTTTCTATTTCTTCACAAACACCATCACCCACATACAAAAACCCAACCCAGACCCTATACTAAACTGCCCGACCGGAGCTCACACCCGACTCTGGCCACTGCTCAAGCTCAGCCGTCCTGCTGCTCCGGCACAGCGCCACACTTCCCCTCTATCTCTCTGGTCTGCTTTCTTCTCGTCGAGCACTGCAGCTCTACCCAGCGAAGCTCCTCCACCCTCGACTTCATCTTCCCGACGAGATCCCCTGAACCGCCACACTTCCTTCCCCGATCATCCACAACTCCTCTATTAAGCAGCCAACCAGCTCCGGCCCGGCCTCCCCTGTCACCTCAATCCGGTTGAACTCCACCCCGGCCGGCTCCCGCATCTCCGTTCGAGATCCCACCGGCCTCCCTCCACGAGCCTCCACCACCATCCTTATCGGTTCAGTCGGCCACGACCGCCATCTCCCTCGCCTGAGCCGTCGTGCATGACCCCGTCCTCGCTGAGCCGACAGTCCTCCAACTTCGACTCGATCCCAGCACGCCGAAGGTGCACCGCTGTGCTCAATCACTCCTCCCGAGCTCCTTCTCCATGTCGAGCCTGTCGCCGCCTCACTCGAGCCCGACCTCTGAACCACCCCGGCGAGTCCCGTACCTCCGTTCATCTTCATCCCGCTCCTCCTCCATGCTCATCCCCGCCGCCGAAGAAGACCACCGAACCGACCCCTCTCTGCTGCACCCTGAGCCGACGTCCCGCTGTTTCCACCTAGCTGCACCGGCGAGCCACCCTCCGCCAATCCCGACTTCCCCTCAACATCCCCATCGTCGACGACCCAGCCTCACCGTCGAGCCACCACCCCGGTGAGTCCCTCTCCTTCTTCCCTCCTTATGCCTAATGTAATGAATATAAATGAGTATAATGTATAATGTATGGATTAGAGTAAATTTATAGTATATATAAATTAGTATAACGTATGTATAGTATATATGTATACGTGTATATATATTCATATATAAATACATGTATGTATATCTGTGGTATATGCGTATATATGTATGTGTATGTGTGTATGTGTGTATGTGTGTACATATGTTCGTATTTATACGCGTATATGTATATATATATATATATATATATATATATATATATATATATATATATATATATATATATTTATATATATATATTTATATATATATATATCGCATATTTCTTTATATTATATATACGTATTCATGTATGTATATTAATATATCTGTATATATATATATGATATACGTAAAGTATTGTATTAGTATATATATATAAACGTAATTTGGTATGTATATATATATCTGTATATAATATATGTATTTTTGGTATATTTATATATATATATATATATATATATATATATATATATATATATATATATATTCAGTATATATTTTTTTTTTCCTAGTATACGTGTAAATATGGTATGTATATTTTTAAACATATATATATATGATATTTAATTCTATTAGAGTATATACAATTATACATTTTTGTATATATTTTTGGTATAACCCTATATATGTATTATATTTAATTATTGATAATTGGTGAATATTGTAGGCGACCCGAGTGTAAATGCGGATACCCCGTCTTTACTTTGACTTGTAACCCTGTAAATGTTAGTTGACTGCTACGCGTACACTGACGTACTGGCAAGTCCCGTACCATTTTTTATCGTCTGTCTTGCCCAGCAATCACAGACGCGACGCCCGTGCGACTTGACGCACTTGACCCTAGTTGACTAGTGCCATACCTGGCATAGCCCAGAGGCCAGTGTGTTTATGATTGTGTGTTAGTATAGCATCTGATACAAATATTATATTTATGATATGTCTATAGTACTATTGGATCGTCCTGCGAGATTTCAGGAACAGGACATTGGTTTTCACCAGCTAAGGACCCAAGGTGAGTATATTCTCTGACAGTTTCCCCTATGTTAATTATTTCTATAACTCTTATTGTATAGCATACATGAATCTGACACTGTTCTTTACACGAGTTGGTATCATTGAGACCTATCACGAAGAGTCGTGATCGGGAATCCATCGTGCTAGCTGGGCAAAAAACGGGGAAATATTAGTAGCTTATGTGATCATACCCAACCTTACATGCATCATAGCTCACCCACGACTCACGTCAGTGCAGCCTTACCATTACATGCTTCATCACTGTTACATATGGTTAGCCTGACTATTACTCGCATCATAGCTATCCGGATGGATTAGCCTGACCTCAAGGATGATCGCTAACCAATGTAATGAGTTTCTTCAGTCCCAAGCCGATCACATATATGCTGATATTTCACACACTTAGTTAGATGATTCTTGACATGTACCTCTAGGGTATTGATCTAGTATCCCCACATGTTCTAGTTACTATTCTTGTACACACTTATATACCAGTTAAATATTCTTGCATGTACTTGTATTTCTATTTCATTGCTAGATGTACATTGATGATGACATGCTCCAGTATTCCATTATTCCAGTATTTCTATTTCCAGTACATCCATGCTCGTCAGTATTCCTTTTTACCAGTTTTTACATCTGTCTGTATTTCTTTACACTGTATTATAGATTTATCAATATATGTGGAACTGCTATTAGAGGTGTATTTCGTTCCAATCCTGACTGGATATATTTTTCCAGACTGTGACATAGTGGACTTGTTTCTGACACTTGGGGATTGGATGTTATTGATTATAGGTATGGTTATTTTGTCGTTAGACTTGCCTTGTATTTCATTTCTTGCTTCGATATCTCATCGTGCTTTAGCTTATGTGATTGAGTATTTTCAAAATTATATTGTGGTATCCATGTTTCCTTATGGAGTTGGATATTCATGTGAGATAGATTAGATAGTTACACGACCTAGACAGCGTTCTACCGTCGATGCTGCGGCGTAGGCTGGACGTACCCACGCTCTCGTACCCCTATACCGGGTGCGGGTCGTGACACATTTTTAGTGGTGGCCCATGCAGGTCAGACTTCACAAGTTGTGCGATTTCGTAGTAGTGCGACGTCATAGTTGTACTACTGCGTGCCTGCTATAGAATATAGGACATAGGATACTAGGATGAGAGAGGATACTCAATCACAAAATTCTTGAGAGATTCCTGGGACGACCCCTTGAGAATCTTATTACAATTTCCAATTTAAATCTTTTTTCTTGTTTTCGTCCGCTCTCGCTTGTTGTTACTGAACTTGATTCTTGTTGAGCAGTGATTAAATTAAAATCTTGGTGTCCTTGATGAGTTTGATTCTTGTTGACCAGTTGTTGAATTTAAACTCTTGGTGTCGTTGTTGAGTTTTGATTTTCTTGAGATGAATTTTACGGACTAAACTTTACGATATCATCTGATGACCTATGTTGATGAGGACAGTGAGAAAGGTAAAACGTCTACTTTGGTTATGGAACCTAGAGTTTATCGCAGCCATACTAGCTGCCGGGACGAGAACGTAGGAACCAGGCTTGGATGTACATACTATAGTTAGGAAACTTAGAGTCTCTCGCAGCCATACCGGTTGGCGTGGCGAATATTCTAGATGACGTGATTATAGGTTTGCATACTTTAGTTACGGAACCTGTCATTTATCGCACCTATGCTTACTGGCGTGGCGAAGATTCTGAGTGTCATGATTTCAGACAGACGTGTATAATTATCAGGTTGTATCTTAAATTTGGTTCTTAAAGTATCATCTCAACACTTATCTATTTCTGTTATTACAGGACTTTATTTCCATTATCATTTTTGGTTGCTAGTAGTAGAAATATCTTAGTCCTTGATCCGGTTCCTTTTGAGCTTATTTTCCTTGAGGATTCCTTGTTAGTATGATAGTTAGTGACTTGTAATTATGTCTGTATTAGTATTGACTGAGTATTGCTTGTGAGTTGTAAGTTTTCTAGTTGAACATGTGAGCAGTAGGCCTTAATCTAGAGTTAACCTATAGCATAGTGCCTCGTAGCAATAGTTCTATTATATGTGTTATTATGGTTAGTATTGGTACTATAAGTAGAAAGAGAGTATAGAGTATCAGTGATAGTTCCAAGAGTTAGTATCAGAGCCAACATACCCGTCCTGGATAATCATGATCATGATTGGATGATATATGTAAACAATTAAGTATCCAGGAATTGTGTTAAGGATTAATGGAGCATGATGTTCACTTTGATAATTGATATCGGGTGTGTTAAAAGTAAATAAATATATATATGCATCAAGAGCTATGATGAGATGTCATGAGTAGAGAAATATCGGAATTGGTAATAAAAATGGTGAAGCGTATCACAGATTAGTTTGACAGGCTGTAAAAGATTAAAGGGAAATACACATACATAAATCGAGATGAGGAACCAAATACTTGCCCATGAGAGTAAAGTGAAGTTATAGAAGGTGCAAGAAATCGTGAGTTCTAATTAGTGTGATGAGGTGATCTAATAATGAAGTTAGTGTTACCATGCCAAGAGTATTAATGTTTCTATATCGAGGAGTATTGAAAATGGTGCTAGTAACAGTAAGTACTTCAAGTGATGATAATTAGATTGGTGTATTAGTGTGCACCTTGAGCATTAGAGACCGTGAACATTTATATATGTGTCCTTGTGGATTTAATTTTATCGTTTCTAGAGTGGAAATGAATTGAGATTTTGAGAATTTTAAGGAGTTGAGATTTTATGTTGTTAAAATATTGAGGATTTAAATTTGATTCAATAAACATAGTCAAGCTATAAAGATTTTAGAAATGATTAAGATTTTATTTCGATGTTAAGTATCTGACTTTTGAGGAAGTATATGCATTTTATTTTAAATCGTTCGAGGAGTTAAGCTTTAATGATCTCATTTTGAGGATTAAAATTTTTACGGTGGGTACGAAAAATATATTGGTATATGAGTGGATGAAGTGCATACGTAAGGATCTATTGACTTGGGCATGATTGAGATGGCACTGCAAACAGACTTGGGTGTCCATCTAGAGTTGTATTAGGGAGAACAGTATTTAGAATGATGTGTTGCACTTGGTGTGCACTGGAGTGATAAGTACAACTAGTATGAACAGTTGTAGTAGGAACGAGAACTAGCAGTGGGTGTACTTATAGTAGAACAGAAGTACCTAAAGAGATAGAGGTATCAAACTTTGCATGCATCATTTGACCTATAATTGTGTTAGAGGTTCTTGGTATCTTGGTATTAATAGACATATGTGTGCAATATGGATGTATTCATGGATATTGTGAATTAATAATTAGTTGATATGGGTACCAGTGTACAGGAATAGGAATTAGTTAGTGAATGTGCCAGAGTTAAGTGTTTGTTAGAGATAGGAGATACTGCAAGAAATATGTTAGCAGGTTCCTTCTTTTTCTCATATTTCTTTTCATCTTCTGATTGATTGATTCCCTAGTACCGTGGCTTGTATTTGTGATTTTCTTGTTAGAATGTAGTTAGTAGTACACCCTGACAGAGACTGCGATACCATGACAAGAGACACATGACCGTACATATTTTCTTAGATTGCATGACTGTAGGTAGAATTTTCTTAGACCATGATTATTAGGGTTTGACCATAGTAGATTTATGAAGAGGTTATGACTTGACAAGAGAAACGAGATGCTAAAAAAAAAATTTGGAAGATAAGCATAAAGAGTTAAGGATTTAATATGGTAGGATTGATGATTATTGATTATGATATATCTATCATTAAAAACTTGAGAAATTTTAGGAGATTGTCATTATATTTATTTGACCGCACGTTATGAATTTAAAAAAAAAATTATATTGTGGACGTTGCATTTGAAGGATCCATAAGTGTCGTATTGTTGAGTATTTTGATGAAAAAGGGAACCGAAGAATAAGATCATCGATGGATTAGTATTTGGATTCAGACATTTTGGGACGAGATTCACTTTTTATATGTGCATTGATTGAAATTAAAATTGAGGAATAGATATCAAATTTCGAGTATTTAATTAACTTAAAAATTCGGAGAAAATTGTGAGAAAAATGGAGAATGATTAAATTTGAGGATTTTTAGAAATCCAATAATTTCAGAACTTTGAAAATTATGAAATGACGATGTGGATTAGTTCCCGAATTTTGTGGATTGATGAATTTAATTTTGATGAAAAATAATAATGTGTATGAGTAAATACTACTATTGAGGATTTTAAATTTCGAGGACAAAATTTTTTTAAGGAGGGTAGACTTGTCACTACCACATTCTGAAAACAGGAGTATTTTCGACTTTTTATGTATTTAATATGTCGTGTATTTAAATTAAATAATTTTATGAGATGTGTATTAAATATATTATATTATATTCAATGTTCATTAATGTCTGAGCTGGTAGACTTGACCTAGAAGCCCACTAGACGAATGCCTGTCCGAATTATAGGATTTTGTAGTTAATTTGTTTTAATTAGAATTTATTAATTGGAGGACGTAATTAATTATTGTGATTTATTTAATCGATGCACCTTGTCGTTGCTTCGACATTTGGAGCGCTACCCTAGTTTTGCCTTCCAACAAATTTTACAACCTTGCCCTGGACATGCCTGCCTTCCTTTCTAGCATTTTTGTAATTCATAATTTATGCTCTCTTGTACTTCATTTTAGCCACACAATAATCGTCGCGGGCGTTTATTTATTTTCTGAATAAATTCTGACTTTGTATCATTGTGCGTTCCAATCAAAATTGGGGGCAATCTTGACCTATTTTTCGTGTGGCCCAAATTAGGATAATATTCTGTTCTGAGTCTTCTTCATTAATGATATTGATGACCCGACCTAATTTTGGCCCTATGTACTCCTAATTAATTTTAGAACGCCAAGTGTATCTAATTTTAATTAATTAATTTTAAAAACCCATTTCTGTGTAATTTATCATTTGTTGGGGACTTAATTGCAAAATTTTAATGATGTGTCACCATCCTATTGGTTTAACACAAATGAAGGAAACCAACCCCCTATTTTGATTAGTCAACCTAATCTCTCCCTCCTTCTTTTTGTTGCATTTTTATTCATGTTGAATCTAGGCCTTCCATTTTAAATGGAGCCATCCCCACCACACAACCCCTTACATGTAACCTCAACACTCTTCCCAAAGTACCACATTCCTAGGTTGGCCGGCCCTAATTTCTAGGGAGTCACATCACCTCCCTCATACAAAAATCCAACCTCTCCCTTTCTATTTCTTCACAAACACCATCACCCACATACAAAAACCCAACCCAGACCCTATACTAAACTGCCCGACCGGAGCTCACACCCGACTCCGGCCACTGCTCAAGCTCAGTCGGCCTGCTGCTCCGGCACGGTGCCACACTTCCCCTCTATCTCTCTGGTCTGCTTTCTTTCCGTCGACCCCAGCAGCTCCAACCGGCGAAGCTCCTCCACCCTCGACTTCGTCTTCCCGACGAGATCCCCTGAACCGCCACACTTCCTTCCCCGAGCATCCACAACTCCTCTATTACTCATCCAACCAGCTCCGGCTCGGCCTCCCCCTGTCACCTCAACCCGGTCAAGCTCCACCCCGGCCGGCTCCCGCATCTCCGTTCAGGATCCCACCGGCCTCCCTCCACGAGCCTCCACCACCATCCTCATCGGTTCAGTCGGCCACGACCGCCATCTCCCTCGCCTGAGCCGTCGTGCATGACCCCGTCCTCGCTGAGCCGACAGTCCTCCGACTTCGACTCGATCCCAGCACGCCGAAGGTGCACCGCTATGCTCGATCACTCCTCCCGAGCCCCTCCTCCACGTCGAGCCTGTCGCCGCCTCACTCGAGCCCGACCTCTGAACCACCCCGGCGAGTCTCGTACCTTCGTTCATCTTTATCCCGCTCCTCCTCCATGCTCATCCCCGCCGCCGAAGAAGACCACCGAATCGGCCCCTCTCTGCTGCACCCTGAGCCGACGTCCCGCTGTTTCCACCTAGCTGCACCGGCGAGCCACCCTCCGCCAATCCTGACTTCCCCTCAACATCCCTATCGTCGACGACCCAGCCTCACCGTCGAACCACCACCCCGGTGAGTCCCTCTCCTTCTTCCCTCCTTATGCCTAATGTAATGAATATAAATGAGTATAATGTATAATGTATGTATTAGTGTAAATTTATAGTATATATAAATTAGTATAACGTATGTATAGTATATATGTATACTTGTATATATATTCATATATATATACATGTATGTATATGTGTGGTATATGTGTATATGCGTATATATGTAAGTGTATGTGTGTATGTGTGTACATTTGTTCGTATTTATACGCGTATATGTATATATATATATATATATATATATATATATATATATATATATATATATATATATATATATATATATATAAATATATCGCGTATTTCTTTATATTATATATACGTATTCATGTATATATATTAATATATCTACATATATATATATATATGATATACGTAAAGTATTGTATTAGTATATATATATAAACGTAATTTGCTATGTATATATATATCTGTATATAGTATATATATTTTTGGTATATTTAGATATATATATATTCAGTATATATATGTATATATTTTTCCTAGTATACGTATAAATATGGTATATATATTTTTAAACATATATATATATATGATATATAATTCTATTAGAGTATATACAATTATACATTTTTGTATATATTTTTGGCATAACCCTATATATGTATTATATTTAATTATTGATAATTGGTGAATATTGTAGGCGACCCGAGTGTAAATGCGGATACCCCGTCTTTACTTTGACTTGTAACCCTGTAAATGTTAGTTGACTGCCATGCGTACACTGACGTACTGGCAAGCCCCGCACCATTTTTTATCGTCTGTCTTGCCCAGCAATCACAGACGCGACGCCCGTGCGACTTGACGCACTTGACCCTAGTTGACTAGTGCCATTCCTGGCATAGCCCAGAGGCCAGTGTTTTATGATTGTGTGTTAGTATAGCATCTGATACAAATATTATATTTATGATATGTCTATAGGACTATTGGATCGTCCTGCGAGATTTCAGGAGCAGGACATTGGTTTTCACCAGCTAAGGACCCAAGGCGAGTACATTCTCTGACAGTTTCCCCTATGTTGATTATTTCTATAACTCTTGTTGTATAGCATACATGACTCTGACACTGTTCTTTACACGAGTTGGTATCATTGAGACCTATCATGAGGAGTCGTGATCGGGAATCCATCATGCTAGCCGGGGGAAAAACGGGGAAATATTAGTAGCTTATGTGATCATACCCAACCTTACATGCATCATAGCTCACCCACACCTCACGTTGGTGCAGCCTTACCATTACATGCTTCATCACTGTTACATATGGTTAGCCTGACTATTACTCGCATCATAGCTATCGGGATGGATTAGCCTGACCTCAAGGATGATCGCTAACCAATGTAATGAGGTTCTTCAGTCCCAAGCCTATCACATATATGCTGATATTTCACACACTTAGTTAGATGATTCTTGACGTGTACCTCTAGGGTATTGATCTAGTATCCCCACATGTTCTAGTTACTATTCTTGTACACACTTATATACCAGTTAAATGTTCTTGCATGTACTTGTATTTCTATTTTATTGCTAGATGTACATTGATGATGACATGCTCCAGTATTCCAGTATTCCATTATTCCAGTATTTCTATTTCCAGTACATCCATGCTCGTCAATATTCCTTCTTGCCAGTTTTTACATCTGTTTGTATTTCTTTACACTGTATTATAGATTTATCAATATATGTGGAACTGCTGTTAGAGGTGTATTTTGTTCCAATCCTGATTGGATATATTTTTCCATACCGTGACATAGTGACTTATTTCTGACACTTGGGGATTGGATGTTATTGATTTCAGGTATGATTATTTTGTCGTTAGACTTGCCTTGTATTTTATTTCTTGCTTCAATATCTCATCGTGCTTTAGCTTATGTGATTGAGTATTTTCAACATTATATTGTGGTATCCATGTCTCCTTATGGAGTTGGATATTCATGTGAGATAGATTAGATAGTTACACGACCTAGACAGCGTTCTACCGCCGATGTTGCGGCGTAGGCTGGACGTACCCACGCTCTCGTACCCCTATACCGGGTGCAGGTCATGACAAGTGTACTCTGACTGGCCTATTAGATTGGAAAGCCCGCCGAAGTACACAGCTGGCCATTGTCACGTGTCTCGGTTCCTTATCCATGGAACCGGGGCGTGACAAATACTCAAGTCAAATTTTGTCCACCTTCGATACGTTCCATTTCATCGAGTTCATTTGAATAATTATCAAACATGTTCCTGCGAGTTCGATCCTCCCCGCTGGACGTGAAATTACCATGCCAGCGCTCCCGCAGGATAATCGTTCTCGGTCGGGACTGAATGTCGAAGGTTATCTTTTGAACTAGATTCAAGATCATTCTTCTAAACTCCAGATCGAATCCGTTATCACTTACTACTTTCATCGAACCACAATATTTCTTTACTTGTATCAATCTGTGCTATCTTCCAATTATCAATACCATGCCAAGTCTATTAATTCAAACCACAATATCCATTATCAAGTCCAATCCGTTTAGATTCAATTCGAAATCGCACGTACGATCCATCAAGTTTTCACCAAGTTTCCTTGACCAAGATATTGATTACATTACCTTGAGTCCCCATTCGATATAAGCATTATTACTTATTCAACACATTCCCAAATCGTTCAAACCAACTATTGCACGAGATCTCTAATTTTGCTCGAACATTTTCAAAATGATCCATACACCACTCAAGAATCGAGTCATCCAATTAAATCCTCAATCGTGTTCACATCACTCGCTAGCATATTCACCAAGTTGTTCTTTAGAATTCTAACACGATACCTACGCATCGCTATGATAAATCTTAGTGTCACGTCCCAGTCCCAAAAATACGTAGGACTAGGACACGTAAGCATGCCAGCCGCATGGATATGGCAACTCCAATATATGGAAACCAAAATCCACACGTACGCTGTAATATGAATATCAATCCACAAGTGGTATAAACATAAGTCACAAGTCACAGGGTACAATCTAAATCTCATCCACGAAAATCAATATAAATAACTAACCAGTGTCTATGAAACTAGATCTCAATATAAGTATCTAAGGATGATAGTTTGATGGAAACAAATCCACTACCAACTCGAATATAAAGGTACAACACAATAAACACAATATAAGAATACCCGCTAACGACCACGGGCTCGAAGAGAAGACATCAATGGAACATATATAACCATCCAAATCTGTGCTCCTGCAAATACTCATGAACAGACACACCTGGAAGGGGACCAGGTCCTTAGAGGGACGTAACAAGATACAGAACATCAAGCCAATTTGAATACAGTAAACATGCATAATAGGTAGAAAATATGTAAGTATGCTATACAAGACAATCTATATAAATACAAATAAGGACAACTTTTTGATGTATGGGCAAGGGTAGGCTACTCGATCTAAATCTCACACTCACACACTCGTCAATGGACATCATCAGCCGACATACCTCGGGGGTAGCGACCCTCGGACTCCATCAATCGACATACCTCGGGGGTAGCGACCATCGGACACGACCACTATAGTACGTGCTAGTTACTACGGTTTACCAGAGTGGTTAAAAGCCTATACGCCTAATGATTGTCCTCGATAATACTAAGTGCCATGTGTGTGTCAACATATCTAATACATAGTATGACTGAAAGAAAACTACACATGCAAGAAATATACAGAAATGCAATAAATATACAGAAATATACTAAGCATGCAAAATACTGTATGCAATTTGGCAAGGTATCTTGCCTGGTCTGAAAATAATGAAGTCCTAACTCAAGGCGTCGTCCGATCTACCCGTCACATAAATTAAACAAGTTAGGTTACAAAAGTGGGTAAATAGGTTCCTCCATTTAATCTATTTTAATTCTAAATAAAATAACCTAAAATAGTATTTTAATATTATTATTATTATTATCTGATTTTATTATTAAACCCTAATTTTGGTCCAAAGAAAGTCAACTTTACTGATTTGTGATCCATGGCACCCCAATCGAGACAATCCGTTGACCAAAATGTCAACCAACTCAAATCCTGGATTTGTGTATGGAATCCTATAGATTTTAATACTACATAAACACCATATTCGACGGTTTCATAAAATCACAAGTCGGTAAAGAGTTATGTCCACTAGGGCGCACAGATGATAGTTTTTGATGGTTTTCTATTTACGTCTACATTGCACAAATTTTATAGTAGTATAAACTTATATTTTAAATTATTTAAAAATACTTTTCTGGAAGTTCATCATGTCAGCTTGCTGAAACTTCAAACGGTTCATAATTCTGAGTTCGGGATCTCCCGAAATCTCGAAAATACCAAAACGCGTCTGATTTTGAACAGCTAACACTTTTAGAATTTTCTGGAAAAATTGGTTCTGAAATTATTAAAATAATTTATATATTCAGAAAACTAACCTTGATATGATTCTAACAAAAAAAACTGGAGCGCGTTTGGAGTCCGAAGCTAGGAGATATCGTCTTTTTAAGTCGTCATAACTACTAGAAAATGAGGCTGAATTTATGACAAATTTTGACTATTTTTGGACAAAAAAGAGGTGAATTTGGGAAGAAAAATATGAAGGATGAGGTATTTATAATGGTGGACACTACTTAATTAAATACGACTAGGATTGGTTAATTTGGATAGGATTATGATGAATTTAAATAAGGATAGGATATGCATGAAGTTGCTTTCCTAGTAGGTTCAGGATTTGAATTAATTTAAAATAGAGTTTGAATTTATCTCAATAATTTATAATCTTAAATATAATTAAAGATAATACAAATAATTTATAAAATCTTATTAATATCTATTAACACTAAATTAGCATCTATCTAATATTAAGAGAATATATATCCAAATAAATCCTAAATAATTTTAAAAATCTAAATAAATTTCTTAAAATTCTAAATAAATTACAAAAAAATATAATTAAATATTTAAGCTAAAATAAATATTTGGTAGGAACAACATGCAAGTATGGTCGTATAGTAAATCATAGAAGTCCTAGAAATTTATGTTTCCTAAGTTTTAATTACCAAAAATTCTAGAAAAATCTCCAAAAATCTAAAATAACCTAAAATAATTCTAAATAAATATTTATATAAGTAAATATATCAAGAAATTTATTTTCTAATTAACTAAGAGAATACTCTAAAGAAATTTAATATCTATAATAAATATAATAATATAAAATACACATAAAATATCTATTTTTAGTGAGGGAGTTTACACTTAGTCTCGTATATATCCTGTTGATAGTCATCCAAGTAAACGATATTTAATTTTGTATCTGCCGACACGAAATACTGTCCGAGCTATTTCTCAAAATTCAAGCACGATCCTCTATATTCGCCTTAGCAATAAATTGATAATGTTTCTATCGGTTGCCAATCTACGTCTGACTTACCCTTATCTGAACGATATCCCAATCTCGCTCATAACTAACTTGCACCAAAAGGGTCTTGGCACGCGATACACAACAAAACTTAGCCAAAAGGCTGTGTGCATAGCTAACCGTCCGGACGATATTCTATCTCGCACACTAACCAGCTGGGTAATCACACATAGGTATTCGGGTTCGCACATAACTTATAAGGTCTAGCATGAGTTTATCCTACAAAGTTTGAAACATGTCAGAACAAGGGTCTTCACATAACTATCCAGTACAAGCAATCATATCAATCACATAAAATTTTGAAATTATTTAGACTCATTGTATGGAACATCCCAACGGGTAAACGAGAGATAGAGTGTATGCATATAATCCACGAACGAGCTTTCAAAACTAAAAAAACCGATACGAAATCCAAAGATGTAAAGTCGATGCTCTGATACCAATATGTTATACCTCGATCTCCCGCGGGAATCGGCTGTCCCCGCTAGGCCGAATCATCGCGCCAGCGCTCCTGCTGGACAATCTTTTCCATCTAGACGTGATGTCGCTTGAGCATAAGCTGCGTCCGTGCAAGGCTATAAATCGAACATGCGGAGAAATGTCTAAGACAAAGAGTCGCATAGATAGTTCGAATGCAACGGAATAAGAAACGAACAGGCGATTGGTAACAATTTCACAGAGTCGTAATAGCGAAAGCATTGAATAATATAAGTATGAAAGTAAAACAAGCACTTTATTGATATTGAATCATTGTTACAAGTGGCGCTAGGCCGAGATTATAAGTCGCTCAAGTCCTCTCTCTTGAAACAACAAAAGCGTGCCAAGTGGCTATAATTATGGAAATAATACATAAGTGATGTTCCAACATTATGTCTTGTATATGTGCTTCATCTCCGGATGCAACGCTCCAGAGCGAACTCCACGTCTTAGCTCGCATGAAGGGATTTTCGCACCGAACAAGGTTCCCCGCACCCTGCAAGCAATCTGGTGGGTTATCAGTAGATGAATGCACTGGTGGAGAGGCTTCTCGCCCGCTCGACAAATCCAAACACGTTATATAGGTTTCGTGCACCATCTATTAAGTTATCTTTCTAGTCATGCCTTAGGATCAGTTTTATGGCATAATGTACAAGCCTAACACGTATGGCAGTGCGCCATACGATATATAAAAGGAACACGTCAATACTTACCAACTTACCATTCTTTCTTTCCTATCCAAGGCAACCAAGTTAAACCAAGCACAAATATATACATATAAAATCCAAGAAAAATTGTATAAGCAAACATGGGTGTCACGAGCGAGGTTCTGACTCAGGTGCACTAGTTACACGGATACTCAGGTGTGTTGCAGAAGATGTTCAAGTGTTCAATTATGTAAAAGAGTGCACAGATGTCTAATACTCATATCCGTTCAGTATTCCAAATTATAGGTGTGATATAATAACTCGCACGCGGATTGCCGCAAAGAGAGGATAACATATCTATATGAACATGAGTCATTGGCATAGCCATAAAGGACGAGTTATAGTCATGAACGAGGATTGTGTGCAACGTAAAGTACATGAGGCGCTGCCCACCATCTCGTCCTGTACATGAGATTATCAATCTTAGAGCGAGAATGGCGCAGCGTGAGGCACACACGCCATCCTGCTTGTACATGAAAAAGATTTTTGCGCAAGTTTCATCCGGATTGGATCGGCACCGGTGCCCCGGAGACCGTCCGTGGAACGAGATTCGAAAATATCCCTTGTTACCAAGTTGTCCGCGACATGCAAGTCTTGGGTCTTCCAGATTCACAACATGATATGATAATTCTTGATTCTTATTCTAAACGAGTGTTGCTCCACGAGTTGTGATTCTTGCTTTTACTTGACATGATTCTCGTTCAGAGTTCAACTTGACTTTATGTATTCCCATAATTTGGGAACTGCCTTAGCGACCTAAAGGTCCCGAATACTTGCAGGTTCATATTGCACAGAAAGGCTATTTGATAGTCTTCTGGCAAACTAGATGCATGAACGATATGGATAGTGTTACTGGATCGCGGCATAAAATTATATGACAAGCATTGAAATGAGGCAAACGTGTACAAGTTAGAATGTAAGAAGACAAACATTGCATTTGTTTGAAACATATGGATAAGGAAACATATTGTATAGTCTACTTTAGAACATAAGCCTTTACGTTAGCATGGGTCTAAGGGGTAGCGCGATGAGTGAAACCGTACAGGGACATATCGGACGACATAATCCATAAGGCAAACAACGTAAACAAGTGAAGCAGTGCACTACGAAGAGTATTAATGATCTACTCGAAGCTTTAACGGAGTCTACTTGCACGAATCTAAGGTAGCATGCGAGGGTCCAAATATAAGTCAAGTTTTATTTTCATGTTCTAACACAAGTAATACAAGATGGGATTATTCCCTTAGCTAGATGTGTTGTATTCTTTATTAGCATGCAATGGGTGATTCACTTAGCGACTAACATGTATCGTCCATATTTTTAAGTCTGAAGGCTAAGCAAAGTCAGTTTCATTGTAGCCACCCACCTTAGCGATGATTCGCCTCGGACGAGCGAGCCTTTGAAAGTCTAAGTCTGAACTCCTGAAGGGCCAAGTCTGAAATCTTTTGCCTCAAGCAAGTTTTCTCGCAGAGCAAAGCGGGTCAGGTCGTTGCACTTGCGTCGTTTGAATCGGCTCTCCGCTTGAACGGAACGAGTCGTTACACAACTCACCTGAGATAACCAACTCCTGTCTAACGAATACCAAGCACAGATAAAGATAAGTATATGGCGGTGACTACGTCACCTGGACAAATTCTAACCTTATAACTCAGGTGAAATTACAAGATTGTCAAAATCAATGTTGAACCATTTGCCCTAATAGATTCAACCCCCTCACCACATTCAAGAAAAAAAGTAAGAGATTACAATTGAAATCACTCACAAACACGTAGCAATCTCCGTGAGCGAAGGCGACGATTCCTCGATTAGATCTTTTTCTTTCTTTTGTCTTAGATGACGAAGTTCTAAGAGTAAACCACAGACTTTCTCTTAGATCTTATGTGGACGAGCACCCCGATTCCCTACATTGTGCTTGATTTGTGCCTCCACCTTTCTCCCATATTTATAGGATGAGAAACCTATTTTAAGTCATAATAGGATTCCCTAAATAGGAAGCCCATAAAATAAGAATCATATTACATCTAAAATAGCCAAATATCAATTATGGACGTCCAAATATGGTCAAATTTAATATTTGATACAAATTTGAAATCTAATAAAATCTTACATTTAATGTAGATTTTTAAATTATATCAAATCAAATCTTTGACTATATTTTGGCTCCAAAATTCACCAAATCCAGACTAGACCCCAACAATTCTTAACTCACATTTCAAATCCTTCAAAATCCCATGAGTTCGTAGCAACATTGTTCTATTGTATAATGTCTTACTTTTTTAATTTTTGGTTGAGAACTCATTTGTTGTTTTACATTGCGCTGGACCCACGAGGTCGTCGATATTAAAATTCGGCAATTGATGTACTTTGGAATATGAATTTCTTCAATTTATTAGCATTGCACAACGAGCTTTTTACGGATATTTGGTCTACTCACATCTTTGGATACATGGATTGAGATTTATTGACTATGGGCAACAAACTTTCTATGTATAATTGTAGTAGTTTGGATCAGAATATATATTGAGATCTCGATTTGGACGTGTCATAAATATGACTTATATGTAATCTCATTGTACGGAGAGGAAGATCAATATACGCTTGAGCTACTTGTACATTCTTCATTTATTTAGGTTGGATACTATTTCATGATGGGGGCTACTTGATGCCCATTATTCCATGTCTGGTTGATAGCGTATTAACGTCTAGTTTTACGAGCGTTTTAAGATATGAAAATGTCGATGCTACATGAGTGGACGTTAAAGATCTTAATACATATGTCTAAAACATGAAATCTTGAGACCATGATCAATTTCCATACAATCAAAGATTTGAAGATATCAAATAATGTCACCAAGGAAGCTAGAAACATGAAGTAATTGAATTAGAAGATTGAATGCTGAAGAAACGAAGATGAAGTTTGTATTTTTCATTTTTTTCATGATTTCTTAATAGTGACTTGTCAACTAACTCGGATCGGACTGAGCCTGGTCCATCCTGGACCGGTTCCTGCCGGGTAGTGGGTTAGGGTCAGATTGACATCTTGGAGTTAAAGAGACACCTTGTCCGGAGCAGACGATTAGATCAGACTAGGCCCACCAAGTCCTATATATTCTTAATTACAAAAATTTTATTGATATTTTTAATAATGATTTTTTGATTGTGGCAATAAGATATTTAAATATTCGACCGTGCAAAATATCACATTATCGTAGAGTTTGACAGGATGTTGGGATTCTTGGCATGACCGTCACGTTCTTAGATTAGAGATAATGAGCATTTTTTTTTATTGTATATGCCAATTTCTTTCTCGATTATACCAACACAACAGGTAAAAAGAATGAGATGAGAGAGAGTAACAAGAAGAGAGAAAAGACAGTTAAAATAAAGGTTTTATTTTGTTCTTTTCATCAAATCCTTGAGTTTGAGTGTGTTAAGGTCGAATATTAGGGTTTAGACTTCGTATCAAGGATCAGCAATTGTCGGTAAAAGGTGATTCCATTTTGTGCAATGTCGAAGTATCTTTTGTTTTGTCATATGCTATTCCAACAATTCAATTTAATAATATTTCTTTTGATTTTCTCCGATATCTCAACTATTGTGTATAAATAAAAAAGAAAATATATATGCGATATATTATTTATAAACCATATGTATAAAAGGAGAAAAAGATGAAGAAGATTTCTGTTATTTAGAAACAATACATATAAAAAGAAAATATAAACGAGAAAGATTTGGAACCCATTTATAAAATAAATACATAAAGCACACAAACAGTGTTATGGACTTGATGATCATGTTAATTAAACACACATGTACTCAAGTGTCAACGCTTGTTGCAGCTTTGGTCCGGGTCCAAATTTTATTTTAGGGTCGAGTTTAATGTTAAAAAATGGTAGTTTTGAAATTTTTGACCAGCATCAAAGCTCACATCTGCACATAAAAGTTACTATCTTTCTATAGAAATTCGGTGGAAAAAATTAAGTGTGTTCTGTTGAACCTTCAATAATATGTGCAGGACCAACTAGTATGGATACTAAGTTGGAGCTAATATTGATGTTGAAAAAAAAGGTCATATTTTTCTTTGCAAAGGTACATAATGTAATGTCAAATATTCAATGTGGTTCCGAATAATTATTTCTTTAAATACCATATTCTAGCCAGTCTAGAAACATTTTGATTTCTTTAGAACTAAGGATTCAGAGTCAGTCGATGAAATAGAGATTCATCAAGTAAACGGGCGTTTGCATGTATATGTCTATAATGTACAAAATAAGAACGATATATCAAGCAAATTGCTTCAAAGTATGTTTGAAATCATAGACATTAGCTAACACATTCTAGACTTTGCATATTTTCTATTAAGTGCCAAATTATTGCGTGGGTTCCTAATAGACCTGTTGCAAAAAATAAATGGAGACCTATTCTCATATAAATTTTTTAAAATAAAAAAATTAGAAATTAAATAATCCAAAATTAACATGAACTAAAAGAATCATTCAAGTACAATATTTTTCAATGGAGAGAAAAACTATCATTTATTCTATAATTATAATCTTTTATAAGTTTTCTGGAATAGTTTGGCATACGGAATAGTGATTGTAACAAAATATGAACTAAATATGGGTCAAAAAGTTTAATTTTAATATATTTTTCTATATGTAGTTATATATAAATAAATGTAAAATATATAACATACATATGCATATAATATATATTTTGGGAGGCCAATACATTCAGGAGGCCTAGTACGACCGCACCCATTGTACTCCCGCAAAATCTGTCCTGAATTTCTTAGACATTATGATTTGATGAATTAAATTTCCTTGTGTCCCGGAAATGTCCTAGAGTGTCCAAGTGCCAATGGGTATCTGAGAGGTCAAAATCTTCAAGTTTGATGTGTCCATTTGGCACTTATTAGTAGAAAATTTCCACATAATTTCATGATGGTATTATTCTCAGACATTTCTCCATAGAAACAAATGTCATTTGGAGAGCAAGAATCAAACCATCTAAGCTTTCCCTTTAAGATGGATTAGGCTTATGACATACAACTGTTAAGGGACAAACCTTTAGATTGACCAACTATCTGACACTGTGATCTAGTGCCTCACAAGTTCTAGCCAAATGAGAAGTATTGACATATAAGATGAATTTTTGCGATGACAACAACAACAAAAAATCATGTAACAACGAAGTCAAAAGTACTTCCTATATTAAGGGTCTGTTTGATTTACTGCAATATAGTCGTAATCATAATATAATCGAATAAAAAAAAAATATTTTATATTTTTTTATTCGATTCTATTACGATTACATTACAATGAACCAAACACACCCTAAGTTTAAAATAGGTGTTTCACAATCCCTTCAGCAATAAAAAATAATGCAATTATCATACAGTACTTGCAGAACTTGGAGACAGAAAAAGAAAAAAAAAAACTTCCACCATCGACTCGACAATCTCAACATATCATAAATTACAATCCACCCAGAATGATAATGTTTTTAAAAAATATTATATATAAATCCTACTCCAAACAAGGAAAAAGAAAAGGTATAGCAAAATAAAATTTTTGATGGTGACAATCAATGTCTTAAAAACCAGACCGATAATTAAACATAAAATCTTTGGTACAAATATGACCGGGGTTCAAATAGGCCATTTACGAGAGAACTAAATGATTTTAGACCTATAAAATATCCACATTTACTTCTGAATATGTTTGGTTTGGTTTGATGCTAAGTATGTTTGGTTTGGTTTGGTTTGATTTTACAACTATAAGGAATCTAAAAACCAAACCAAGAAACAAATGGTCCAAAGGTTACGGGATAAACTTTTTTGATTTTTTTTTTTAAATCAGAATCGGCTGGTTCAATTGTGTACCTGTTCGACCAGTTCACGGGTTAAATCCCGGTTTAGAAAAAAAAAAGGCCGATTCTTGAAATGAAAATCCAGTCCAAGTCAGTCCGAATCGATTTTTTGGCAAAATCCGATCATATCCGATCCAACCGTCGGTCGGTCTGGTCCGGTCCGGTCCGGTCCAGTTCTTGTTGGCTTTGCTTTAGCAAAAGCTCAAGTTCCTTCTTTTCTTTAGTCCCACATCGGATGGGCCAACCCCTTCTTGTGTACATATATTAGTTTCCCTTCTTTGCTTTCTTAAAGTTGTTGTGTGGGGAACCCCTTGGGCCACACGTGCGCGCCGCCGCCCGGCCCGGCTCGGTTCGGTTCGGCGCGCGTAACGGGTGCGGGTACACGCCCACATCTTTGGGCGCCGAATGCTGATTCCTCTTCGGGTTTGGGCTGTGACCCTAAAATTCTTTTTGCTCCTCTTCATTTTTTATTTAATTTTCTGAACGTTGGAAAATTAATTTTTGTCCGTTACTAATTATTTTTGAACCGTTAATATATTTTATGTCCAGGTTCATTCTCTCATTCTCCTGTGTAACGGCTGAATTAATAGAAAAATTAATTCAGACCGTTACATATTGGATGGGTATTATATATTTGACTGGTTTTCTTTGTAAACACAATCAGAAATTTGATCTCTAAACTGTTGCTGCCAACATTATATTCTGTCCAATCTTCGTCGTTTCGCTCGTCTCCAAGCTCTGGGCATAGCTAAGTCCTGGTCGTTCTCTCCGAGTCGTGTGCAGCGACAAGATACCGGTAGTGCGGGGGTTTTACCACCAGGAGCTTCGGGAACGTCTGCACACAGATCCCGAATCAACTCTTAGGGCAGTGCTTCGTGCACGACTTCCCCAGAGGCCGGTAACATCAGTCTAATTTTATTTTTTATTCACAAATTTTTCAATAAGAAAACGACAATTTATTCTAACAATCTAAGAGTTGATTTTTATGTTAGAATTGTTCATCTAAATCTTGCTAGAAAGCTTCAGAAATATTGCTAATATACCATTATTTTTCTCTGCTAAAGAAAAATAAATATTAACCGTTTATTTTATATATATATATTTCTCATCAGTTGGGTTAATATTTGTTGCATATTATTGCTACATAATCAAAATTTTGTTTGGGCATTGTTTAATTCATAATATTGTAGCAATATATATTATTGGCATAGTAACATATAATTTTCTGAAACAAAGTTGGTTAATAAATTAAAAGTTGATAGTTGTTGTAGCATAGTTGATAATTTATCAATTTAAAATTTAAAATTTCTTACTATACTGTGTTTTAACTTGTAGAAAATTACTCTTACTGTAGCCAATATCGTTAAGTTGCAGTAGCTTAATTTTTATTCTAGAAAATTCAATATATTTACCATAGCAAATAACCATATTTAATATTTGCTTTTTGACCATAATCGTTAACTCAAAACAGTTGTTAGAAATTTGCTTCATTTCCTAAATTGAGTTATTTGTTTACTTATCAAGTTGCTTACTATACTGTCAAATTGTAAATTTGCTTAAAGTGTTTTAAAAAATTATTAGCACATTTGATAATTTTGTCAATTGCAATTTTTGATCATAAAATTTCTTTCAATTGTAACATACAATTTGCTTCATTTTTAATCACTTAGTATTTTGAAAGAAATCTAGAACCAAAAAGAAAATAGTTTAGTAAAAAGGAAATTGCAAATAAAATCTTCAAATCTAAAGTTTCAAAGTAGAGACAAACTCGGGCACAAGCCGAAAGGGTCCTTCTGTCAACCGGGTGTAAATAGCCCTAAGCGACACGGTACTTAAGAGTCTTCGGACCGCCGCTAGCTGGGAACCGGCCCCTACAGCTAACCTGAGTTGATCAACACTTGAAAAACTAAAGATTTTAAGATTGTTTAGCAAGACAACCTAAACTATTATCGTAGACATTGTTATTAAATAAATTTATATTTTTTAGACTACAATCATGACTGGTAAGGAGGAATCTTCTACTGCAAAACCTGCTAAGTTTGATGGCTCATACTTTAAAAGATGGCAGAGCCAAATAAAATTTTGGCTCACGACCTTAGGACTTATTTCAGCCATTGATGGGTCCACACCCATCACAAATAATTCTGATGATACTGAGTCTAACATAGGAGTGTCCACCTCATCGAATAATGCGCATTTTTACGCGTTTATTATTCGCGCACTTAGCACTTTCGCGCACTTAGGACTTAGCACTTTATTATTCGCGCACTTAAGTACTGAATTCGAGGCAAAGTTACACATTGTTGAAACCAAGGGAAAGCCTAAGGGCCAACCCTATCAACAGAGGAACAACCCCAGAACAGGAACCCTGCAAAGAAACAGTTTCTTAAGCCAACAGCTATGATTGGGAAAGACAACAGACCTAAGCGAGAATGTTACAACTGTGGTAAGCCTGGTCACTTTGCTAGGCAATGCCGCAATAGGAAGAAGGGTCAGGGATTTCAGAATCCTGATTGTCGAACTCCTGCAGACGCTACTGTTGTTCCACAGGCTCATGTTATCATAGTCATGACCGAATCTATCGGTACCGATAATTAGAGGTTTGTAACCGTATGTTCTGTTTTTGAGTTCTCGTATCAGCCTACTGACTGATGGGTTGATACAGGGGCAAATGTCCATGTATGCCCTAATATTGATTCTTTTTCCTCCTACCGACAAGTTGAGGAAGGCGAATCAGTAGCTATGGAAAACTCGAGTGCTGCCAGAGTGCAAGGAAAGGGAAGAGTGAACCTCAAGTTGTCTTCGGGCTAGATTCTCCCTTTGCATAATGTGCAGCACGTACCGGACGTAAACAATAACTTAATTTCTGGTTATTTGCTAAATAAACATGGTTACAAACTGGTATTTGAGTCTGATCGAGTTGTAATCTCCCTGAACGGTAACTTTATTGGGAAAGGCTATGTATGTGGGGTTCTGTTTAAACTTTTTGTGGACATGTCTTGTAGTACATTAAATTCATGTTTAAATAATATTGCATCTACTTCTACTTCTGATTCAAATGCTCTCTTTTATAATACTGATAGTTGTGATGTTTGGCATGGTCGTTTGAGATATGCCAATTTTAACTCTTTAAAGAGAATGTCTAAGTTACAATTGATTCCTAAGATTGACATGAGCAGGAATAGAAAATGTGAGATATGTACACAAGCCAAACAGCCCAGAAAATCCTTTCATTCTGTTGAAAGGAGTTCTCAGCTATTGGAGCTTATTCACAGCGATATTTGTGAATTGAAAGGTATTCTTACTCATGGTGGTAAACGGTATTTTATTACATTTATAGATGATTATTTAAAATACTGCCATGTTTACTTGCTTAGAACTAAAGATGGAGCTTTCAGTAAGTTTGTATCTTTTAAAGCTGAAGTTGAAAGCCAACTTGAGAAGAAAATTAAAATTCTTAGGTCTGATCGTGGGGGTGAATACACCTCTGCCGAGTTTGACTCCTTTTGTGAATTGCATGGCATTATACATGAGGTAACTGCTCCTTATGCTCCTCAACAGAATAAGATAGCAGAAAGAAAAAATAGAACATTTCTTGATATGATTAATGCTATGTTAGGTAGCTCTGGTTTATCTGATTGTTTGTGGGGGGAAGCCCTTCTTTCTGCATGTCACATCTTAAATAAAGTTTCTTTCAAAAAGACTGATAAGACCCATTATGAACTTTGGAGAGGTAGAAAGCCATCTTTGAAATATTTCAAAGTGTGGGGGTGCCTTGCTAAAGTTTCTGTCCCTCCTACCAAGAAAAGAAAATTGGGACCAAAGACCGTAGATTGTGTATTTCTGGGATATGCCAAAAATAGTACTGCTTATAGATTTCTTGTAATTAAGAGTGAGGTAAATGGTATTGATGCTAACACAGTTATGGAATCTAGGGATGCTACATTTTTTGAAAATAGTTTTCTATTAAAAAATAGAATTTCTAGTTCTTCTATTTCTACACAAGTCCCTATTGTAACCTCTAGTTCACAACCAGAGGAGATTACCCCAGTAGAACCCAGGAGAAGTAAAAGAACACGACGAGAACCAAACATAGGTGAAGGTTTTTTCACCTACCTCGTTGAAGTGGATCCTATATCTTATCAAGGGGCTATGTCCTCAATTGATTCCTTGTTTTGGAAAGAGACCATAAATAGTGAAATGGATTCTATTATATCAAATAGAACTTGGGATTTGGTTAACCTTCCTGCAGGTTGCAAACCAATAGGTTGCAAATGGATCTTCAGAAAGAAGTTAAGACCTGATGGGTCTATTGAGAAATTCAAAGCCAGGATAGTGGCTAAAGGGTTCAAACAAAGAGAAGGGGTCGACTTTTTTGACACTTACTCTCCTGTTACAAGAATTGCTACAATTAGAATGTTGATAGCTATTGCATCTATTCATAAACTGTTTATTCATCAAATGGATGTAAAAACTGCATTTCTGAATGGAGATTTACAGGAAGAGATCTATATGGAACAACCTGAAGGGTTTGTTATTCCAGGGCAAGAACGCAAGGTATGCAAATTAATTAAATCTCTCTATGGGCTGAAACAAGCGCCAAAGTAATGGCATGATAAATTTGACAAGGTAATTCTATCATATGGTTTTGTTATTAATGATTCTGATAAATGTGTTTATAGCAAAACTATTGGTAGCACTTGTGTAATATTATGCCTATATGTTGATGACATTCTTATTTTTGGTACTGACATGGATATTATTTATGATATCAAATCATTTCTGTCTAAAAATTTTGATATGAAAGATTTAGGACCTGCTGATATAATTTTAGGACTTAAACTAAGTCGCACTTCTGAGGGAATTGGTATCTCCCAATCTCACTATATAGAAAAGGTTCTAAAAAGATTTAACTATTTTGATTCTAAACCTGTAAGTACTCCATATGATGCAAGTATCAGGTTGAAGAAGAATAAAGGAGACAGTGTGGCTCAGTTGAAGTATTCTCAGCAAATCGGATGCCTGAACTATATTGCTAATCGTACCAGACCTGATATTTCCTACGCAGTAGGAAAACTTAGTCGGTATACTAGCAATCCGAATAGTTCACATTTGACTGCCTTGGAACGGGTAATGAGATACCTAAAGGGCACGATATCCCATAGATTATTCTATGGAGGATACCCATCTGTATTAGATGGGTATACTGATGCGAACTGGATCTCCGATACAGATGAGACCAAAGCCACAAGTGGATATGTATTCACATTGGGTGGAGCTGCTGTTGCATGGAACTCTACCAGGCAGACCTATATTTCTAGATCTACTATGGAGGCATAATTTATAGCTCTTGACCTCACCAGTGAGAAAGCAGACTGGCTTAGGAATCTGGTAACAGATATTCCTCTGTGGAGCAAACCAGTTCATGCTATCCCTGTACACTATGACAGCCAAGCTGCAATACTAAAGGCTCAAAGGACAAGTTATAATGGAAAATCCAAACATATACGTCTGAGGTACAATCGGGTGAAGCAATTGCGATCCAGTGGAGTAATTGCAATTGACTTCGTCAGATCAAAGAATAATCTAGCAGATCCTCTAACTAAATGGCTCTCAAGGAGACTTGTGTTGGAGACGGCAAGAGGAATGGGATTTAAAGCCCATAGATTGAGTCACCTCAAAGGCAACCCAACCTTTGATTGGAAGCCCCAAGAAAAGGTTCAATGGGTAACAACAAAATTGATGTGTGACTGGAAACACTATATGATAGTAATTGTAAAGAACCATTCCTCTAATGTATAGTGTTGATCTGCAATAAATAAAATGATGATTGTAAAATCTCAATAAATCTGTGGCTTGTAAAGCAGGGTATATAAATTGCAGAATACCTAGAAAGATTCACCTATTTAAGAGTAAAAGTGGGGCCGCTTTTTATGGGAACTCGGGCTGTTCTCTAGAGCTCTTAAGAAATCGAGATAGCACATGGCCGAAAAGTGCACAACTGTTGATACGATCAAATGCCTACAATGTGTTTGTGTGTATTTTGAGTCTGTACACGTAAGATCCTAAGTTCAAGACTTAAGTCACTTTGGATCTGTATAGATGAGATGTATAACACTAAGGGGAGGTTCAAGTCCGGAAGACACCTTCCTCTGATACACAGTGTGATTGCCCATATCTTGTTTTCTTTCCTATATGTCCTATCATGCTATACTTCCTTTTTCTTTTGTTGAATCATGTGGGGGATTGTTAGATTTATTTAAACCATATGATTCAACAAAGCAACTCCTTTCTTTTAGTCCCATACGGGAAAGGAGAAGTCATTCTCCTTTAAATATATTGCTTTATCCCTCTTAGTGGGTAAGAGGGCTTTATAGGGGATGGGCTTGAACACATCCAACCCGCGAGCGGGTGCGCGATTTAATACGCATTTTTACGCATTTATTATTCGCGCACTTAGCACTTTGCACGCTTGTACGCCGCGGAACGGACACGGGTACAAAGGTAATTTCATAACTTATTTTATTTTATTTTTTATTTTTGTTGATTTGGTCTGGTGGGTTGCTGGTCTTCCGCGAAACTGTTCTCACGTAATCCCGTTACAGAAAAAGTGGAAAACGTTATGCGAGAGATATATCCAGGACACGATCCTAAGATCTGAAAAATAGAAATCGGTTTTTTCTTTTCTCTCTCTCTCTCTCGCTCTCTGTTCGGACGAAAGAACAATCTCACAGAGACGAAAAAGAAAAGAAAAATACCAGAACCAAAACTCCTCCGTCCAATCTCTAATTTTCGGGCAAGGTTGTGATCGTTCGTGGGATTCGCCACCGGGTGCACGGTGAAGTGAATCGAAGGATTCGTTGTATCTCGGGGATAGATTGCCAGGAACCCACTACACTGTTCGTGGGGCAAAATTCTATTCTAAGGACAGCGTGTAACGTGCCTCGAATCCTCTACTATTTCTTGTCTTTAATTTTACATCTTCCTATTTGCATTTTTTAGGAATTTATCCAACAATCTTAGAATAAAATTTTCGTAGCTTCTGTCTACTTTCTATTTTCTGGTTGAAAAAATTTCTATCTACATGATGAACACCGTAGAAGAACTGACCACGAACATTCAAAACTCCTCCAAACCGGAGAAGTTTGATGGCATGAATTTTAAGAGATGGCAGCGTAGGATGACCTACTGGCTGACTTGCTTGAAACTGGTTAAGGTTCTCAAAGAACCGAAAATCTAACCTGATTTACACGAACCTGCCAGGACCTACGAATTAGAGTCCTTCAATGAGACAGACTTTATCTGTCATGGTAAAATTCTCAGTTGTCTTTCTGACACCCTCTATGATATATGCTGCACTACCTCTACGTCCAGAGAGCTTTGGGAAGCTCGCGATAAAAAGTACTCCAATGAAGGAGCGGGTTCTGAGATTTACATTGTTGACAGATTTTTAGAGTTTAAAATGGTAGATGAGAAGTCTGTTGTTGAACAGACTAATACCCTTCAAACTATCATACACGAGATGTCTCAGAAAGACATGCCATTTGCTGATAAGTTTCTAATTGCTGCCTTCATTAATAAACTTTTCCCATCCTGGAAGGAATTTGGTTTAAAACTAAAACATAATAAGGAACCCATGTCTTTAGACGACCTATTTGTATCCTTCCGCATTAAGGAAGAAGGTAAAACTAGAGACAAGGAACCTCTAAGTACTGAATTCGAGGCAAAGTTACACATTATTGAAACCAAGGGAAAGCCTAGGGGCCAACCCTATCAACAGAGGAACAACCCCCAGAACATGAACCCTGCAAAGAAACAGTTTCTTAAGCCAAGAGCTATGATTGGGAAAGACAACAGACCTAAGCGGGAATGTTACAACTATGGTAAGCCTAGTCACTTTGCTAGGCAATGCCGCCACAGAAAGAAGGGTCAGGGATTTCAAAATCCTGATCGTCGAACTCCTGCAGACGCTACTGTTGTTCCACAGGCTCATGTTATCATAGCCAGGACCGAATCTATCGGTACCGATGATCAGAGGTTTGTAACCGTATATTCTGTTTTTGAGTCCTCGTATCAGCCTACTGACTGGTGGGTTGATACAGGGGAAAATGTCCATGTATGTCCTAATATTGATTCTTTTTCCTCTTACCGACAGGTTGAGGAAGGCAAATCAGTAGCTATGGGAAACTCGAGTGCTGCCAGAGTGCATGGAAAGGGGAGAGTGAACCTCAAGTTGTCTTCGGGCAAGATTCTCCCTTTGCATAATGTGCAGCACGTACCGGACGTAAACAAGAACTTAATTTCTGGTTATTTGCTAAATAAACATGGTTATAAACTGGTATTTGAGTCTGATCGAGTTGTAATCTCCCTGAACGGTAACTTTATTAGGAAAGGCTATATATGTGGGGGTCTGTTTAAACTTTCTGTGGACATGCCTTGCAGTATATTAAATTCATGTTTAAATAATATTACATCTACTTCTACTTCTGATTCAAATGCTCTCTTTTATAATACTGATAGTTGTGATATTTGGCATGGTCGTTTGGGATTTGTCAATTTTAACTCTTTAAAGAGAATGTCTAAGTTACAATTGATTCCTAAGATTGACATGAGCAGGAATGGAAAATGTGAGATATGTACACAAGCCAAACAGCCCAGAAAATTCTTTCATTCTGTTGAAAGGAGTTCTCAGCTATTGGAGCTTATTCACAGCGATATTTGTGAATTGAACGGTATTATTACTCGTGGTGGTAAACGGTATTTTATTATATTTATAGATAATTATTCAAAATACTGCCATGTTTACTTGCTTAGAACTAAAGATGGAGCTTTCAGTAAGTTTGTATCTTTTAAAGCTGAAGTTGAAAACCAACTTGAGAAGAAAATTAAAATTCTTAGGTCTGATCGTGGGGGTGAATACACATCTGCCAAGTTTGACTCCTTTTGTGAATTGTTTGGCATTATATATGAGGTAACTGCTCCTTATGCTCCTCAACAGAATGGGGTAGCAGAAAGAAAAAATAGAACATTTCTTGATATGATTAATGTTATGTTAGGTAGCTCTGGTTTATCTGATTATTTGTGGGGGGGGGCCTTCTTTCTGCATGTCACATCTTAAATAAAGTTCCTTTCAAAAAGACTGATAAGACCCCTTATGAACTTTGGAGAGGTAGAAAGCCATCTTTAAAATATTTCAAAGTGTGGGGGTGCCTTGCTAAAGTTTCTGTCCCTCCTACCAAGAAAAGAAAATTGGGACCAAAGATCATAGATTGTGTATTTCTGGGATATGCCAAAAATAGTACTGCTTATAGATTTCTTGTAATTAAGAGTGAGGTAAATGGTATTGATGCTAACACAGTTATGGAATCTAGGGATGTTACATTTTTTAAAAATATTTTTCCATTAAAAAATAGAATTTCTAGTTCTTCTATTTCTACACAAGTCCCTGTTGTAACCTCTAGTTCACAACCAGAGGAGATTACCCCAGTAGAACCCCGGAGAAGTAAAAGAACAAGACGAGAACCAAACCTAGGTGAAGGTTTTTTCACCTACCTCGTTGAAGAGGATCCTATATCTTATCAAGGGCTATGTCCTCAATTGATTCCTTATTTTGGAAAGATGACATAAATAGTGAAATGGATTCTATTATATCAAATAGAACTTGGGATTTGGTTAACCTTCCTCCAAGTTGCAAACCAATAGGTTGCAAATGGATCTTTAGAAAGAAGTTAAGACCTGATGGGTCTATTGAGAAATTCAAAGCCAGGTTAGTGGCTAAAGGGTTCAAACAAAGAGAATGGGTAGACTTTTTGACACTTACTCTCCTGTTACAAGAATTGCTATAATTAGAATGTTGATAGCTATTGCATCTATTCATAAACTGTTTATTCATCCAGTGGATTAAAAACTGCATTTCTGAATGGAGATTTACAGGAAGAAATCTATATGGAACAACCTGAAGGGTTTGTTGTTCCAGGGCAAGAACGCAAGGTATGCAAATTAATTAAATCTCTCTATTGGCTGAAACAAGCGCCAAAGCAATGGCATGATAAATTTGACAAGGTAATTCTATCATATGGTTTTGTTATTAATGATTCTGATAAATGTGTTTATAGCAAAACTATTGGTAGCACTTGTGTAATATTATGCCTGTATGTTGATGACATTCTTATTTTTGGTACTGACATGGATATTATTTATGATATCAAATCATTTCTGTCTAAAAAATTTGATATGAAAGATTTAGGATCTGCTGATGTAATTTTAGGACTTAAACTAAGTCGCACTTCTGAGGGAATTGGTATCTCCCAATCTCACTATATAGAAAAGGTTCTAAAAAGATTTAACTATTTTGATTCTAAACCTGTAAGTACTCCATATGATGCAAGTATCAGGTTGAAGAAGAATAAAGGAGACAGTGTGGCTCAGTTAAAGTATTCTCAGCAAATCGGATGCCTGAACTATATTGCTAATCGTACCAGACCTGATATTTCCTACGCAGTAGGAAAGCTTAGTCGGTATAATAGCAATCCGAATAGTTCACATTGGACTGCCTTGGAACGGGTAATGAGATACCTAAAGAGCACGATATCCCATGGATTATTCTATGGAGGATACCCATCTGTATTAGAAGGGTATACTGATGCGAACTGGATCTCCGATACAGATGAGACCAAAGCCACAAGTGGATATGTATTCACATTGGGTGGAGCTGCTGTTGCATGGAGCTGCTGTTCCAAAACTCCTCCGTCAAATCTCTAATTTTCGGGCAAGGTTGTGATCGTTCGTTGGATTCTCCACCGGGTGCACGGTGAAGTGAATCGAAGGATTCGTTGTATCTCGGAGATAGATCGCCAGGAACCCACTGCACTATTCGTGGGGCAAAATTCTATTCTAAGGACAACGTGTAACGTGCCTCGAATCCTCTACTATTTCTTGTCTTTAATTTTACATCTTTCTATTTGTATTTTTAGGAATTTATCCAACAATCTTAGAATAGAATTTTGTAGCTTCTGTCTACTTTCTATTTTCTAGTTGAAAAAATTCCTATCTACATGATGAACACCGTTGAAGAACTGACCACGAACATTCATAACTCCTCCAAACCGGAGAAGTTTGATGGCCTGAATTTTAAGAGATGGCAGCGTAGGATGACCTACTGGCTGACTTGCTTGAAACTGGTTAAGGTTCTCAAAGAACTGGAAATCCAACCTGACTTACACGAACCTGCCAGAACCTACGAATTAGAGTCCTACAATGAGACAGACTTTATCGGTCATGGTAAAATTCTTGGTTGTCTTTTTGACACCCTCTATGATATATACTACACTACCTCTACGTCCAGAGAGCTTTGGGAAGCTCTCGATAAAAAGTACTCCAATGAATGAGCGGGTTCTGAGATTCACATTGTTGACAGATTTTTAGAGTTTAAAATGGTAGATGAGAAGTCTGTTGTTGAACAGACTAATACCCTTCAAACTATCATACAAGAGATGTCTCAGAAAGACATGCCATTTGCTGATAAGTTTCTAATTGCTGCTTCATTAATAAACTTTCTCCATCCTGGAAGAAATTTGGTTTAAAACTAAAACATAATAAGGAACCCATATCTTTAGACGACCTGTTTGTATCCTTCCGCATTGAGGAAGAAGGTTAATATATGGTCGGAGGCAAAATGATCATGTCATGCATAGAACAGCGGGGCCGGCCAGAGGATGGACGAGTTAGACGACCGCTCTAGGCACCTAAATAGATAAACTCCCAAACATGGTCCAAAGTTACTTACTAGCCTAGTTCTTACGATGGGAAGACCTAAATAGACTCTAAATATGCATTTAAGTAGGTATTCCGTAGTAATGACTTTAATAGGAAGACGGTCCGAAAAAGGTCTACACCCATTTATATATAGTAAGATTTAGTGACCAAAATGACAATAACAAGATGTAATATTTTAGCAAATATTCCAACTACAAATATAAAAACTAGCATATACGTCCACTTATTTAAAAAAACTAACGTGACAGGGGGTCTTAAGGGATGTTGTGTTAGCTATGCTTGAGCAAAAGCTCAACTTCCCTCTTTCTTTAGTCCCACATCGGTTGGACCACCCCCTCCTTGCTTGTATATATTAGTTCTTCTCCTTTGCTTTCTTAAAGATGTTGTGTGGGGGACCCCTTGGGCTACACGCGCGTGCCGCCACCGCCCGGTTCGGCTCGGTTCAGCGCGCGTAACGGGTGCGGGTACGTGCCCACACCTGCGGGCGCCGAATGTCGATCCAATTTACTCTTCGGGCTGGGATCCAAAAAATCTTTTTGCTCCCCTTTAATTTTTTTGAACTTTTTTGATTCATTCAAATTTGCACGTTGAAGCTCATGTCCAGGTTCTTTGAACCTTGCAACAGCTCATTTGACAGCCATTCCTCCACGTTTTTATTGCTCCTTAATGGTCTGTTTATTATCCATTAAGTATTCTATCTGTGCTTATGTATAAGGGTATGCCTATTTAAAATGGTCTCCTCCTCCTTCATTTCATAACGAAAATACTCCTACATGAAACCTCTCTCTCTCAAACCACATTCTGGTCTCTAATTCCTTGCTCTAGGCAGAGCTAAGTTCGGTCTCTCTCTCCGAGTTGTGTGCAACGAAGAGAACCCGGTAGTCAGGGGGGTTTTATCGCTAGGAGCTTCCGAGAAACGTCTGCACATAGACCTCGGATCAACTCTTAGGGCAGTGCTTCGTGCACGACTTCCAAGAGGCCTGTAACAATTTAATTTTGTTTCTTTGTTCTCTTATTAACTTCTGGAAAAAAAAAATATATATATATATATATATATATATATATATATATATATATATATATATATATATATCAAAACTATTAACAATCTAAGAGTTGAGCCTACATATATATATATTATCTTTACCAAATAGCATATTCTGTGAACATATATTCTGTCAGCATATATTTTTTGTAGCAATTTTTACAAACAAATACTGTAGCAAACAAAGGCTTTTCTAATTGCTTACCAAACAAAGGTTTTCTTTTATTAACGAATATTTATTATAGCAAACTTGTCGTTCACTGTTCATTTAGCAAATTTGTTAACGAGTATTACTGCTTACATACCAAAGTGCAACATAAATTTTAATTGTTTTAAATTATATATTAATTAAGAATTGGTATTAGAAAGTACTATTCAAAGGACTATTCTATTAATAAAATAAAAGAATTTCTAATTTAATATTTGTAGCACATAAAATCTTGCTTAATATATATACCATCTTTGGTATTCATTATTATTATTAGCTCTACACTTACTTATTGTTAACTACAATATTGTTTAATTGAAACGACCTCAAGACAATAATAGTTAAGTATAATTGCAAATCTCTTTGAGTCTGAATCCTAAAAGTAAAGATCAATTTGGGAACAAGCCGAAAGGGTCCTTCTGTCAACCGGGTGTAAATAGCCCTAAGCGACACTGTATTTAAGTGTCTTCGGACCACCGCTAGCTGAGAACCGGCCCCTACAGCTAACCCAAATCAATCTACACTTGATAGACTAAAGATTTTAAGATTGGTTAGCAAAATCACTTGAACTATTATTCTAAATCATTAGACATTGTTATTGAGTAATTTCGTATCTTTCAGACTTTCCTCATTTGCAACTATGACTGGCAAGGATGAGACTTTTACTCCTAAACCTGCAAAATTCAACGGGACCTTCTTTAAGGGATGGCAAAGTCAGATAAAATTTTGGCTCACTACCTTAGGATTAATCTCAGCCATTGATGGTTCCACACCAATCACATATGACTTTGATGACACTGAGTCTGACATAGGTGTATCCAAGTCCTCTGGTTCCACTAGACCCAAGACCCCTAAGGAAATAGACTACCATTGCTTCCATAGAATTCTAAGCGCTTTGTATGAATCACTATATGACATATTCTTTGAATACAAAAGTGCAAAAAAACTTTGGGATGCTCTGGAAGATGAATATAGCTATGATGATGCTGGAATTGAAAGATTCAATTCCTCCTCATTCAACAGATACTTTATGGTATATAACAAACCTATAAATAACCAAATACATGAATCCCAAGAATACCTTAGGCATATTCAAGCCAAAGGTACTTTCTTCTCTACTGAGTATAAATAGCATGCTTAATAGACAAGCTTCCTCCTTCTTGGTCTGATGTCAAGAAAGACCTCATTTACACTCAGGGTGACCTTACCTTTGCTCAAGTCCTAAAGAAAATTAGAACAGAAGAACAAATTAGGCTAAGGTCTAACCCTAAGTCGGAGTCTAAAGCTAAGATAAACCTAGTAGAATCCCAAAGCAAACCCAAGCCTCATCATCACCACAAACCCAAAAGGAACCTCTTCAAGAAGAAGCAGAACCCTCAGCCTCACCACCAAAACCATCACCACAATAAACCAAGAACCTTTGGTCAAACTCAGGATCAGAAGAGATTTTGTTTTCTGTGTGGCAAAACAAACCATATAACCACCAACTGTTTCCATAGGAAGAAGGAAGCTGTCCAAAAGCAAACATGCTTCTCAACGGCTCTTCTAGTTCCTTTAGGTTTGTAAGCTATCAACCCTTAGTCAACATTTCTTACCATCCTGACGATTGGTGGTTGGATTCTGGAGCTAATGTTCAAGTTTTCTTTGATCGCTCATATTTTCCAAACTATCAAAAATCAAGTGGAGGAGGTGTAACTCTAGGAGATGGCTCACCGGCACAGATTATAGGAAGAGGAAGAATAGATCTAAAGATGACATCAGAAAAAACTCTGACTTTTCATGATGTGTTACATGTGCCGTCTATCAGAAGAAATTTAGTTAGTGGGTCTCTTCTTGTAGCTTCAGGGTACAAGATTGTTATGGAAGCAAATAAAGTAGTATTTTCTAAGAATGACTCTTTTATTGGAAAATAATTTGTAAGAGATAGTCTTTTTATTCTAAGTACCGTGAATAAAATTTCAGATCTTTCTTTTGTTGTTTCCAATTTAGAATCTTCAAATGTGTGGCACAGTAGATTAGGTCATGTGAATCTAGGTTCCCTAAGAAGGATGATGAACTTAGATCTTATTCCTAAAACTCCAATAGATGATAAACACAAGTGTGAGATCTGTGTTCAAGCCAAACACACAAAACTATCTTTCAAATCTGTAAAAATAAACTCTGACCTTCTAGAGCTAGTTCATAGTGATGTGTGTGACTCAAATAGGGTTTTGACCCGAGGCGGTATAAAATACTTTGTTACCTTTATAGATGATCATTCAAAGTATTGTTATACCTATCTACTTAAAACCAAAGATGAAGTTCTCGACAGGTTTAAGGTCTATAAATCTGAAGCTGAGAACCAGTTAGAGAGAAAGATTAAGATTCTTAGATCAGATCGTGGTGGAGAGTATATATCAAATATATAACCAATTTCTGTGAAGAACACGAAATAATCCATGAGGTAACTGCTCCATATTCACCACAGTCCAACGGAGTTGCTGAAAGGAAGAATCGCACTTTGTTAGACATGGTCAATGCCATGCTCCTCAGCTCAGGTGCTCCCGATAATTTGTGGAGAGAAGCATTATTATCGGCCTGTTACATCCTTAATAGGATTCCTAGTAAGTCAAATGATAAGACTCCCTATGAATTATGGAAAGGTAGAGCTCCTAGGATCCATTATCTCAAAGTTTGGGGATGCCTGGCTAAAGTAGGAATTCCTGAATCTAAAAAGAGGAGGATTGGACCTAAGACTGTAGATGTTGTATTCATAGGATATGCCCTAGGTAGCAATGCCAATAGATTTCTTGTTACTCACTCAGAAGTAAATAAAATCTCTAACAATACTATTATAGAAGCAAGAGATGCAATTTACTTTGAAAATATATATACTTTCAAAGATAGAATTTCTTCCTCTCCCTCTAATCTCTCTCTTACTCCATCCACCAGCTCTCATGTTCAAATATCTAGTTCACAACCCTAACAAAATATAGAACTAGAATGAGTAAAAGATAAAGAATTGAAAAGAACTTAGGAGAAGGTTTCTTCACCTTTTTGATAGAGGGTGATCCCTCAACTTATGAGAAGCAATATCTTCTCCCGATGCTCCTTTCTGGAAAGAAGCCATTAACAGTGAGTATAACTCCATCATGGAGAATAATACTTGGTTTCTAGCAGACCTACCTTTAGGTAGTAAACCCATAGGGTGTAAGTGGATATTCAAAAGGAAACTTAGAGCCGATGGTACCATAGAGAAATACAAGGCTAGATTAGTAGCCAAAGGTTTTACCCAGAAAAAGGGATTAGATTATTTTGATACCTACTCACCTGTAGCTAGGATCACCTCTATCAGAACCCTTCTAGCCTTAGCATCCATTCATAATATGTTAATCCATCAAATGGATGTAAAAATAGCATTTCTAAATGAGAACCTAGAGAAAAAAATCAACATGGAGCAACCTGAAGATTTTATTACTAAAGGCCAAGAATATAAAGTTTGCAGATTAGTTAAATCTCTTTATGGTCTAAAGCAGGCTCCCAAGCAATGGCACAACAAATTTGACATAGTCATCTCATAATATGGTTTCGTGTCAAATGAGTATGACAAATGTATATACTCCAAAAATTTAGATAAAAATTATGTCATCTTATATTTGTATGTAGATGACATCCTTATATTTGGATCATCACTAGAATTGATTACTAATACCAAGGACTATTTATCCAGCCAGTTTGATATGAAAGATCTAGGTGAAGCCAACTTGATTCTTGGCATGCAACTGTCCAAATTCAAGGAGGGCTATACTCTATCCTTAGCACACTCTATCGAGAAAATGTTAAAAAAATTGAGTATTTTGATAAGAAACATGCTCTTACTCCTTATGACAATAGTGTTGTTCTCAAAAAGAATGAGGGTTCTCCCATGGAACAACACAGATATTCTCAGATGATAGGTTTTCTCTTGTATATATCAAACAGGACCAGACCTGATATTGCATTTGCTATTGGGAGACTAAGTAGATATACTAGTAACCCAAATCAGTTACATTAGACAGCATTAGAAAGAGTATTTAGATATCTTAGGGGTACTCTAGATTATATGTTGCACTATACTAGACACCCTGATATCATAGAAGGTTATTCAGATGCAAACTGGATAACTGACTCACATGATGTAAAATCCACTACTGAATATGTTTTCACTCTAAGAGGAGCTACAATCTCCTGGGACTCATGTAAATAAACTATCATTGCTAGGAGTACAATGGACTCCGAAATGATAGCCTTGGACACTACATGCACAGAAGCCGAATGGCTAAGAAACCTCATTATGCATATACATGTTTCTATTAATCATGTTCTTGCAATTTCTACAAACTGTGATAATAAATCTGTTATGGAACTACTAAAGCATGATTTTGTGAATGCTAAGATGAACAGGCACCTGCAGCTGCGCTTCAAGTCTATAAAGAGCATATTGGGCAAATATGTGGTTCTTGACTATATAAAGTCAGAAAAGAACCTTGTAGACCACTTGACGAAGGGTCTGTCGAGGACTTTGATTCTAAAATCATCGAGGGGGGTGGGGTTAAGCCCATAAGTAAAGTCACCAGCAGTGGCAACCCAACCGAGTCTGACTAGATATCCCAAGAAGCCTGTTCAATGGGTAGGAACAAGCTGGACTTAGGTGACTTTTATGGAACCCTGACCCGAGATTAAAATCTCATTCTATAATGCCCAAGTGGCAGTACATGTGTACAATGTTCCCCATCCCTATGGTGACAGTGTTCTTGAGTGATATGGTTATGATGAGTTTTAAAAACTCTTAATAGGTCCAAGCTGATATGCGGGGTTGAAACATATCACCAACCCTTAAGGACTTACCTATGTAAGAGGTCGTGAAGACCGCGACTATGGGACAGGGCGATCCCAGACAACTCTCATAAATTTGGTATTAGTGCGCATGGCCAACCAAAAGCGCCAGACCCAGAACCTCTAGCGTATTATGTGTGCTATTTTCTGAATCTGGTAAAAGAAGTTTGATTCAAGGCATAGTTCATCAAGCACTTCTTTAGACAAAGACAATAGTCACTAAGTGAGATTCAAGGTTGTAGTCCATCTCATCTATGCATAGTATATACCTGCCCGAAACTCTTCCTTTTAATTTCTATGTCACTTCTATTTTTCGGAACTTGACCTTTGGGGTGGGGGTGGGGGTTTGTTAGCTATGCTTGAGCAAAAGCTCAACTTCCCTCTTTCTTTAGTCCCACATCGATTGGACCACCCCCTCCTTGCTTGTATATATTAGTTCTTCTCCTTTGCTTTCTTAAAGATGTTGTGTGGGGGACCCCTTGGGCCACACGCACGCGCCGCCGCCCGGCCCGGCTCGGCTCGGTTCGGCGAGCGTAACGGGTGCGGGTACGTGCCCACACCTGCGGACGCCGAATGCCGATCCAATTTACTCTTCGGGTTGGGATCAAAAAATTTTTTTTGCTCCCCTTTAATTTTTTTAACTGTTTTGATTCATTCAAATTTGAACGTTGAGGCTCATGTCCAGGTTCTTTGAACCTTGCAACACATCTTTTGACAGTCATTCTTCCACGTTTTTACTGCTCATTAATGGCATGTTTATGAGCCATTAAGTATTTTGTCTGTGGCTGTGTATAAGGGTCTGTCTATTTAAAATGGTCTCCTCCTCCTTCATTTCTGAACGAAAATCCTCCTACGTGAAACCTCTCTCTCAAACCACATTTTGGTCTCTAATTCCTTGCTCTTGACAGAGCTAAGTTTGGTCTCTCTCTCCGAGTTGTGTGCAACTAAGAGAACCCGATAGTCAGGAGATTTTACCACTAGGAGCTTCTGAGAAACGTCTGCACATAGAACTCGGATCAACGCTTAGGGCACTGCTTCGTGCACGACTTCCCCGGAGGCCGGTAACAATTTTATTTTGTTTCTTTGTTCTCTTATTAACTTCTGAAAAATAATATATATATATATATATATATATATATATATATATATATATATATATATATATATATATATATATATATCAAAACTATTAACATGCTGCTGGATCCTCTTCTTCCTTGTTCTTGTTGATTGTGCTAGCTCTTTCATTCATTGTGTGTTAATTGTGTTGTGACACCGAGGAGAGATGGGTAATTAGTAGAGAGGAGAGGAGAGGAGAGGAGAGGGAGAATATATTGTTGTTAAGTAGACAGAAGGAGCTGGGGAAGGGCTGGAGTTGATTTAGGCTAAGATTTGGGGGGTTTGTCGGCTGGCTAAGCATGAGGGTGTGGCAGGAGCATTGCACAGAGGTGAGGTTAGCTGTTTGGTTAGGAAGGTTTGCACGGAAATGGAAACATGCATGCAGAGCTAGCTAGGGTGGACTGAGTTTGCATGGGAAGGCACGAAAAGTGTAAGGAGTTTGGGGAGATGGAGTACGGATGCACAGTGAGCAGTGCAGCTGATTCACATGGGGTGCTGGACATAGGGGGGCGCTTAGTTGCGGATGAGAGATGCGGATTAAGGTGTTATGAGAGGGGAGATCATAGCAACATTTGCTGGAAAAGCATGCATGCTGCTGAGGGTTGCATAAGAATGGAAAACCATGCAGTCAACAGGTGCTTTAGCTCTTTACAATAGAAGAGAAGACAGAAAAAGGTGGGAGCAGGCTATCCAGAAGAAAAAAGTGTTACATGAAATAGGAAGGATGACTTGGAAAGAAAACGTTTTAAGTGTCAAAGTAACGTTGGTTCCAACATGTTCTCAAATAATAATACATAGGTTATAAAATTAAATTCTAGATGATAAATAAATACAGTATTATAAATCCCAAGTTGTATTTATATGATATAAACTACAATCAAATAATATTTCTCTATATAAGAGTACTGTTATATCTATATAAGATTGTCATATGGTAGTTTTTCTTTATTAGGTTATTTAAATCACGGAGTTTTACGTAACTGAAGCTATATTGGAAAGTTCATTCATAATTAATCAAGAAATATTCCATTAGTCGAATATATATTACTTAAATAATTTAATCTTAACTAATGATAATAATTATAACATCACTACCACAAATTTATTAGCAAGAAGGAAACAATGTCCATTTACAAAATATAATAGTTCAAATGCTTATTATATTAAATTGGAAATTTTCGAAAATCATGAGGTCTACATCAAGTTTTCGATCTTCTGGCCAATTCATTGTCCTCCTCCTCCTCCTCCTCCAGTAGGGTCATCCATATTAAGCGACTGAAAGTCCAGTTCATTAATGTCGACATCTTCATCTCTTAAGTGTAGAGTCCATTTTTAGGTACGAATCAAATTTTGAACGCAAACGTAGACTTCCAAAATATCTGGCAGCATCTTGGTTCTCTTCTTGCTTAGCATTGTTGAATTTGCACTAAAACAAGATTCTGATGCTACTGTAGACGTCGGGCCCATTAGAAGATCACATGCTAAAGAATAAAGTATGTGATAAGTTCTTTCGTGTCTTTTTTATCATTCTAAAATTGAAAAATACGATCCATAATCATCTTCATCATAACAATTTAGATACAAAGATAATTTTTGAGTTTGTAGGGATAATTTTTTTCGTGTCTTTTTCACCATTCTTGTAATTACCATTTTTTTAATATTAGACTCGACCATAAATAAAAAGTAGAGCCGGACCAACACTTGAGTACTAGTTGTGTGTTATGTATTTATTTTATGGACGGGTTCCAATTTTTCTAAAACCAATAAATCTTTCTTTTATATATATATATATATATATATATATATATATATATAATTTGAATACCATAGAGACGAGGAGAGCTAGGGAGAGATGATGAGAGCTAGAGAGATGATACCACCTTATATTAAAAATATAGTTTAAATATAAATTGAATATATTTTAATTAAAATTTGTTATAGCTATGTTTGTCGAACGTTGGATATATGTTTAGATAATATCATATAATTAGTTTAAATATAATTTGAATACGGAATATATTTTAATTTAGATTTTTAAGATGTATTTTTATATCCAAAAATTACATAGACATTTAGTTCCCCATTCTTTTAACCTTCGGAATCTTAAGATCATCCTTTCATGTCACAAAACAAATTAAAATTTATACATGAGTCTTAAGCGGATTTTGACAACAAAGAAGGCATCCTTTAGTTGACGATTGATCATTCCTTTCCTAGCTAGCCGTCTCTCTTCGTCATTCGGTTACTCCCTACTCCATATCCTCGCCGTTCCCTTTGGTTGCCTCAATTCGATTATTCACCTCACCTCGCTTGTCGTCCATTTTTGATAATATACTATATTAATACAAATGTTGCATTGACTTCTAGCTCGTGCTCTTTGTCTTCATAATCTGAAAACGGATCCTTTATTTCACAACATCAACTAGAGTTTTTAGCTTGTTCCAATTTTGGCCTATTCCCAAATTTGTTGAATTCCAAAACTTTTCCATTATACATTAGTCTAGGACTTTCGAAGAAAGCCATCTTTAAAGATTATTCTTTCATGTTGTATACTATTGAAAACCTTATTTTTAAATTCTATTTTTCTATCCCAAAATTACGTGATTTTTTATTTCTGACTCATTTTCACAACCGTATGTCGCAACTCTAATTACAATTTATTCTTAAGTTCTTCCTTGATTTAACGATTGACCATTTCTTCTTTACCGAACCGGCTCTCTTCGTCATTTGATTACTCTTTATTCTCACAGCTCCCTTTGGTCGCCTCGATTCGACAACTCGACTTTTATTTTTGATAATGCATACTATTCCCAAATTTGTCAATTTTCAAAAAAAATTCATAAGAAAGTATTGTTTTTAAAGATTCTTCTTTCACGTTTTATACTATTGAATGCAAACCTTATTTTTGAAGACCATTTTTCTAAAAAAAAATTATATGGATTTATAGTTCCCGACACTCATTCACCATTGTAGTCACAACACTAATTATAATTTATACGTGAGTCTTAAACGACTTTCGCCCACAAAAAAGTCATCATTGAGTTTACAATTGATCATTCATTTCCTATCAAGTCGTTTCTCTTCACAATTGGCCATTCTCTTTCATATCCAAAATTTTAAATATATATTTATATCAAATAATAATTAAAATATATTCAAATTTTATTTAAAATATTCTAATATAATTTAATTTTTATTTAATTTTTAGTAATATTCTTATTTGATACGTGTAATACAAACTTTTACGTTGCACATGAATTTACTATGAGGGATACTATTTCTAGGGTTATTTACACTAACTATCTCTAAGTTTTGGACTTATTATACGGAGCTATTTTTAAACTAATTACACTGACCACCCCTATGTTTTATGTTTATTACACGGGATACCCCTACTTTAAGATAAAAATGAACAGTTATAACACTACCTACCCCTATTTTTAATTTTTTTTTCTAAAGGGAGGAGTGGTCAATGTAATTAATTTAAAAATAGGGCTACCCGTGTAATAAGTTCAAAACTTAGGGGTAGTTAGTGTAAATAATCCTTATTTCTATTATGTTTTTTATTATCTTTTTAAAATTTTATGCAACATTCAAAGTTAAATTTAGTACCCTTTCAGATTCAAGCTTTGACTTGAACAAATATTTGTATTTTTTTTTTGAATTTTCGACGTAACGCTCGGGGCCCGGCTTAACGCTTGGGACTTTTGTGCACACTGCATTGCATGCTTGTGGGTCCAATACTTTCCAACTTCCACCATTTATAAATGGAAGAAATAATACGCCCTCGTGGCTCGATCCACTTGAACATATATTTGTAGTAATGCTGTAAGAGTACATCATGTATATAGCAATAGGCAACAAGAACATAATTAGCATACTTGTGTAGCTTTCTTATTAAACAAATATTTATATCTAAAATACATGTTGGTTATATCTTCAAATTAATCCAAATATTTATGTCGTTCACTTCTTTGACAATAATTGTACAATAGAAGGAAAACAAAAAAAAAGTTTCAAGATATAGCAGAACATCAAATAATTGATTATTACATCTTTTATAAACCAAGTTGATATTGCTTTTAGTTCGTCAAGTTCCTGTCGGAACTGTTGCAAATTGACTGCCAATTTTGAAAAATATTTGTCCATCGTTGTATTTGTGCTCAGTATGTGATCCTATTTTTTGATATGGAAAACATCAACCATAATGTAGGGCAGAAACTTCAAAACATTGGTTGTTACAACCAATATTTTTAATGCCAAATCCTCAATTAGAGTGGACAAATAATTTTTAAAGTTTCTGCCGTACATTATGGTTGATTTTTTTCATATAAAAAAATAGGATCACATACTGAGCACAAATACAACCGTAAACAAATATTTTTCAAACTTGGCAGTCAATTTGCAACAGTTCCGACAGGAACTTGACGAACTAAAAGCAATATCAACTTGGTTTATAAAAGATGTAATAATCAATTATTTGATGTTCTGCTATATCTTGAAACTTTTTTTTTTGTTTTCCTTCTATTGTATAATTATTGTCAAAGAAGTGAACGACATAAATATTTGGATTAATTTGAAGATATAACCAACATGTATTTTAGAAATAAATATTTGTTTAATAAGAAAGCTACACAAGTATGCTAATTATGTTCTTGTTGCCTATTGCTATATGCATGATGTACTCTCACACTGCATTGTATGCTTTTGGGTCCAATGCTTTTCAACTTCCACCATTTATAAATGGAAGAAATAATATGCCCTCGTGGCTCAATCCACTTGAACATATATTTGTAGTAATGCTTTGAGAGTACATCATGTATATAGCAAAAGGCAACAAGAACATAATTAGCATACTTGTGTAGCTTTCTTATCAGACAAATATTTATATCTAAAATACATGTTGGTTATATCTTCAAATTAATCCAAATATTTATGTCGTTCACTTCTTTGACGATAATTGTACAATAGAAGGAAAGCAAAAAAAAAAAGTTTCAAGATATTGCATAACAGCAAATAATTGATTATTACATCTTTTATAAACCAAGTTGATATTGCTTTTAGTTTGTGAAGTTTCTGTCGGAACTGTTGCAAATTGACTGGCAAGTATGAAAAATATTTGTCCACCGTTGTATTTGTGCTCAGTATGTGATCCTATTTTTTTATATGGAAAAAATCAACCATAATGTAGGGCAGAAACTTTAAAACATTGGTTGTTACAACCAATATTTTTTAATGCTAAATCCTCAATTAGAGGGAGTTTGGTACGAAGATTTTATATTTCTTTCCAGACAAATTTTGCATGAAAATTTTATTTCCTTGGTTAATTTGGCTTATACAAATTTATTTCTGAAATTTGTGATAAATATTTTACTCACAAAACATAAAAATTGTATCCCTTAATAAAAGGTAGGTATATTTATTTTTCTCCGGATAAAACTTTTTGTTTTTTTTTTGTTTTTTCTATACTTTTTGTTTTTTTTCATTTGTATCTAAGATTTTTTTTTTCGTTTCTTTTAAATTAATTATCATTTTGAATAAAAAAATCTATTTTTTTATACTTTTTTGAAGTTTCTCTTTGTCTCTCACTCTCTGTTTGTTTTAAAATCTTTTTTCATTTGTTTTTCATTTTTTTGTTTTAGTTTTTTAGTTTTGATTTTTTTTTCCTTCCTTCTATATTATTATATTTTTTAAAAATTCTTTTTTATTTGATTTTTCTAGTTTTTATAAACTTTTTTTTCCTTTTTACTTTTTTGAAAAAGGCATTTTTTTCTTATTTCTTTCTTTCTTTTTTTAATTTTTATTTTGTATATACTTCTTTTAGAAGTTTTATTCATTTATTATATTTTTTAAATTTTTTTTGTTTTCCTCTTTTTTTTTGCTTTAGAAAACATTTTGGGTTTATTCATCTACCCCCTTTATTTTTTTGTTTCAAAACAAAATTCATTTTTTGGGTGGACTTTTAGTTCCCGACACTTTTCCACGATCACAATCTTAAGTTGGTTTATGTCACAACACTAATTACAGTATATTCGTGATTCTTTGGGAGTTTTCGCTAACAAAGAAGTCATTTCTGAGTTGACAATTGACCATTCCTTCCCTTCCAAGTGTCTCTCTTCGTCATTCGATTACACCCTACTCACTAACATTACAAACTTTTTTTGGTCGCCTTGATTTGATTATTCAGGTCACTTCGATCGACTTCCATTATTGATAACATACACTATTTCCAAATTAGGCAATTTTTAATTTTTTTTCAAAATTTTTCAATTTTTTCTTTATACTAATGAATTTTAAAGATTGGGCGAACTTTCAAAGAAAGAATCGGGTTTTAAAGATTCTTATATTGTTGACTGAAAACCTAATTTTCAAATTCTACTTTTTTGTCCAAGGCTTATATGGACTTTTAGTTCCCGACTCTCTTTCTCCATCACAATCTTAAGTTCATCCTTTATGTCACAATTTTAATTACAGTTTATACTAGAGTCTTAGGTGGCTTTTGCGAACAAAGAAGTCACTGTATCGAGTCGTTTCTCTTCGTCATTCAATTACTCTTTACTCGGTATCCTTACTACTGCTCTCTTTGGTCGTCTTGATTCAATTATTCAACTCACTCCGCTTGCCTTCTTTTTTTGGTAACATAATTTACACATACAAAAACTTTATAGACATTTAGCTCTTGGCGCTTTGTTTCCATCACAGTATAAATGTTTTATAGTATTGACTAAAAACCTTATTGTCAAATTCTATTTTTCTATCCCAAAATTACATAAACTTTTAGTTCCTCGCTCTTTCACTCCATCGTAATGTTGTTTTCATCCTTTATGTCACTACACCAATTACAGTTTATACGTTAGTCTTAGACGGCTTTTGCCAATAAAGAATTCATCCTTGAGTATACGATTGACCATTCATTATCTACCGAACCGTCTCTCTTCGTCATTTGATTACTCTATCCTCACTACTCCCTTTGGTCGTGTGCTCTCTTTGGTCGTTTCGTTTCGATTATTCAGTTCACTCCTCTCTCGATTCATTTTTGATAAAATACTATATTCGTACAAAAGTTGCATGGACTTTTAGCTTGTTCCATATTTTACATGTTCCCAAAAAAATTCGATATTTCTAATAACTAGAACTTTCAAAGAAAGACTTGTTTCTTCTTTTGCCTTTTATACTCTATTGACTGAAAATCATATTTTCGATTCCAATTTTCAATCCCAAATACATGAACTTTTAGTTCCCGACGCTTTTCCACAATCGTAAATTCATCATTTATGTTACAACACTATTTACAGTTCGTAAGTCTGAGATGACTTTCGCCAACAAAGAAGTCATCCTTGAGTATACGATTGACCATTCTTTCCCTACCAAACCGTCTCTCTTCGTCATTTGATTACTCCCTACTTCATATCCTCAGTTCTCCCTTTGGTAACATCGATTTGATTATTCAACTTACTCTGTTCGTTCTTTATGTAACAATCTTAAGTTCTTCCTTTTGTCACATCACAAATTACAATTTATACATGCGTCTTAGGCGTCTTTTGCCAACAAAGAAGTCATCCTTGATTATATGATTTACCATTCCTTCTCTTCCCTACCAAGTCGTCTATGTTCGTTATTTGACTGCTCCCTACTCCTTATTCTCACTTCTCACTTTGGTTGTCTTGATTCGATTATTCAGCTCACTCTACTCGCCTTCTTTTTCCGATAACATAGTTAACTCATACAGAAGCTGCATGGTCTTTTTGCTCGTAGCTTTTCGTCACAATCACAATTTGAAGACGATCCTATATGTCAAAACATCAACTTTACCTTGTTCCAAATTTTACTTATTCCCAAATTTGTCCGTATTAATTTTTCTCTTCCATTATACTAATGATTAGAACTTTTGAAAAACGTTGTGTTATTTAATGGTTCTTTCACGTTTTATACTATTGACTGAAAACCTTATTATCAAATTCCATTTTTTATCTGAAAATTACTTTGACTTTTAGTTCCTGTCTCTTTGCCACCATCACAATCTTAAGTTCATCATTTAGATCACAACACCAATTACACTTTTTATGTGAGTCCTCTGCGACTTTTGCTAACAAAAAAGTCATCCTTAATTATACGATTCACCATTCATTCTCTATCGAGCGGTATCTCTTCGTCATTTGATTACTTTCTACTCCCTATCCTCACTACTCTCTTTGGTCGTCTTAATTCGATTATTCAGCTCACTCATCTCTTGATCAATTTTCGATAATATACTTTACTCATACAAAAGTTGCCTGGACTTTTATCTCTAGTCTCTTTGTCGCCATCACATTATAAAGTCGATTATTTATGTCACAACATTAAATATAGTTTTTACCTTGTTCCAAATTTGACATTCTCAAATTTATCGATTTCCAAAAAAATTCCACTATACTAATAACTAAAACTTTCAAAGAAAATCTTGGGTTCCTTAAAGATTCGTTCATGTTTTATACTATTAAATGAAAACCTTATTTTCAAATTCCATAATATAAAACCTTGTTCTTGACAGATTCTTTTGACCTATTTCCAAATTTGTCGATGTCTAATTTTTTTCCACTATACTAATTATAGAGTTTTCGAAGAAAACCTTGTTCTTGAAAGATTTTTTTTCTGGTATTAAAACTTTTTTCAAATTCCAATTTTTATCTAAAAATTACATAGACTTTAAGTTCCTGGTTCTTTGCCACCATCAGAATATTAAGTTCATCCACTAGGTCAAAAAATTAGTTATAGTTTATATGTGAGTCTTAGGCGGCATTCGTCAACAAAAAAGTTATCCTTGAGTTGATGATTGACCTTTCTTCCAATACCCAGCTGAATCTTTCATATCCTTACAACTCCCTTTGGTTGTCTACATTCGATTATTCAGCTCACTCTGTTCATCTTCATTTTTTGTAACATAATTCACTCATACATGACTTTTAGCTCATTTCTTTTCGTCTCCATCACAATCTAAAGTGGATCCCTTATATTACAACATCAACTTTACCTTGTTCCACATTTTACTTATTCCCAAATTTGACGATTTCCAAAAAGTTTCCATTATACTAATGTCTAGAACTTTAGAAGAAAGTATTGTTGTTTAATGATTCTTCTTAAACGTTTTATAGTATTGACTAAAAACCTTATTGTCAAATTCTATTTTTCTATCCTAAAATTACATGAACTTTTAGTTCCTCGCTCTTTCACTCCATCGTAATGTTGTTTTCATCCTTTATGTCACTACACCAATTACAGTTTATACGTTAGTCTTAGACGGCTTTTGCCAATAAAGAATTCATCCTTGAGTATACGATTGACCATTCATTATCTACCGAACCGTCTCTCTTCGTCATTTGATTACTCTATCCTCACTGCTCCCTTTGGTCGTGTACTCTCTTTGGTCGTTATGTTTCGATTATTCAGCTCACTCCTCTCTCGATTCATTTTTGATAAAATACTATATTCGTACAAAAGTTGCATGGACTTTTAGCTTGTTCCATATTTTACATGTTCCCAAAAAAATTTGATATTTCTAATAACTAGAACTTTCAAAGAAAGACTTGTTTCTTCTTTTGCGTTTTATACTCTATTGACTGAAAATCATATTTTTGATTCCAATTTTCAATCCCAAAATTACATGAACTTTTAGTTCCCGACGCTTTTCCACAATCGTAAATTCATCATTTATGTTACAACACTATTTACAGTTCGTAAGTCTGAGATGACTTTCGCCAACAAAGAAGTCATCCTTGAGTATACGATTGACCATTCTTTCCCTACCAAATCGTCTCTCTTCGTCATTTGATTACTCCCTACTTCATATCCTCAGTTCTCCCTTTGGTAACATCGATTTGATTATTCAACTTACTCTGATCGTTCTTTATGTAACAATCTTAAGTTCTTCCTTTTGTCACATCACAAATTACAATTTATACATGCGTCTTAGGCGTCTTTTGCCAACAAAGAAGTCATCCTTGATTATATGATTTACCATTCCTTCTCTACCCTACCAAGTCGTCTATGTTCGTTATTTGACTGCTCCCTACTCCTTATTCTCACTTCTCCCTTTGGTTGTCTTGATTCGATTATTCAGCTCACCCTACTCGCCTTCTTTTTCCGATAACATAGTTAACTCATACAGAAGCTGCATGGTCTTTTTGCTCGTAGCTTTTCGTCACAATCACAATTTGAAGACGACCATATATGTCAAAACATCAACTTTACCTTGTTCCAAATTTTACTTATTCCCAAATTTGTCGGTATCAAATTTTTCTCTACCAAGTCGTCTATGTAGTCATCACAATGTGAAGTCGGTCATTTATGTCACAATATCAATTACATTTTTTCCTTTGTTCAAAATTTGACATTTTCACAAATTTGTCGGTTTCTAATTTTGTTTTCATTATACTAATGACTAGAACTTTTGAAGACAGTCTTGTTCTTTAAAGATTCTTCTTTCACGTTTTTCACTATTGACCAGAAACCTTATTTTCAACTTTTATTTCACTATTGACCAAAAACCATACAAAAATTACATGGATATTTAGTTACTGCTCTTTTCCACCATCGCAATCTTGAGTTCATCCTTTTGTCACAACACTAATTATAATTTATATGAGAGGCAAATTGGTCAAAAAAAATCGTCCTTGAGTTGACGATTGACCATTTATTGCCTCCATAGACGCTTCTCTTCGTCATTCGATTACTCCATACTCCCTATCCTCAATGCTCCCTTCAGTCGCCTAGATATTATGCTCACTCCGCTCACATTTTTAACAAGATATTTTACTCATACAAAAGCTTCATCAACTTTTAACTCGTGGCTTTTTGTCACAATTACAATCTTAAGTCGATCATTTATTTCACCACCTCAACTAAGTTTTTGCCTTGTTCCAAATTTGACCTATTACCAAATTTGTCTATTTCAAACTTTTTGTTGTTGGTCTACCGCTGCAAGCAGTGCTCAGTCTGTCCAGAGCGATACGACAAGTTCTGGAGAATCTGGAGGGACGGGTTCAAACGATATGACTGAGAAGCTCATGCATCTAATGGAGGTACAGCAACAGCAAGCTGCCACTCAACAGGCGCAAACTGCCACTCAACAGGCACAAATTCAAGCGCAGTTCACTGCACAACAAAAGCAGATGGATACCATTATGCAATTGATCGCATCTTTGGTGCCCAGCAACGGCACAGCCACGGTGACACCTGTCGCACCGCCAGTTGTGGTAGTAGAAGATGAATCTGAGAAAATACAGCCTTCTGCTAAGAATTCCTGTAGAGCGGCTGAGTTCACTAAGATGCACCCACCAACGTTCAACGGACGAGCGAAACCGGACGTGGTGATGGGATGGATTGTAAAACTCGAAGGACTCTTCAACCTGGTTGGCATTAAAGAGTCCAAACGAGTGGCTTGTGCATCGGTGCAACTGGAACTGGGAACACACGATTAGTGGAAAGCCACCAAGCAAGGAATTTATGATGCAAATCCCAACTGTAAGATCACCTGGGAGATGTTCAAATATGCCTTCATTGAACTTTATATCACAAGGGCCGTGCGGCAACAAAAGGAAGACGACTTTAGCAATCTAGTACAAAAAAGTATGTATGTTGATGACTATGATTCAGTGTTCGCAAGACTCGCAAAGTTTGTCAGACACTTCTTGCCTAACCAGCAAGCGTGATGCTATCGTTTTCAGAAAGGTTTGAATGACGACCTGCGTAGGGATGTCATAAATCAAAAGTGCTAGTCCCACCGGGAATGTTATAAATCTGCCCTTAATAGCAAACGGATCTTTGGACACAATTCACAAAAGACAAATGTACAGACTGTAAAACCCCGTTCCGCTCTAGCGGACTGCCGTCTCAAACGGCAATAGTATAACTGTCCCGACCCGTCTTGCCTCAAACGAGAAGCAAAGGATATCCAGACTTGTCCCTATAGGATCTAGCTTAGGCTTTCATAGGCTCGCTTGACGTAACGCTCTACCGAGGCGAATCATCGCTAAGGTGGGTGGCTACGGTGAACTTGTCTTTGCTTAGCCAGCACACATAAAATATGGAATATTCATGCTAGTCGCTAGGTGATTCACCCCCTGCGTGCTAAAAAAATCCAACGCACCTAGCTAAGGGAATAATCCCAACTTGTATCGCTTATGCTAGAACATGAAAATTGAAATATTGCTTATATCCAGACCCTCGCATGCTAAGTCCCTAACGGTTTCATCTCTCGGCTTACCTTCGGGTTCGAGCAAAACGTGTTTACTTATGTTCCTTAGAAACGCATGCTTGCCTGCTTACGAATGTCTAACGTTACTATATTGTGCAATGTATAAGCTCAATCCTGAATGCATGAATGGAACGTAGATGCAATATAAATAAATCATGCAATACTGCTTGTCTTGTACTCACGTAGCCTTCGGGCGATAATTCACGTAGCCTACGGGCGATAATCACGTAGCCTCCGGGCGATAAATCATGTAGCATACGGGCGATAATCACGTAGCCTCCGGGCGATAAATCACGTAGCCTACGGGCGATAATCACGTAGCCTCCGGGCGAATGAATGTTATTGTTCGATCACGGACAACTTGTGCACAAGGTATAGTTCCTGCGGGCGACTGCTGGGGCACTGGCACCGTTCCGGCTCCGGACGGAACTCACGTTTAGTCTCACGTACTTGGACGGGGTGGTATGCAGCACCTCTCATATTTGCACGTAGCAAACCATCCTCGTCACAGACTAGTCCTTTATGGCAATCAAGACAGTGATCATCAAGTATATTTGAACCTGTTGCATATTAACTTGTGTCTTCGTGGCAGGGAAGGCAGGGTAAGTTGTGCAGGTGATTCAGATAGTCAGGTAAAAGACACCGAACGATGTCAAGTAGATTTCAAGTAAATCATTGTACGCAACACACCCGATACTCCTGTAAATCGTATACTTGTAACGTGATCTTGCCCACAACATCGTGTTTGCATATGCTATGCCTCCTGAATGTTTATACTTGCCCGTGCTTGAATTTATAATATTTGCCTTGGACAGGGAAGGTAAAATGGTAAGTCTCACCGTGTTTCCTCTAACATCGCATGATGCACTGCCCGACACGTTAGGCTATTCAATACTTGCATGAAACTGATCCTAAGGCAACTAGAAAGACAACTTAATAGTTGTGCACGGAACCTGTATTACGTGTTTGGATTTGGCGAGCGGGCGAGTAGCTTCCCCACCAGTGCATTCAATGTACTGATAATCCACCAGTTTGTATACAGGGTACGGGAGAACCTCGTTCGGTGCGGATACCTCCTTCGTACGTGCTAAGGCGTGACATCTCTCTGAAGCAACGGTGCGTCCGGAACTGAAGCACATATACAAGACATAATATTGTGAACATTGCTTGAACGTCGCCTGAATATCGCCTGTACAATCATTCCACAATTGTAGCCACTTGGCACGATTTTATGTTTCAGTGAGAGAGGCTTGAGCGACTTGTAATCTCGGCTATACGTCGCCTGTAACACATGTTTATATCAATAAAAGAGCTTGCTTTACTTCAACTTGTGTTTCAATGCTTCCGCTATATTGTCGACTCGGTGAACCTGTTACCAAATCGCTATGCATTTATGACTACGCTGCACTCGGACAATCTGTGCGACTCTGTGGCTTAGAACTTTTGCTGCCAGCCAATGAACCATGGCCTTGCACGGGCGTGGATCACGCTCGTGCGGCATCACGCCTGGATGGGTCAAGCGAACGTTCCACGGGAGCGCTGGCGAGAGTGATTCCCGCCTAGCGGGAACGGCCGATTTGCCTGCGGGAGATCGGGGCGTGACATAGTAGTATCAGAGCCTGGCTTCTATGCCTTTGGCCTTCAATTCGATTATCTCAGTTTCGAAAGCTCGTTCGTGGGTTATGTGCTCGCTCTCTCTCAATGCCTCGATGGGATGTTCCAATAATAAGTCAAAATACTTTCAAAATGCGTTTTGAATGATATGATATGCTTGCTTGTATGTTGCTGTGCTGCGAGTGGCCTTTGTGCCAACCTGTGCGAACCCTTGAGAGTATCGCTAGTAGCTTGTCCGATTTCACTAACTCTAAGTTTGGTTGAATGCATCTATTCGAGGGACGCCTTGAAATATTGCACCATCCAAGACTTAAGAAAAAGTGGAACTCGAGTGCTAAGACTTCGCTATCACTAAGCTGGTTGACGTGCTCACGCTAGAAATGCATTTCGAAAGTGCGCACGATCCATTCTAAGCGATATGCTGATTTTGACGCTTGTGCAAGTGAATATCCAAATGAACAAGTACAATGACTTGTCTAGGATTGCCTCAACCCTAGATTACTGTTTGTCCTCAGTAAGTCTCGAGGACGAGACTTTTTCTGAGTTAGGTAGGATGTAACACCCCGTTCCGCTCTAGCGGACTACCGTCTCAAACGACAATAGTGCAACTGTCCCGACCCGTCTTGCCTCAAACAAAAAGAAAAGGATATCCAGACTTGTCCCTACAGGATCCAACTTAGGCTTTCAGAGGCTCGCTTGACGTATCGCTCTACCGAGGTGAATCATCGCTAAGGTGGGTGGCTACGGTGAACTTGTCTTTGCTTAGCCAGCACACATAAAATATGAAATATTCATGCTAGTTGCTAGGTGATTCACCCTTGCATGCTAAAAAAATCCAACGCACCTAGCTAATAAGGGAATAATCCCAACTTGTATCGCTTATGCTAGAACATAGAAATTGAAATATTGCTTGTATCCAGACCCTCGCATGCTAAGTCCCTAAGGGTTTCATCTCTCGGCTTACCTTCGGGTTCGAGCAAAACGTGTTTACTTATGTTCCTTAGAAACGCATGCTTGCCTGCTTACGAATGTCTAACGTTACTATATTGTGCAATGTATAAGCTCAATCCTGAATGCATGAATGGAACATAGATGCAATATAAATGAATCATGCAATACTGCTTGTCTTGTACTCACGTAGCCTTCGGGCGATAATTCATGTAGCCTACGGGCGATAATCACGTAGCCTCCGGGCGATAAATCATGTAGCCTACGGGTGATAATCACGTAGCCTCCGGACGATAAATCACGTAGCCTATGGGTGATAATCATGTAGCCTCCGGGCGAATGAATGTTATTGTTCGATCACGGACAACTTGTGCACAAGGTATTGTTCCTGCGGGCGGCTGTTGGGGCACTGGCACCGTTCTGGCTCCGGACGGAACTCACATTTAGTCTCACGTACTTGGACGGGGTGGTATGCGGCGCCTCTCATATTTGCACGTAGCAAACCATCCTCGTCACAGACTAGTCCTTTATGACAATCAAGCCAGTGATCATCAAGTATATTTGAACCTATTGCATATTAACTTGTGTCTTCGTGGCAGGAAAGGCAGGGTAAGTTGTGCAGGTAATTCAGATAGTCAGGTAAAAGACACCGAACGATGTCAAGTAGATTTCAAGTAAATTATTGTATGCAACACACCCGATACTCCTGTAAATCGTATACTTGTAACGTGATCTTGCCCACAACATCGTGTTTGCATATGCTATGCCTCCTGAATGTTTATACTTACCCGTGCTTGAATTTATAATATTTGCCTTGGACAGGGAAGGTAAAATGGTAAGTCTCACCGTGTTTTCTCTAACATCGCACGGCGCACTGCCCGACACGTTAGGCTATTCAATACTTGCATGAAACTGATCCTAAGGCAACTAGAAAGACAACTTAATAGTTGTGCACGGAACCTGTATTACGTGTTTGGATTTGGCGAGCGGGCGAGTAGCTTCCCCACCAGTGCATTCAATGTACTGATAATCTACCAGTTTGTATGCAGGGTACGGGAGAACCTCGTTCGGTGCGGATGTCTCCTTCGTACGTGCTAAGGTGTGACATCACTCCTAAGTAATGGTGTATCCGGAATTGAAGCACATATACAAGACATAATGTTGTGAACATCGCCTGAGCGTCGCCTGAACATCGCATGTACAATCATTCCACAATTGTAGCCACTTGGCACGATTTTATGTTTCAGTGAGAGAGGCTTGAGCGACTTGTAATCTCGGCTATACACCGCCTATAATACATGTTTATATCAATAAAAGAGCTTGCTTTACTTCAACTTGTGTTTCAATGCTTCCGCTATCGACTTAGTGAACCTGTTACCAAATCGCTATGCGTTTATGACTCCGCTGCACTCGGACAATCTGTGCGACTCTGTGGCTTAGAACTCTTGCCGCCAGCCAATGAACCATGGCCTTGCACGGGCGTAGATCACGCTCGTACGACATCACGCCCGGATGGGTCAAGCGATTATCCCGCGGGAGCGCTGGCGAGGGTGATTCCCGCCTAGCGGGAACGGCCGATTTGCCTGCGGGAGATCGGGGCGTGACACAGACTTCCCGTACCAATTTCAACAAGCGACCTCATAAAATGGGAGGGTCTAGAGTGCCAAAGCGTCCACACACATCCGAGCACAGGGGTCCGCCATAGGGACTGCATTGCCATCGGTGCGGCAAGATGGAACATCGGGTGACTGAGTGTCGAGTCATAGAATGTTTCAAATGTGGCCGCTTGGACTATAAAGTATTTGACTATCGAGACGCAAGGCCGATCTTCAGACAACTGCCAAACCAGAACAAGGGACCTCCAGCACATGTCGCCAATGTTGTACCAGTGAACCCACAACTCCAGGGTGCCCAAGACCGAGTCTATGCATTGACTCGGGATGAGGCATCTACCTCCGACACTGTTGTGACAGGTACCTTACTTTTCAAAGATTTGTCCGTTGAGTCTTATTCGATTCAGGTGCTAAATAGTTTCATATCTGCTGATTTCTTTGTTCAGAATAAATTAGCTTCTACTCCATTAAATATGAACCTTTGCCTAAGTACCCCTTCGGGAGTCGACATGCCCACCAATGCGATCTGTAGGGACGGCTATATTTATATCAGAGGCATGAAGCTTTCCTTAGATGTCATTGTCCTATACATTAAGGAATATGACATTATTCTCGGAATGGACTAGTTGGGTGCTTGCCATGCAATAATCAAGTGCGCGAAGAATTGAGTCATATTTCGTCTACCCGGCGAGGCAGACTTCTACTATTCGTGCAGCGCTACACCGAAGACGGCGATGCTGATATCAGTAGTTACGGCTAGACGCATGTTGTATTCAGGCTGTGAAGGGTACTTAGCCTCTGTTAGAGACATACGACAGGAATGTGCAGATGCAGCTCAATATGATGTCATAGCAGATTTCTCCGACGTATTTCCGGACGAGCTGCATGGAATGTTTCCTGATCGAGAGATCAAATTCTCCATTGACACATTTCCAGATACGCGATCGATATCGAAGGCACCCTACCGAATGGCCCCGACAGAGCTAAAGGAACTGAAGGTGCAACTACAAGATCTGTTGGACCGAGGATACATTCGCCCAAGCGTTTCTCCATGGGAAGCTCCGGTATTGCTCGTAAAGAAGAAGGACGAATCCATGCTGCTGTGCATAGACTACCGAGAACTGAATAAGGCTACCGTGCAGAACAAATACCCGTTACCAAGAATAGATATGTTTGATGAACTACAAGGCGCAACCGTAATCTCTAAAATCGATCTCATGTTGGGCTATCACCAGTTGAAAATTAAATCTGATAACATCCCCAAGTCAGCGTTCCGAACCCGATACGGGCACTATAAATTTCTTATAATGTCGTTCGGCTTGACGAATGCCCCAGCAGCTTTCATGGATCTGATGAACCGTATATTTCGGCCGTTTATAGACAAGTTTGTGGTTGGACGACATACTAATCTATTCCAAGAATGAGACGAAACAAAAGGAACACCTGAAGATCGTGCTGCAGACGTTACGGGAGCATCGGTTGTTCGCAAAGCTCAGCAAGTGTGAGTTCTGGTTGAACATCATGGCATTCCTTGGACATATTATCTCGGCATAAGGCATCGTCGTAGACCCAAAGAAGATAGAAGCGGTGGTGGATTCGAAGCAACCTACGTCAGCCAGTGAAGTTCGTAGCTTTCTAGGCCTAGTAGGATACTACCGTAGTAGCTTCGTGAAAGATTTTCCTAAATTGGCCTCGCCTTTGACTCGCCTTACTCAGAAAGGGATTGAATTCAAGTGGAGTGACGAGTATATGATCGTCTGCTTTGGGCACCAAGCTAAAGTTCAGTACCGCATATCACCCTCAGACTGACAGCCAGACAGAAAGGACGAATCAGATACTTGAGGATATGTTGCGACTGTGTGTGATCAATCTAAAGACTAGTTGGGACACACACCTTGCGTTAGCGGAGTTCGCATACAACAACAGTTACCAATCGAGCATCCAGATGGCACCGTACGAAGCGCTCTATGGACGGAAGTGTCGATCTCCAATCTATTGGGATGAAGTCAGAGAGCGACAGGTACTCGGGCCAAAGCTGGTGGAGCAGGCCATTGAGAAAGTCTGTTTGATTCGAGAAAGACTCTGCACTGCGCAGAGCCGACAGAAAAGCTATGCCGATGCTCACCGTAGACCCTTGGAGTTTATGGTCGGGGATCACATCTTCTTGAAAGTGACACCAATGCGTGGAGTAATGCGCTTCGGTATTAAGGGCAAATTGAGTCCCAGATTTGTTGGCCCTTTTGAAATACTTGAGTGAGTGGCAGATGTGGCCTATCGGATTGTACAACCCTTCCCCCTCCCTCCCCCCCGTCCTGGCTGAAGTGCACGATGTCTTCCATGTCTCTCAACTTCGGAAGTATGTGCATGATCTGAGTAATGTGGTTAGCTTCGATCAATTGGAACTGCGCACGGACTTATCGTACTCAGAGGAGCATGTGCAAATTTTGGATCACGAGGAGAAGGTGCGACAGAACCGTAAAATGTCCTTGGTTCGCGTGTTGTGGTGAAACCATTCAGTAGATGTCACGCCGCAGTCCCAAGATACATGGGACCAGGCCACGTGGCAAAGGCCAACTAATACGACTTCGAAGAATTTTTCCCAATTTAATGGACCCAACGAAGCGTACTACGCTATCCTAAAATACTATCAAGTCCAATATGCTATCATACAGCAGGTAAATGTCTAATCTCATCTACAGAATAAAATTAAGAAGTGCTGAAATAAATACTGAAAATAAGTGCGGAATCTGAAAGTCATAAATACAATCCAAATAAGTCTGATGGGGACAAACCCACTGAAATACAACAATGAAATAAAAGTACGGAAAGTAGGAAGATAACTAGACTAGAGCATCAACTAGCTAGATAAAGACTCTCTAACCCAAGGTAGCAGCGTACCGTAGTAGGTTCGTGATTTTTTTTTCTAAATTGGCCTCGATTTGACTCGCCTTACTCAGAAAGGGATTGAATTCAAGTGGAATGACGACAGCGAAGCTAGCATTCAGGACCTAAAGCAACGGCTCATTTTTGCTCTGATACTTGCACTTCCGGATTGAGTAGATGAGTTTCAGACATACAGTGATGCTTTGAAACTCGGCTAGGGTGTGTTCTCAAGCAGATGGACAAGGTGATATCATACGCCTCAAGACAATTGAAGTCGCACGAGAAAAACTACCCAACACATGACTTGGAACTGGCGGCAATTGTGTTCGTCGCACTGAAGTTGTGGCAGTATTATCTATATTGCAAAATTTACACAGACCACAAGAGCCTCAAGTACCTATTCACCCAATGGGAACTGAACCTCCGGCAGTGGCGCCGGCTAGAACTGATAAAGGACTACGACTTGACGATCACATATACGTCGGACAAGGAAAATATCGTTGTTGATGCTCTGCGTCGAAAGCACGTGGGCTCGCTATCCATAATCAGTCGTTTGCTTGAGGATCTAGAGGCAATGGGCATCGAATTTCAAGTTCGGCATCGAGGAATGCAGCTGGCTCCAATCTATCTTGAGTCGAGTTTGCGTGATAGCTGCTCAGAGGGACGATCAGTTCCTAACGAAGGTGCGTGGGCTGATCTCGACAGAAAAGACGTCCAACTTCATGAAAGGCGATGGGACCTTACAGATGAAAGGAAGATTATGCGTCCATAGCGATCCAGAACTCCGAAAGAAAATCATGACAGAGACACAATATGCGAAGTATTTCTTACATCCGGGGAGCACCAAGATGTACCAGGACTTGCAAAGGACCTTCTGGTGGCACGATATGAAGCAGAATGTGGCGACCTTTGTGTCATAGTGTATGGCCTGTAAACAGGTGAAAGCTGAACATCAGAGGCCCGGCGGGAAACTGCAGAACCTCGCTATTCCAGAGTGGAAATGGGATATCGCTATGGATTTTATAGTGGGCTTTCCAAAGACGTCGCGGGGCATGATACGATTAGGGTCATAGTTGATCGTTAGACCAAATATGCCCACTTCCTCCCTATCAAGGTTACATGGAGCGTCGATCGGTTAGCACAGATTTACATTGACGAGATTGTCCGACTACACGGAATACCCGTCTCAATCGTCTCGGACCGCAACGGACGTTTTTATCTCGTTTTTGGACTAGCCTACCGTCTGTTTTGGGCACCAAGCTAAAGTTTAGTACCACATATCACCTCCAAACTAACGGCCAGACAGAAAGGACGAATCAGATACTTGAGGATATGTTGCGACTGTGTGCGATCGATCTAAAGACTAGTTGGGACACACCTTGCGTTAGCGGAGTTCGCGTACAATAACAGTTACCAATCAAGCATCCAGATGGCACCGTACGAAGCGCTCTATGGGCGAAAGTGTCGATCTCCAATCTGTTGGGACGAAGTAAGAGAGCGAAAGGTACTCGGGCCAGAGCTGGTGGATCAGGTCGTTGAGAAAGTCTGTTTGATTTGAGAAAGACTCTGCACTGCACAGAGCTGACAGAAGAGCTATGTCGATGCTCATCGTAGACCCTTGGAGTTTATGGTCGAGGATCGTGTCTTCTTGAAAGTGACACCAATGCGTGGAGTGATGCACTTCGGTATTAAGGACAAATTGAGTCCCAGATTTGTTGGCCCTTTTGAAATACTTGAGCGAGTGGCAGATGTGGCCTATCGGATTGCACAACCCCCACTCCCCCCCCCCGCGCCCTGGCTGAAGTGCAGATGTCTTCCATGTCTATCAACTTCGGAAGTATATGCATGATCTGAGTCATGTGGTTAGCTTCGATCAATTGGAACTATGCACGGACTTATCGTACTCAGAGGAGCCTGTGCAGATTTTGGATCACAAGGAGAAGGTGCTGCAGAACCGTACAATGTCCTTAGTTCGCGTGTTGTGGCAAAACCATTCAGTAGATGTCACGCCGCAGTCCCAAGATACACGGGACCAGGCCACGTGGCAATGGCCAGCTAATACGACTTCGAAGAATTTTTTCCAATTTAATGGACCCAACGTACGCTGTCCTAAAATACTATCAAGTCCAATATGCTATCATACAGCAGGTAAATATCTAATCTCATCCACAGAATACAATTAAGAAGTGCTGAAAAAAATACTAAAAATAAATGTGAAATCTGAATGTCATAAATACAATCCAAATAAGTCTGATGGGGACAAACCTACTGAAATACAGCAATGAAATAAAAGTACGGAAAGTAGGAAGATAACTAGACTAGAGCATCAACTAGCTAGATAAAGACGCTCTAACCCAATGTAGCAGCGTACCCCAAATCACAGAAACTCCTCTGAAAGTGCCTCAAAGTCCTCAGCCACGAATCATGTCTTTACTCCTGCTCCGTAGATGGTCGAGTACAAGTGCTCGTCCGGATCTGGAAGGGAACGAGGTCCTCAGAGGGACGTAACAAGATACAAAAATACATACCATAAAGTAATATTGTGTAAACTCGAGGGTGAACTAACCAGCTAAGTGAAATGCAGTTAAAGACAACCTTGGTACATATGGGTAGGTAAAAGGTATAAAGCGTAGCGTCAAGCCAGAGGCTAAGTACCTGGCATTAGCTGTAAACTGGATGTCAGGAGTATATGCTGACTACATCACCGATCATAATAGCGCACAGCTAGTAACCTCTGCCGGATGTATCGACAAGCCGGATGTATCGACAAGCATATACGCCCATAACCGGGTAGCACTGAGCCCATAACCGGGTAACACATGGTCCATAACTGGGTAATACTGAGGCTTACGACCCCGTAGTTTACTCTGAAACAACGGTAGCCAAATGTCTATCCCATACGCCTACTAATTGTCTTCCCCGCCCAATACCAATGTACAAGTCGCGAATACAACGTGGACATCTCGTACTATAATGCAAGTCACTAAAGAAATATACAACTAAGCTAAATACTGTCACGCGTGCTGCTCACACCGATGGCCAGTCGAGTATGAAACACGCATCCCTATATGAACTCACTCCGTGATGTACAATGAAACGTGTCAAGGCCTGGGGAGTCATATTGATAACTCCACAACTTTAGGTGCGTCCACTAGACACTAGGTCAGACACAAGTCCTAATGTCAACGCCTTCGTTGACTGCACCCGAGTCGTTCTCGGACGTGCACAATTATATAATATTAAAATAATAAAACAGGCAACTATTAATAATATCTGCATTTAAACAGTACAACAAAGCAAGGTATACTTGCCTGGAACTCTGGTGTGCACAAGGATCCGGAACTCGCAGCCAAGGTAGAATCGTCTTGGGTGCCTATGAATAAATAACAATAAATATCAATCACTACATTACACTATGATAATCATGTACAAAAGTACAACTTACGCAACGTCATGAGTTACGCAGAGACTAAATCAAATAAATGTTCAAACTAAATACGTTGGCTAAGGTTGACTAGTCAAGGATCAAGGGAGTAGGGGTACACTTAGTTTACTTGTCCCACTGCATTTTACAAGTCATCCTATGTATCATTTCTCATATGTTACAATCACGGTCACAGCTATGATTCGTGTAGGTGCTAAGTTGCACCTTTAATACAGGGGTACTAGGGATCCTACTTACTAACATTTTCAGGACACGTCTGATATGGGTAACCATCTAGGTCTCCATGTACGGGTACGTCATGTCCTCAGATACCGTGCACAGCGAGACAATTAGTTACCAAAATACGTTGCAATTTGAAATAACGTGTAACACTAGACACATGTCTTAGATATTATGTTAGTGCACGAAGGAAAGTTTTAGTCTAAACACCTAGGTCAACACAAATATATACCATGTTAATAACCAAGTTTTCTATGAAATAATACTAACACCAACCACTACACACATATAAACACGCACTAGGTATTATGTTTCACACATAAATATTTATCCATGCAATAATCAAGGAGGAGGAGTACGATGCAAACCTAGGTATGCTCGACTAGGAGGGGGTGATGTACGTCCGCGACTAGAGGGCGACCTGACTCCGGCGGGTGCACAATACAGCAACAGCAGCGGCAAATGCAGCAGCTCGCAGCGGCTTGGTGGCGGTGGCGGGTTGTTGGTGGTGGCGGGTTGGTCGTGGCAGGGTGTGCTGCCGGTGGCGGTGGCCGTAGGGATGGAGGTGGTGATGGGGTGATGGTGATGGTGATGATGGGTGTTGGTGATGGCGACGGTGATGGGAGTGGTGGAGATGGGCTGAGAAGAGGCTGGTCGTGGGGACTGGTGATGGTGATGATGGTATAGGAAGTGGTGGAGATGGCCGTTGTGGTGGTATATATGGGCGGAGAGGGAAGTCGGGTGGTGATGGAAGTGGTGGAGATGATGGTGGCGTTCGGGATGATGATGCTGGTGCGATGGTGACGGCGGTGACGGGAGTGGTGGAGATGGTTGTAGTGCCGGGGTGACTATCGTGGGTGGTCGGAGAAGGCGGTAGGGAAGTCAGGGAAGAAGGGAGGTGAGGTGGTGGTGCTGTGGTGGTGGAAAGGAGACGGCCGGAGGAGGAGGGTCGGAGGAGTCAGGAAAGGAGAGGTCGGGGAAGGAGCGGCTGTCGCGGAGGAGGTAGGTGGCCGTAGTGGTGATGGCTTCTCGGAGGAGGAGGTGGATCGGGGGATGAAGTCGGGGACTGTGGTGACGGCGAGGTGATGGCCGGAGTTAGAGGGAGGTGGCCGGATGAAGAAGAAGGAGGTGTAGTTTGGTTTTAGGGTTTCGGGTAGGGTGATGACTGTGGTTTATTTGGAGAGAGGAAGTAGGTGTTATGTAGGAGAGAGAGAGAGGAGGTGATATGTGTAACATCCCGTTCCGTTCTAGCAGACTGCCGACTCAAACGGCAAAAGTGCAACTGTCCCGACCCGTCACAAAGCTTCGAAGGCTTCTAAACTCCGATGATCCTACTGAGGCACTCAAAGTCTTATTTATACTACAAATCTGAGGGGGGATAACCTATTATCACCAGTTGGTTAACCGGTGCCTGTCATGTGTAATGATGGCAGTCATATCCTGATCACATCCTTTCTTAGTGGAGAATCTTTATCATTAAAGAGATCACATCCTTTTCCTTAGTGGAGAATCTTCATTATTAAGATAGTGCGGCATCTATTCTGTAGTACTCCTCTTAGTGGGAAATCTTTTATGAAGGCGGGGACAAGGTGCTGTCCAGCGTGTCCTGTTGGTCATGATGGCTGTTATTACTTTCTGAATTGTCAGGAATACTTTCGGACTGGTAGTCACTGTTGTCATAGTGGTCGGTACTATTATTGTCAGATATGCTTTCATTGTGGTTGTCTTCGAGCCATATGGAAATTCTACGGACCGTAAGTGGATTACTCCTATCATGTCGGATTTCCATAATCTGCTCCCGTTCCTTAATCAGAGAGCTAACCATTATCTCTCTATCCTGAATAGTTCTTCTAAGTTGTTCACTCTGTTCCTGTAACTCTTGTCTTCTTATGATAACGGTTTCCCTGATCTGTGCTAATTGTTGTATCAGTTGCTGCCGTCGTTGCTGCCTTCTCCGTTGTGTGGACCTTCTGGGGGATCGTTTCTTGTATATTGCCCAAGCCTTTGTTGATATCTATTAAAAATAGTTTTACAATTGAATTTTTTCATAACAAAAACTAAAGCCCACCAAGCTTCCTTCAGTCTGAGTTTCCTTCAGAATCAACAAGGATTCTCATAGGGTCGTTGTTAAGAAGCAAGTCCTCATTTCTGGCTAATAAACCTATTCGGCCCATTATCATATTGTTCAAAAAATCTGTGATTTTGGAGGGCCCGTCATTGTTTTCTGGTAAATGCCAGAGGCGATCCATAAGAATCGTATGCTTGGAGGTAGAAATTTGGGCATTTGGCGCCCTGGAAGCACTTCGTGCAGCCTCCAAGAATTATGTGGCTGCAATTAGTCGTTCATGGTCTTCGTCGAAGCCTTATTTTGAGAATTTGATATACTCAAAGAATGGTTCTTCGATGAGTCTACTAAGTTCCCATAACTGGTATGATGGGAATAACTTGATGTATTGTCTTTCTTCCCAGATGCTCCAAATCTTGAATCGAAAAATGGTTTGAAACTTAGTGGCATGAGAGTGCCGCCTTGATGCAGATCTCTGGAAGACAGTCCCGGTAGTCGTCTTCGAATATTGTGTTCATATATATTTCATGGACTAACCCCTTTCTGATATGGGGTTTGAACTTTTGAATTTCGCGAAAACAGGCAAGAATGCGAGGTCGCCTGTTGATATTGAGAATAAGTTCCTCGTTTTGGAGGAAGTTGATAATCTCAGTATCCTCGAGTTTCTTGAAAAATAGAATTAGCCTGGAATCGTCCAGTAATTATTGTTGATGCATGGCGAGCATTTCCTGGACGGTAACTTCAGCGTTGAATTCCTCGATCTTAGGAGAGTTGATACCGAGGGACCTGAGTAGCTCTAGGACATCAGTCATCCGGAAGTTTAGCAGATCGTTTGTCCGTATTTGGGAGAAGATTTCTTTAAGCTCCTTCTGCTCGGTGGAGGTGCCAGTAAAGAGATCTCTTTCTCTGATGGAGAGCGTATGCGATCTAGAAGTGGAGGAGAAAGTCATCATTCTGGAGACGAGTTGCTGAGCTTCCATCATCTTCTTCTCGAATAGCGCATTCTTCTGCCTTTCGGCTAGCAGAGTCCTTTCAATTTGGGTTAGCCATTAACTGGCTCCCTTTACGTCGCGGGCCTGGAAAGCCCGAAAGCAGCCATTGAATCTCTCCCATACTGCTTTGTCTTTGTTTTCCATATCGGTATTATACCAGTTCTTTATTACAATATTCGAGAATTGTGCGTAAGTAATGGGTGGTCTGGGAGGACCAATAAATTGTGTTGGAGGAACAGCGGGTCTTATTGGGATGAACATGGGTCTGGGAATGGCCCCGAGTATATTTTTTTCTTTGTTAACCTGACTATTCGTCTGGAGAGTATTTTGGCTATTCGCCTGAAACTTTTGGCTGTTCGCCTGTAGAGATTGGTTGTTCGCCTTAAGGGAAGTCTGGCTTTCTTCCTGGGTTTGTTCAACCCTAGATGATTCTGTAATATTGTTGTCTTTGGCCTTTTTAGGGGCCACCTCTTTGAATTCGCCTTGCCTCTTCATCTCTTGAAAGAGGTCTCTAAACTTCTTATAAAAGTCTTCGTCTTCCATTTATCATAACCTGGTAAGGGTGTCCGCAAAAAAAGACGAATAGTCAGGTTAACAAAGGAAAAAATATACTCGGGGCCATTCCCAGACCCATGTTCATCCCAATAAGACCCGCTGTTCCTCCAACACAATTTACTGGTCCTATCTATATTGAAGATAAAGTCCATCTGTATGCCTATTTTTGCTGGCTTTATGATATCTAACCCAATCCTAAAAGCTAAATATCCCAAGATTAAATATTTACATATATCAGACGATTAACACAAACAGCACAATAGCTCGCACACAAAAGCAGAATTTTATTCACAAGAACTGGGATTTACAATGGAGGAGAGAATATTTCAACTGTCTTTGTAAATTTTTCTGATGCATATGCCACAATTTCTTCATGTTTAGCAATAAGTACCCCAGCCCAAAAATTATCAGAAGTATTCGTCTGTAAAATTAGTCTCACTATCTAAAGGAAAATATAAGATATTCTCTGTTTTAATAAGTTCCTTTATTTTAGTAATCTCTTCAAGTTCTATTTTACCCTGGAAAATAGGTATTTTTATCAGTATTTCATCTTATTGGTTATTCACCAGTGGAACCTTTAGCAAATTCCTCTTTATCCGAAGGAGAAACCATAATATTATTTACTCTGCATATTACTCTAATAATTCAATTTTACAAAATCTAGATGCTTTATCAAAACTTTTTAAAGGATTATCGGAAAATAATGGTCCTAACATACCATAATTTTTTTTTTGTAAATTATTGGTATATGGGAGATTATAAGTGCAAATAGTAGTAGTAGTAGTAGTAGTAGTAGTAGTAGTAGTAGTAGTAGTAGTATGGTCAATAATAGCGACTGCCTTTTTAATATGCTGAGCTGTGGGGGTAAATTGGGAAGCTAAATTCACTGGGAAGTGGACTCTAGGAATGGTAATACCATCAAGCTCAAAAGTATGTGTGTTATACGGGAGAAAATGTCTAAGATTGTCCATACCTATAATACAATCATTATTAAAATCTTTAGGTAAGAGTAAGAAATCGAATTTATAATAATTAGAAATTCCTTTATCTGGAAAAGAGATCGTAAGGCTTTTGACCTTGTGATTAATAGGAACTTGACGTCCTATGAAATTATTCAGTTTTTCTGGTTTATCAAGCTTGACCCACATATCCTGAGGAATGAAGATTTCTTGTAATAAGCTAGCTTCTGCTCCCGTGTCTAGCAATGCATGAATAGGTCTTGGTATTCAGCAATACTAATGGTAAGTGGAATATAAATGGGTAATTGGGCTTTAGCTTATCGAGAGATCTAATCATATTGATGTTATTAGCATGCTCAATATTAAGAAAATCTTCCCAGAGATTGAAGTTAATGGGATGATCAGTAGCTTCGAGGGCAAGGTCAATATTGTCAAGTGTCGTACTGAAAATTTCTAGGTCAAGAATACTTTCAGAATTGAGAGGAATACAGTACATGCACTGATACACCTAGTCTTATCACTGATACTTCTTCGTTCAACGTTGTATCATGGATACTCATATTGCAGTGTATCAGTTAGTATCAACTGAGCAGATTTGGGTTAGGGTTAGGGTTTGTGCACTACTTTAAGTATTAGTCATCAGGTTATAGGGGAGTGCATGTCCATAGGAGTATATGTCGTGTTGACAGCAGATTTGGGAAGCAACACAGTGAGCAGTGAGATGGGGAGAGGCTGTTGCACAGACCCGATAGTGCACATTTGATGCCGCAATAGGACTTCACAGGATCTGTGCACACTATCGTACAAAACAGGGTGCGACATTAGGCATCAGCAATTTAAAGTTGCATTTTAAACTTGAGTATCACAACAGGCATTAGAAAATTGGAAAAATCTATGTGTATCTTATGTGTATCAACTGTGGTTGTGTGTAGGTGAGGAATGGATATAGGTATAAGTTGTGAGTAAGATTCACTCGAGTTGATCACACTACAACTAAGGGCTTGATGTCAGCCTAGTTTGGGATCATTAGTACACTGATGGGCCTTCGGTTAGTGCCTTTAGTAGAAAGGTATTGATGTATATATTATAGGGAATATCGGTTAGTGCCTTCGGTTAGAATATGTCAATGTCAGTCTGGGTTAGGGTTAGGGTTTACACCCTCTGTGACAATCTGTGTCGTGTCTGTGTCAGTGGGTGTCGTGTCTGTGTCAGTGTCATGTCGTGTGCATCTGTGAGAGAGAAAGAGAGATCGGGTTAGGGGTAGGGTTTACACCCTCTGTGACAGTCTGTGCCGTGTCTGTGTCAGTATGTGTGTGTCATGTCTGTGTCAGTGTGTGTGTGTCGTGTCTGTGTCAGTGTCATGTCGTGTGCATCTGAGAGAGAGAGAGAGAAGGAGAGATCGGGTTAGGGTTTACACCCTCTCTCGCAGTCTATGTCGTATTTGTGTCTGTGTGTGTGTGTCGTGTCTATGTCAGTGTCATGTGCATTTGTGTGTGTGTGTCGTGTCTGTGTTAGTGTCATGTGCATCTGTGTGTGTGTATGAGAGAGAGAGAGAGTTAGGGTTTACCTAGAGGAAGAGGGGGACGCCGGAGTAGGTGGCTACGTCGAAGGGTGCACTTCGTCGGAGGGGGGGAGGGAGTTTTTGAAAAAATAGGAGAAGTCTTCGACAGAAGGGGGAAATCGAAACCTATATTAAATTTTTAGCGACGTTAACTTATGACGTCGCTAATAAAAATAGTTTGCGACGTTATAGACGTCGCTAAAAATGTCGCTAAAAATCGAAAAAATAAACGTCGCTAAATACGTCGCTAAATTAAAAAAACTCGGCGACATTTAGCGACCTTAAAGAAGCTTATAGCGACTATTCTTTAAAAAAACTTAATTATTGTTGCTAAACGTCGCTATATGTCACCAACAGCGACTTTTATTTTTGGAGTCGCTGAAATCTTTAAAATTAACGACGTTTTATATTGTGGCTTGAGTTGGTTTTCGTATTGGATAGTTGGAGCTAGAGTTGAATTATACACTTTGGGCAGTTGGGTGAATAATTGGAATTATGCTTGGATAGTTGGAATTATACATCTTGGTTGAATCATCGGATAATTCGGGCAAGCGAGCGTGCATCCGTGCACGAGTATCACTTGGACGTTTTGTCTTGCAAAGCGAGCAGTTGTGGTTCGAAATCGAACAACTGTATCGACGAGGGCATTGTGCCACTGTTGGGACATTGTGCCTCGGGATTGTTCTGAACGTGGGGTGTTGCACCAATTGGAACACTGTGTTGAGAAGCGGCATAGTGCCTATGGGGATAACTTGAGATTTGGTGCCTTGGGCTATATGTTGGAAGAATTGTTATGGATATTTTGGTTGGATATTTGGTTGAATGAGTCTAGGATCTCGCTTGGTGGGGCGAGAATGTTCGATCCTCTCATCATACCTACTTGGTGTCTGTATGTCACGGACAACCTGTGTCGCACAGGGTTTCGTTTCCTCGAATGGGAGAGGCTCCGGGGCACCGGGACCGTTCGGCCATAGAGGAGACAAGGGTAACGCATCTTGGGAGTGGTGTGGTAGTTCGATACGAACCAGAGGAGGATAGCTGCCCATTGCTGGATCGGGTAGAACTGCCTATTGATTAGTCCGATAAATGTCCTTTATGACTTGGCCTGTGACTTCATATAGATAAGTGTTGGCTTGCTTTCCTTTGGTTGGTTTGTGCTTCATGTAGGCACGGCCACCTTGCCTCGGCAAGAGAGTGCATATTGAGATTTGGATTGTAAGCTTTGGTTGAGGATGGATATTGAGGCTTGGTTGATAGTTCGATGGTTTCTCGTATTGCTTGGGCTTTGAGTATGATGGTTTGCATGCTAGAATCCTTCGGGTTGGTTATTTATTGCTTGTCGATTGGATTGAGTTGAATGCTTGCATGCTTAAACTGCTTTACAACTTTCCTTAATATGTCATCCCTATGCCATGAAATGAATCTAGGATTCAACTAGAAAGATCACCATATAACTGTTTGTATTCACTATTTTACTTAGTGTCGGCTTAGGAGTGTGGGTTACCCCGCTCACCAGTATAGCTGTGTACTGACCCATATTTTGTAGTGCCTCAAATCCCAATCCGACCGGGACGAGCACTATGTAATTGGGCTTGTGGCTAGTCCGTCTGAGTCATAACTTAGATCTCGGCATCTTTTTGCCACGGACAAAATGCGATGATCCTTTCCAACTCATGGAAAGGCCTCTATTGAAACGAGTCCAATAGTTTTCGTGTTTTGGTTGCTTGGTTTTCTTGATTTGCCACTTGAGGTTTTGGATTTGTTGTTGCTTTTGATTTGCTTGGTTTTCGCTGCTGGTTTTATCGTTTGGAGCTTGAGGTTTTGGGGAGTTCGGCAAGGAAGGATAGGCAAAAATTCTAACTCGGTGCTTGTGCTGTTTCAGGTCCGCGTAACTGACGTTTGATCGTCGCTAGCGGGATTCCTAGTTTCAGCCTCTTTTCCCTTAACCAGTGAGTGGTTTGGTCCCTTCTTTCCTACTTCTTCATGCCAACATCTCTAAGTTTCAATCGTTCACTCGATTATGCCCGGTTGGACGCCTAGGAAATCCTTAGCAACAGGCATGCCAGCCACTAAGAAAGAAACATGGGATTTATAGACTAATTTATCATATGCTTGCACACCTTATAATTTGAGCATGTTTATAAGGAAAGTTGGTTGTTGGTGGCGGCCTGGTACCTCGGATAGAGTTTTGGACTTATGGGATAACTGAATCGGAACACCGCTTGAGAAAATATGAACTGTTGCATGAGATATATATGTGTTGCTGCTTTACTCTTCTTTTGTTTATTTCGATGCATTGTATGTAATATGAATTATTCATGTATTTGCATGGTCTGGGACAACTTGTGCACAGGGTTTGGCATTTCCTCGAAACGACTTTCCGGGGTACTGGAACCGTATCGATCCAGAGGAAAATATTTGATTCGTGCTCGTCACGATGCATAGCGGGACCTCCAGCAGGGCTTGCTACCCGGGCTGATAGGGCTCGCCGCTAATGCTTGAAATATGTCCCTAAGGTGTCGATCACACCAATGACCGCAAAGACTAGAACGCATGCTAACTTATTGTCTTGTGCAGATGGTAAGTATACTTGTGTTTCGTTGCAGGAAAGGCGTGCATCGATTGAGTAAGCAATCGGTGTACTGGTTGGATTCAATGTTATTTTCATTCCTATCAAAACATGCAACTGATATGAATTGATTTCACTTGCTTCCTTATAGAAGCTATCTTAATGCATGCTCGCCCCTAACAAGCTAGTGTCGATTTACTCGAGTGGGTTCATCCCGCTCACCAGTACAAGTTGAGTACTGACCCACGTTGTGGGCAACTATTTCAGGCACTCAGACGGTGCAACACTAGAGCATAGCGAGGAGGCGTTAGGAGCACCTCTATTTTGAAGTATAGCTGGAGTCAGTTCATTTTGGAGGCATGGACTTCAATCTATACAAGGGCGTAATGTTCAAACGATGTGGACTATCTAGCGCCCTGCATTTTGAGTTATCTTTTGTAATGCAATTCAATAGCCGAGAAGGCGCATCAATGTAAACTCTATGTAAATTACTCTGAATTATCAATGAAAAAGCATGTTTCTTCCGCATTTGTGTTCAAATCTCTATGAATGTGTTTTATCAATTGTGTTTCAAAATAGGTTCCTAAAACTGCAAGTTCTTGCCTTGTGCGAGCGCAACTCCAGGCTCGCACGGCATCACGCCCCAAGCGAGGATGAATCGGTTCCGTAAAGGATCCGGCGAGGACGAGCAATCGCCTTTGTGGCATTTCATTTGGACCCTATCGAGAGTTTCGCTGCGTATTACTCTGATGTGTGCTTGGTACACAATACTTGACTTTCGTTGCAACTTGATCGTTTCGATGATAACTTTGGTATTTGACAACATCGCCTTGTACGAGCGCAACTCCAGGCTCGTACGACATCACGTCCCGATGAGAACGATTGTCCTGCGGGAGAGATACAACGTGGTGATTCACGTTCAGCGGGGACTATTGAGCTTTTGGGGCATGACATATTGGTATCAGAGTGCCTGGTTTATTTTCTCGGACTTGGTCCTTCGCTTCATCACAAACTCTAAATATCTTCCACGTGTCGTTTAGCTCTTGGCTCTACTCGGTGCCGCATTGGATGTTTCATGCAATAAGTCTATATATTGCTGGTTGTGGCTGCATGTTGTGCTTCGTTGCGTTGCTTTTGTTGGTTTTTGTTAGATCGCTTAGCATCGTTAGGCATTGTTCCATTCGTGCAGCAAGTTTGGTGGCGTTGTTGCATTTGTGCAGCATGTTGAGAGGGTGTCGTTGCTTGGTTTGGCTTATCGTTTGGAGAGTTTCTGATTGGATCAGTTGGTTGGCAGACGGGATGGTTATGTGGCATGTTATGAGTAGAAGCATTCGATTGAGAATGGATCATTGCACGAGTTGCTCGTGTAGCGAAAGTATTGGATGGAGTTTGATTTTTGGCTGGATATATCACATAGAGCATTGGTTGAGCAGGTTTGAGTTTGGCTTGGAAATATCAGCATAGTTTGCACGAGTTGCTCGTACAGCAAATGTATGGAACAGTTAGATATTGGGTCGGCTACTTGGAAGAGAGATCGTTACACGGGATTGCGCGTGTTGCGAAAGTATCAGACGGTTTAAGAAATAGCTGGAAGCATTGAGAATGGAACATGGCACAAGTTGTATAGCGAGATTGATGGAAAGAGTTGGGTGGTTAAAGAATTGGCTGAGTTTTGTGTCGGACTTGAGTTGGGGATGGCAGGATCACGCATAAGGGATGGCTAGCACGGATCTTGGATCAGTGCAAAGAAATCGTAATGCGAGTAGTGACTTGATTCGGAGTGGTATATGGGATACCACATAGTGAGCAAGGCATTGAAATATTTAGGATAGACATCAATAGAAATTGCCTGAACGAACACGGGTAACAGGAATACAAGTTGGTTGGTACACATCGGCCGAGTTAGGAAATGGAACATGGAGCAAGCGAGTGTTGAGTTATGATTCAACATAATCACAGACGCTGGTTGGCGCAGAGTAAGCACGAGGGCAACTATATTTCCAAGTGGTATATAGTGCAATAGAATTTGACTCGGGTATTCTTCGATACATTATACTTGAGAACTCAAGAACGGACTCGTGCAAATGGAAGTATCGTTGGACATGAGTGATGGACGAGAACAGAACAAGATTGGAAAAGAGTTTTTGGAATTTGAAGGATTGAGGCAGACCAAGAATTGGAAACAAATTGAGATCGATCAGATAGAAAGCTGAATACCAGAGTTCGCTTGCACGATTTGGGAATTCAGTGGAACATTCAATTGGATGCAAAGAGAGAGTTGAGCATAAGGAACGAACAGTTTGGATACGCTTGAGCGGAGCAATGGGTGATTCGAAAGATAACGAGCACGGACTATGATTTTGGACAACACATTTGAGCTGTTGGTTGAGCAATGAAACACGATCTGACTTGGAGGGACAATGTGATGGATTCAAATGGACTTGAAGGATTTTGGATATTGCTGCTCGAAAAGTTGACTCAGGTTTAGCGAAAGTGGAATTTTGGGCAACATGGTACAACGATGGTAGACGGATTCTCCGGAAGACGTGAACGAATTAAGGCAACAACTGAAGGCAAAGATTATGGCGGATAGACTTTTGAAGATAGCTAAATGTGGGAGCAACGTCGGAGCAAATCACTGTATTATTTGAGCAAGTTGGACGTGCGCTGTGAAATACTGCAAACGGATAAGAATTTGAGTAAGTCTTGAGTTTCGAGAATCATTGCAATTGGTAATGCGAGTAGACAAACATAGCAATTCAAAAATTTAATGGATTCAGGGCAGAACGACGGATTGATGGAAATACGGTTTCAACGATCACAATTCTCAGTTTGTTGGCTTGGATAGATAGAAAGACTCTAGGTGGTTAAGCGGCATTAGTTGACAGATCATCAGAGGTAGTGCATGAAGTGCTCGGATTCGGAAGTTCGTTCCAATGGAATGGTTGGATTATGGCTCGGATTTGTAGATGAGATATAGAATGGTTCATAGTAACTGTCCATCATGATGACTTACAATTATCAAGCGTAGCTTCGGGACAGCTGACCCTAGCGACTTAACCGCCAGATCAAAGATGAATATTGTAGACCCATAGAACGACCCTTGCGGTGGCGCATTCGGGAATGCGTCGAGGGCAGATGTGAGTATTGTGTGTTGGAGATTGGCCTACTGACTGAGTATTGGATTTGAGAGATCCTTGGGATAGCCTTCAGCTGAAGATGCAGCCGAAAGATCGGAGTGATGGTGGAAATAGCCTAGTCAACTGATGAGATTCGGAGTCGCAGATTTTTGAAGATAGCATCGCCTCTGACTCGTCGTGCCCCGGAAGGGAATAGCATTCATATGAATTGAAGACTGTGAAACTAGCTCGTGAAGTTAAAGCAGTGGCTCGTTCAGATCAGATTATTGCAATACTGGAAGGGACAGATGTGCCTCAGATTTACAAGATGCATCAAAACTTAGTCTAGGATGCATGCTCGTACAGAAGGCAAAGGTGATATCCTGTGCTTCGAGGCAGTGGAAGCAGCGCGAAGAACTATTCCATGCGCAACTTAGGTATTGTGGCGAGTGTGTCCATGTTGAAATCGTGGTGACCCTATCTCTTTGGCGTGGCGGCAAAATCTTCGTGGATCACACGAACCTCAATATAGATATTCACCCAGTGAAATATTGAGATTGAGGAAAAGGTGTTGGGCTGAGATGATCTAAGAGCATAGTTTGATTTTTGGGTAAGTCGCCTAGTTGGGGTAGTACCAGTTGAGATGATCGTTCGGTGCATGAGATATATTTGGAGATGTTGTTAGTGCGGATTCAGAAATAGTGAATGGATTGAGTTGGAACACGAACTGATTGAGTCGGTAGAAAATTATCATATTTGAGAATAGTGCTCAAGCGAATATGTTGGAATGAAAATCAGGATTGGTTCAATTGGGAGTAAAGCAAATGGATGCCTCGGACATAAAGATACCCTTGTAACTTGTCCAAATTCGCTATCGCAAAGCTCGGCTGAAATGCATGTATTTTAGGGATGCCTTAAATATGTGTACGATCCAAAACTAAGCGATACGAGGAAATCGTATTGAGCTGCAAGGAGGATGTGGGAATATGGAATTTGTACGAGCGTTCAGCAGAGCGAGATGCTGAGTCAGGATCGTGAGTATGAGAGTTGCATAGAGCAGAGTTATGAATTGGACAAGCGGCATGTGATAGGAATGAGTACCAGCACGGTTCGTGGACGAACCTAATATCTAAGTGGTATATTATGTAACGCCCCGCAACCGCACGGTACGTTACGCTGAGTCAGATTGAATAAAACAATAGCTGGTTACATTTGATTTGTTGGATTTTGGAAAGAAGTATTGATTTAGTTGGTTTCATGTGCAGATGGCTAGCGGAGTTCGATGGGAATCAGGTATTCGTTCAGAGCAGTACTGAGATAGCTGGATTGGAACGAAAATGCTGTCTTCCTTAGTCCGATCGGTCGGATGATTTGGAGAGCACGGCCTGCTCGTACGGTCATACCAGTTGAGTAGATCACGCTTTGCATCGGACCACGGGTTCAAGGGATCGGCCGTATCGGCAGGACATGATGCTTAACAGAATCAAACATTGTGAGTGGGCTATATCCCTTCTCCTCTACTCCTTCATGCCTAATAATATGAAAACACACGTAAAGGCTTGAACACTTGGACTGGAACTTGGGAATCACTATACTGTGGCGTGCATATAGTGTACGTCGTTTGCTTGGATAGGATTGTGGCTTGAATTAATTTTTGCGTTGGACAGTTGGAGCTAGAGTTGAATTATACACTTGGGGGAATTGGTTGAATAATTGGAATTATGCTTGGACAGTTGGAATTATACATCTTGGTTGGAACACCGGATAATTCGGGCGAGCAAGCGTGCATCCGTGCACGATTATCACTTGAGCGCTTTCTCTTGCAAAGCGAGCAGTTGTTGTTCGAAACCGAACAACTGCATTGGCGAGGGCATTATGCCACTGTTGGGACATTGTGCCACGGGATTATTCTGAGCATGGGGTGTTGCACCAATTGGAACACTATGTTAAGAAATGACATATTGCCTATGGGGATAACTTGAGATTTGGTGCCTTGGGCTATATGTTGGAAGAATGGTTATGGATAATTTGGTTGGATATTTGGTTGAATGAGTCTAAGATCTCGCTTGGTGGGGCGAGAATGTTCGATCCTCTCGTCATACCTACTTGGTGTCTGCATGTCACGGACAACCTGTGTCGCACAGGATTTCGTTTCCTCGAACGGGAGAGGCTCCGGGGTACCGGGATCGTTAGGCCATGGAGGAGACAAGGGTAACGTGTCTTGGGCGCGATGCCAGTAGTTTGATACGAACCAGAGGGGGATAGCTGCCCATTGCTGGATCGAGTAGAACTGCATATTGATTAGTCCGATCAATGTCCTTTATGGCTTGGCCAGTGACTTCATATAAATAAGTGTTGGCTTGCTTTCCTTTGGTTGGTTTGTGCTTCGTGTAGGCGCGGCCACCTTGCCTCGGCAAGAGAGTGCATATTAAGATTTGGATTGTAAGTTTTGGTTAAGGATGGATATTGAGGCTTGGTTGATGGTTCGATGGTTTCTCGTGTTGCTTGGGCTTTGAGTAGGATGGTTTGCATGCTAGTATCCTTCGGGTTGGTTATTTATTGCTTGTCGATTGGATTGAGTTGAATGCTTGCATGCTTAAACTGCTTTACAACTTTCCTTAACATGTCATCCATATGCCATGAAATGAATCTAGGATTCAACTAGAAAGATCACCATATAGCTGTTTGCATCCACTATTTAACTTAGTGTCGGCTTAAACGAGTGGGTTACCCCGCTCACTAGTACGGCTGTGTACTGACCCACGTTTGTGGTATTATTTCAGGTACGCAGGTGTAGTGGCACTGCTTGGATATACGGAACATGATGTATGAACTGTAAGTACCTTTGTGGGCTAGAGAAAGAACAAGAGTATTTCATCGCCTTTGAGGCAATCGCCTTTGTGGCATTTTATTTGGACCCTATCGAGAGTTTCGCTGCGTATTACTCTAATGTCTGCTTGGTACACAATACTTGACTTTCATTGCAATTTGGTCGTTTCAATGATAACTTTGGTGTTTGACAACATCGCCTTGTACGAGCGCAACTCCAGACTCGTACGGCATCACGTCCCGATGAGAACGATTGTCCTGCGGGAGAGCTGCAACGTGGTGATTCACGTTCAGCGGGGACTATTGAGCTTGCGGGAGATTGGGACATGACACTTAAGATTGCGATGGTGGCAGAGGCATGAACTAAAAGTCCATCTAATTTTTTTATAGTAAAATAGAATTTAAAAATAAGATTTTCAGTAAATAGTATATAACATGAAAGAAGTTATAGTATAGTATAAAAAAATTGGAAATCGACAAATTTGACAATATGTGAAATTTAGAACAAACTAAAAAATTTAGTTGATGTTGTGACATAAAGGATCGATTCCATATTGTGATGACGACAAAAAGTCACGAGTTATAAGTCCATGAAATTTTTGTATGAGTAAAGTATGTTATCAAAAAAAGGCGAGCAAAGTAAGCTGAATAATTGAGTCGATACGACCAAATGGAGCATTGAGGATAGGGAGTAGGGAGTAATCGAATAACGGAGAGATGCGGCCAAGTAAGGAATGATCAATCGTTAACTCAAGCATGACTTCTTTGTTAGCGAAAGCCACATAAGACTCGCGTATAAACTGTAGTTAGTATTATGACACAAAGGATCAACTTTAAGCTTGCGATGGTGGAAAAAACCCAGTTACTAAAAGTCCATATATTTTGGATAGAAAAAAATGAAATTTGAGTCGATACCCACCCCACCCGACGTCCGCGTCCACCGACCACACCGTGTCCTCCTCCACCACCGCCCCCTCCTCCTCCTCCTCCTTGAGGATTTTAGCAGGATCCTCCTTCCCTTCCAGGACCTCGGCGTTCTGCCTCCGGATCGACGCGAAGGTCCTCTCGAGGGAGTCGCGGACGAAGTCCTCTACCGCCGTCGTCTCGCTCCGTTGGAAGGAGCTAGAGGAGGAGGAGGAGGAGGAAGAAGGGAAGTTAGGGTCAAAGTTATGGGTTTGGGAAGGGGAACGGGAGGAGGAAAGGGCAGAGAAGGGGAAACGAAGGCCGTTGTGGGAGGAGGAGTTTGGGGAAGGGAAGTTAGAGTTAGGGTTTAGGATCTTCCATCGGAGCAGGGCCAAGAAGGAGGAAGAGAAAAACCCTGACCTCTTCTCTCTGTCTTTCCCTCCCCCTCCCTCCCTCTCTCTCTCTCTCTCTCTCTCTCTCTCTCCTCCTTTTTTCTATCAACAGGATATATATAGAAGAAGAAGGCTTGTGATAAGGCACTACAAAGAACACCCAGGGTTGCCCACTTTTTAATCCCCAAAAGTTACAAATTTGTCACTCCTAAAAGCTTGCTTAGGACTGGCCATACCAACCTATATAATTAAAACTATTTCTCTTCTTTCTTTTTTACCTACAAATGAAGAATCCATCATTCTCTTCAAGTCCTAAAACCTAAACCTAACTTTGGAATTTGATATTTGTGGTTCCAAGTGGAAGAAAATTCCGATTTTGTAATTCTCCAACGAATATTCTTTGTTAAATTAGGTATATCTTCGATAACGTTTGATGAATAAGTTTTTGAAGCATTCGATTGTCACCAAATTATTTAGTTTTATTTGACTATCGTAGTAGCGATGCACGAAATTCTCTTCGATGAAAAAGTCGGATCATGCAATCCATTAAATATGCACTCTTCTCCTTCCGAAGAACATGTTGGTTGTTCCGAAGCACCTACGGTACGCAAAATGACAACCATATTTTGATAGTCAACAGTCATCGTGTAAGGACTGTATAAATTACGACAGTCCTATATAAATATAGGATTGTCATAAATTCGACAGTCTTATATGAATATAGGACTGTCATAAATTTGACAGTCCTATAGACTATGTGGACTGTCAAAATACTAACAATCCTGAAGATAAAATGCTGAACAACGTATTTTTTTCAAGACTGTAAAAAATTTGACAGTCTACTCAATACATTAGTCTATACAAATTATGACAGTCCTAATTTGGACTGCCAATTATTTAAAGTTATTAATTTTTATATTATTTTATATTGGTTATAGGACCAACCTTGTATAGATGTTATGGTACATCCTGTTATTGGGGTTTATGTGGAGAATGTATTCTCAACGGATATTCGATTTGTATCCCATGAAGAAGCATTAGATTGGTACAGAGAAGTTGGAAGACGACATAACATAGTCATTGTCATTGCAAGATCGATCAGATCTCGGTCGGGCCAAAAATATTTAGAGCAGGGTTGCAAAAGAGGAGGTGTGTTTAGGCAGCATCGAAAAAAAAATATTGTTGAAAAAAAAGTCCCTAAGAAAAATGCTGGGATGAGAAAATATGGTTGTCCATTTAAGGTGTTGATTGAAAAAGTAGAAGATGTGAAGTAGATAGTCGAAGTTAAGAATGGAATACACAATCATCCTATTCCAAAGACACTTATGGGTCATGCCTACGTGGCACGGTTGAACAAGGATTAGAGAAAGTTGGTTGAAGAATTGTTCCTTTTCGGAGTTACACCCAAACAATTTTATCCTACCGTGCAACAAAAAGAAGATGAGAACAAATCAACCATGAGGATGATCTATAATACTTTAACGAGAGCGAAATGTAATAGTATGAAAGAAAGAATGGCGATGCAGTGTCACGCCCGTCCAAAAATACGTAGGACTAGGACACGTAAGCATGTCAGCCGCATGTATATGGCAACTCTAATATATGGAAACTATAACACACGCGTACGCTGTATAATGAACAATAATTCACAAGTGGTATAACTATCACAAGTCACAGGGTATAACTAAATCTCATCCACAGAAAATCAAATATAAATAAATAACCAATATCTATGAACTAGATCTCAATATAAAGTATCTAAGGATGATAGTTGGGTGAAAATAAATCCACTACCAAACTAGAATATATAAGTACAACACAAAAAACACAATATAAGAATATCGATTAACAATCATGGGCTTGAAGAGAGGACCTCCTCAAATATAAGCAACCAGTCCGGATTTGCGCTCCTGCGAATACTCATGAACATCTACACCTGAAAAGGGACCAGATCCTCAGAGGGACATAACAAGATACATAGAAGCATGCCAATAAAGTACTGAAATAAATATCCAATGGGTCGCCTAACCATCTATGTGAATGCAGTTTGAGAACAACTTTCCAACAAGTGGGCTATCTGGCTAAAAATGGGATTGGCATGGTTCTCTTAGAGATCAAGGGGCCTAAAAAGCATGTCGTCTTTTGAACGGCAGAGGCCACCTGATAATATATAATATATAAGGGTCATCACCGCCCGTATCTCCAACGGAGCTTCCGGGTTACAAAAGAAAAAAGTGCAAAGGAGCCCAAACGCCTTACTTGTTGTTTACCCCACCCCATGCTCTAAGCATGTCACATCCATGACACGGTTTGGTTCATAGCCTATCTTTAGAACAATAGCCCAACCCTGCAACCAAACAAGGACAAGGATTGGACCACCATACTACAATAGGCTATGTCCATGGACTACTAATAACTGCTAAGTCTTCTAGCATGCAAAGTTTCTAACAGCAGTTATCCCTAACGCACGGTCCATATATACAGGAGGCCAGACCTATCACGCAGTCCGTGATCTATATGAGACTCACACTCGTGTAATAGCTGTGTCACGGCCAATGAAACCTAATGATGCTACATGATAATGGGGCAGTTTCATAAACAAGGTTAATGCATATACATAATAAAAATATATCACGACGACACCGTCATTGCACCCAAGTTTCCTTGGATGCGCATTTTATATAGAAGTTAAAATATATGAACTAATAACAGAAAATAAAGATGCATGCAATATATAGAATATGAATAACAGTACAATGGCAAGGTATACTTGCTTGGCAAGAGAGCTGCAAAATGTAACGTCCAGATGTCAAGGACACGGGATCAGGAACTAAGGCCTCCGAATAAACGTCTCCGGATGCTGAAATAGATATTACCAATATTTCCAAAATCAGCAAAATAGCTAGAAATCACTACCCTTTCGTCCAATTTGGACACAGGGGCAAAACGATAATTTTGGGTCAATGTGGGGTCCACATGTCGCCCACTTTGCACCGAAAAGCGTGCCAAGGGTAAGGGTCTTTTAATGGGACAAATTATAGGTCAAGCAAACTCTAAAAGTCAGTACGAACTCAACGGTATGTCCAATTTTGGATTCCGGTGAGCCGAACACAATTAGCCAAAAAAGTCAACTATGGGGCCCGCCAATAGACGACTTGGTCAACTGTCTCAGAATTACGTAAAAATTGGGTCACAGGACCAGCGTGATACCACGAGTCCAATGACGTAAGTTTCGTCAAATTCTGACGAGCGTGCACTAAATGGCGCAGGATTTTGCAAAAGTCATGATATGGAGATTTTTTACGGACACGGGCTGATTTCGACGCGCACACGCATCCAGATCACTTTCTACGAAAGCCTACATATTTGGGTATACCGTGCGCGCCTTTTGATGCACTTGGTACACGACGGGGCAGTCCTGTTTGGCGGGGCGCGCTCCGTATCGCAAATTTTAAAAGTTTAAAAAACAGGTTTTTATGGGTTTTTATCCTCATTTAATTCAACATACAGCAACAAATAAATTATTGTATTTGACAGAAAATAAACTAGGTTAGGTGGTCTTCGCATACAAAAAAGAAAAACTAAATTCGGATCTCTGTGGTAGAAAATAAGAGTCCGTGAATATGGATAGTCACCGCAGTTTTCTGCGATCCAAAAGTTATCATTTTTTGCCAACTTGATCGCTATTTTCGCCTAGGGTTACGCGATGTTCGAGGTAAATTAATATATAGATATGGAAGGGGGATAGGTCGTGAACGTACCGGTGAAGACGGGGTCGATTTTTGTCCCGAGATGAAGCAGAAAATAGAGCGTGAACATAGGTACGTCGCTATTCCAACTGCTGTGTATTTTCTGCTGTCGCGGCCCGGGAATCGCGGTCACGGCGGCGACGTTGGGTCTCCGGCGAACGGTGGTGTCGAGGATGAAGGCGGCACGGCTCTGGTCGAGATGGTTGGAAGGGATTAGGGTTTGAGAAGGAGTAAGTTCATATATATATAGAAGGGGGCGGGTACTGCGGGTCGCCACTGGAGCATTGCCAAAAGTTTTGTCTGCCATATCACATACGGGAGACGAGGTTTTACGTACAGAGCGCGTAGGCTATGTTGTCACAATCTTGTTGATTAGAGAGAGAGAGCTTGCAGGAAGGGTAGAGGATGTCTTGGGCATCCACACTTTATGCAGCTTCTTGTTGTTCTGGACAGAGAGGGAATGGGAGCTACCCCCTACACGAAGCATGTCTTCATAAGGAGATTGGTCGAATTAGATGACCAAAGTCTTCTTCGTTGATCCTATGGATACAGCATCATGTTGAGCAATTGCTTTCTCGTCAGATGAGAAAGTGATCCCCAGCAGAGTCACCATCTTGTGTTTGATGATAAACAAGAAAATAAAAGTAGGTTTATACAAAACTCTTTCTTTATTTACAAACAAGAAAAAAAAGAAGTACAATTAATCCTATACGAGGATGTTAAGTACAATAAAAATGATTCTGGAGAAAAATTGCTATAGGAGTCTGATCTGCGGTCGATCACTTTGTCCCTTAGACCACACGATGATGAAGAAGTGATGTAGAAGAAGAAGAAGAAGCTTCAAATATTGCAGGAGGGATTGGATTCTCGTTGTCAAAGTCGTCAATCACTACTCTCTGTCTGTGCTCTCTCTCTCTCTCGGATCTCTTGATCTCTGATCTTGATTCTCTCCTCGATCTTCTTGATCTCGACCCCTATCTCCTGTGACCGGAGGTCTCTATTTATAGAGCTCAGTCATAGTAACTGTCCAGTCGGTGTAGAAGCCAAACTGTGAAGAGAGTTGCACTCTTTACGCGGCGGTTATAATAACTGTTACCCACGTCTGAATGATCTCCTGAATTCGCGTATGACGCATGTCCCATTATGAGGTAACGCGTATAACCGCTCCTCAAAGATCACGACATGCAAGCCACGTAGGCAACTGCCCCTCGCATAAAGATGGTTGGCATAAAGCCAAATAACTGTCTTGTTGTCGTAAAAGCCAAATAGCTATCTTGTTGGCGTAAAAGCCAAATAGCTGTCTTATTGGCGTAAAAGCCAAATTATGCGTAAAGCTTGATACTGCATGAATAATAGATAACCAGCGTAAAACTAGCCAATTATCCTTCCTGACTGAGGTCTTGAGCGTATTCTGGGCTAAATAGCCTTATCACGTACCTTTACAAATATAGCCTGAGTTGGCATATTTCGAGGAGATAGCATACGACATACTCCTATAGTTGAAAATAGCCTGGTTGGCGTAACATGCAAGGATGGTAATGTGAGTGTATTAGTCACAGTTTTAGCTTTCTCAGTCATTAAAAATAGAACAAAATCTCGTGCATCAAATGCAGAGAACTGCCCCAATCTCGTGCATTAACTGCAGAGATATGCCTCGAGTTCTGTACGAGAGACAGCTTTTGACGTGGCATCTGATTTTGTCTCATGTTGAGCGTAAAGACTCACTTCTGCCCATGTAGAATAGGCAACATATTCTTTGAATGCGTACAAATGACTTGTATCAAGGATATGTCACTAACCGACAGCCTGGGCCTCTGTGCAGAATCATCATTACAGCCATCCTCTCGATCGTCGTGCAGTACTCTTTGTCAGGAGTCAGGTTCACTGTTTTGTCTGACAGGTTCATTCGAGGAATACAAAGAGTTCCTCGTACAACTTCACACTGCATTAAAAGCAGACATATTTTACGCTGGAGGGAGGTATAGCAACCTTTTTACCCCAAAACGGCCTTTAGTGCTCCTTTACGCGGGCTGTTCTGAAGCCATATTTTATGCCACACAGTGTTAAAGCTCTGTTTTACGCGTATAGCTCTGAAGTCATATTTTTACGCCACATAGCGCTGAAGCTCTGTTTTATGCGGGCTTTATGCATGTTGGGGGTTTTACGCGTATAATTCTCCAGCGTATTTTTATGCTTCTACAAAACCCCCTTCAAAGTTTTTAAATTCCTCGTAATTTGAAGTACTTTGAATGAAGCAATAAATGGTCAACTTTGACTCATTCTGCGAGGCTGATTTTTCGGAGATATTTAGGAAGTTATTGGGATTTGGTATGTTCTCTTCTGCCTATATAAAGGCAAGCGAGTGAACCTGTTTTTCCATACTTCCTTCACCAAAAAGATGGTTGCCGAGATCCATCGGGCTGACCTGAGGAAGAAGAAGATCATGCTCTTCCAGCATGTAAGGAACCGTAAAAAGAGGCATTTTCGATCAAATATCCCCTGCAACGATGGATCATGGAAGGATATCATAGCTTCCTTTGCTCGGGATAATCAGGAATTTTATATGACGATTCGTCCAGGAGAGAGGAAGGGTCTCATCGGACCACACAACTTGCTTGCTGTATTTTCTCCTATTATGAAGCTGGACGCAGGTGGGCAGCTTGGCCTTGTCTTCCAGTATTGTGTTGGGTCTGAATCCCTAACACAATTCTAGGCATGGATGCCATGGCGTATGGAGGGTGGGCTTGAATAATTTATACAGGCCCAGTTCTGTATCCTCCCGCCATTGACCATTTTCTTATTCATCGGCCGAAGAAGCCGATGAAGTACCGTAGAAGAAGAACTGAAGATCTCCGTCAGACGAGAACCTAGCGTAATAGATTCCCATTATGATCTTGAGTGTTAATGAATAATCCTTTGTAAAAAAAAAGGATTTCCATCATATGTAATCATGAAAATAAAAAATCTTTTGTAAACTGGATTTCCATCATATGTAATCATGATTAATAAACTTGTCTTCTCTTACGCATTGCTGATTTTCCATATTTGCTATGAGAAAGTCTGATAATGTGTAGCTTCGACACGTCTGAGTAATTTTTTACGCTGACTCTGATAAACGCTTATCCGGTCACGTCCTGACTTTTACGCGTAACGGAAGATGCGTAAAAAGCTCTTTAGCATTAAGTTGTCTTGAAGATCCAACTGTCATGCTATTTTTGGACGAGGAGTCGCATAGAATTCTGAACTGTCACTTCTCTGATACGAAGAATTTTTGTTCAGAACATCATCTTCAAGAATGGCTTCCCAAAAATTCCTCGAAACAGGGCCAGAAATGTTTGCCGAACAGGCCATACTTGAACTTAGATGTAAAGGATTCTGGCTAGACTTCGAATAAACTTCCAATGGCCCAAGAAGAAGAGTCATCTTCAATGCTGACATCTGTGTGTTTCAGGCACTTGGAATATTTTGTAGCCAAAAAGGAGCATTTTTTGCGTAAACCCTTGTAATTGGCCTTCTCGAGTATAAGACCCAAACTACCAAGATATACGCGTATCCTGTCCTGCGCAATTTTAAGATATGCGAAAAGTCATAGATCCGTAGCATCTGTAGCTTCTGAGCATAAAATCATAGATCTGTAGCTTCTGAGCGTAAAATCGTAGATCTGTAGCTTCTGAGCGTAAAATCATAGATCTGTAGCTTCTGAGCGTAAAAGCTTCTGAGCGTAAAATCGTAGATCTGTAGCTTCTGAGCGTAAAAGCTTCTGAGCGTAAAATGGTAGATTTGTAGCTTCTGAGCGTAAAAACTTCTGAGCGTAAAATCATAGATCTGTAGCTTCTGAGCGTAAAACCGTAGATCTGTAGCTTTTGAGCGTAAAATCGTAGATTTGTAGCTTCTGAGCGTAAAAACTTCTGAGCGTAAAATCATAGATCTGTAGCTTCTGAGCGTAAAAGCTTCTGAGCATAAAACCGTAGATTTGTAGCTTTTGAGCGTAAAAGCTTCTGAGCGTAAAACCATGGATCCTTGCTCTGCGCGTAAAATCTGGATGCGTTACGCAGCATGACTGTCCGTCTTCCTTTTCAAATGATAGGCTGACGTGGTCCCAAATTATAACCGACTATTAAAAATTGGATTTGGTTAGGGATTCGAAAAGTTATCTGAACTCTATAAATAGCCCAAGGTCTTGAGAGAAAAATCATTCATCCGTTTCTGCAAAACCCTTTCTTTCTGAGAACTATTCATCTTCGTCTCTTTTCTGAGAACTCTGAGTTTCACCATGGCACCAAAATAGGCCTTCGTCTCTAAGGGAAAGAAAGTCGCTTCCTCATATCGCTCCTCTGCTCAAGCACGAGCAACCCCCATTAGGCTGAGCGAGCCCCGTTCTGAACGAAGTGCTCCACCGTCGAGCTGAGCTCCGGGCATCACAGGTAAAGACTTCGAGAGGAATAGAGAACCTTCCGCACACGTTGTACGTGTATGTGCAACAATACGCCCATATTTCTAATGTGTCAGCGTTAAAACTTCATATTTTTGCAGTCTGGCACAAAAACTCAGACTGTCAAAATTTGACGTATACTGCAAACTTTGAGTTTTACGCACTGGATATAAATTCCAGCATAAAAACTCAAATTTGGCTGTCTGGAGTAAAGGCTCAGACTGTCAGATTTTAGCGTATACTGCCAACCTTGAGTTTTTACGCACTGGAAATAGATTCCAGCGTAAGACTCAAGTTTTTGCAGTATGGCGTAAAAACTCAAATTTTTAGGCCTTGGCGTATACTGCAAGAGTGTAGCGTCTAGCATAAAACTGACTTATTTTCTTGCTTTTTGTTGTGGACCTACAGATCCCTCATTTGGCTGAAGTGATGGACTCTGCTGCTGGGATGTTGAATTCCAACTATCTGGAGGACTTGTCCCATGTGACATCACCATCTCTGGAACCGAGTATCCTCAAGAAAGGGAAACTCTGATCTCGGCCCAAGGAGAATGAATGTTGCTGAGTATGATCAGTGGGGAGCCTCTGACGTATATAGACGGTACTGAATATAAGAAACCAGAATTCTTATTTGGGGATGTTATCGATAAACAATCCCAGACTAAGCCCAAGAAGGAAGATTGGGTGTTTTCTGTTGAGGGCACGGTCATGTATCTGCCAAGGATGCCTAGAGATTACCCTATCTCAGCGTTCTTCCATGCCACTCATCCCAGGAAGATGATATAGACTCTAACTCCCAATCTTCACGGCCAGCCGGGGAAGATCTTTTATAAGAAAGGATTGAACCGAGGGTCCTTTGTGAGCAGTCCTTCAGGCCCTGTCATGCCTTTCAGAGGATTACTGCCGGACAGCGTCCCGAGTGAAGACACTTCACTGATCCAGCCGATTCAAATAGCGACTTTCTATAATGACTTTATGGGGCAGGGAGGAGTATACCCCAAGGTAAACCCTCGCACCAGTGGATGGCTTAGCCCCCATAATCTTCGATGGGCCAGTTTAACTACCTGAGCCCTGAAGCACTTCCAGATGAAACTGGAAAATATTAGTTTATTTGCGGCTGTGAGTGCCACTAGTGTTGGGCTGCCTCTCAACCCCAACTTTTTCATAGCTTTGATGGAGCGATATAATTCGCTCACTGGGACTTTCGCCACTCCGTTAGGTGAGTTGGGCTTAGCCCTTCATGAGATAGCAGATATCTCAAAGCTGCTAATGGGAGACACTCCTTATGAAGAGTATGTTCCCACAAACAGGGAGCTGAGGGATAAAAACCCTCGGGCAGTGGCATGTACCAGGAGCTGATGAGCCACTATCTTGCATGCACCACCTTCTACAAAGAGCCATCTGATTTGGCCCATATCAACAAATGGGTATCCTACCTCTTCTTCCATGTCACGACCCGCACCCGGTATAGGGGCACGAGAGCGTGGGTACGTCCAGCCTACGCCGCAGCATCGGCGGTAGAACGCTGTCTAGGTCACAGTAATACTATATAACTAAACATATGTCAATGATATCCATCTCAATAAGGAGGTCAATATACATCTCACAATGTAGCTCAATCACAACAACTATAAGGCACGATAAAAGATAAAAGAAAATGACATAGTTAAACACCATGTCTCAAACATAAAGATAACTCACAGTCTAGTTGTCCAATACAAGTCTCCAATTAAACTTAACATAAGTCTAAACATAAACTGAAACAACCTCCATAAGTCTCAAGCATGAATAAATACTATCTAGATAGCTGCAGGTAATGTCTCATCTAGAGGCATATTCTCATCTAGGATCTCTGGTGCGTAGTCTGCATCTATACCTGGTCCGTAGTGCGTGGTACAAAAATCCTCAAGATTCTCTGGAAAAAAATATCCAGTCAGGATTGGAACAAAATACACCTCTAACAGCAGTTCCACATATATTGACAAAAACTATAACACTGTGTAAAGAAATACAAGACAGATATGAACAACTGCCAATAAGAGATACTGGAATAAAGGAAATGCTGGAATAAGAAATATTGGAACATCATCATCAATATACATCTAGCAATGAATAGAACTACAAGTACACACAAGAACAATGAACTGGTATGTAAGTGTGTACAAGAACAACAACTAGAACATGTGAAGGTACAAGATCAATATACCAAGATACATGTCAAGAATTATCTAACTAAGTGTGTGAAACATCAACATATCATGTGATCGGCTTGGGACTATATGACTCATTACATTGATTAGCGATCATCCCCAACAGGTCAGGTTAACCATATGTAACAACGATGAGGCATGTAAGGGTAAGGCTGCACCGACGTGATGTGTGGGTGAGCTATTATGCATGTAAAGTGGGTATGATCACATAATCTACTAATATTTCCCCGTTGTCCCCAGCTAGCACGATGGATTCCAATCACGACTCCTCATGACAGGTCTCAATGATGCTAACTCGTGTAAATAACAGTGTCAGATTCATGTACGCTATACAACAAGAGTTATAGAGATAATCAACAAAATGGAAACTGTCAGAGAATGTACTCGCCTGTGGTCCTTAGCTGGCAATACCACTGTCCGGGTTCCAAGGTATCGTCTGAGTGATCCCACAATCCTATAGGCATATCATATAATACAATACTACATCAGATATTACTCTAGCACACAATCAACATAATGATCTCAACAGGCTACGCTAGGGGGGTCACAGGTCGATGTGCCTACGGGGTATCCGTGGTCACATTCAAGACACCTGGTGCATATTGTATAGTACATACTATGGCTAACGTATCTCATAGTGCTAATTAATTACACATTTAATAGATATTCATATGTTCATACTTAATTCAACTCATACGATGCATATATATATATATATATATATATATATATATATATATATATATATATATATATATATATATATATATATATATATATATATATATACATATGTGTTATGCTGATTGAGAATTATACGGTTCGTATGCATATACATAAGTATTCATTAGTTACCATTATAATATATGTATATATATTATATAGATATACCAACAAAAGCTTATACCATGTGTATACATAATAACATATATATATATATATATACTAGGGATACCTATAATACAAATATATGTGTACGTATATATCTTAGTTGAGCATAATATCTACATACCTATACGTGTGCAAATATGTATATACGTGCATATACCGATACCTACACATACTAACGCATGATATACGGATGTGTATGCATTCGAGTATAGGTTTATGTCGAACCTGCGTACGGAAACGAGACGATGACGATGATGACGACGAGGCGATAGTTAAGAACAGGGGGAGGCCGGTCGAGTGCACGGTCTGTCGTCGAACTCCGGGCTTCTCCGGTCGGGCACAGCGATGTGTCATGGCATCGTCGAGCAGTCGGTAGATAGCGTACAGGCGGGGCTCTCGGTCGACAGCATGCAGGCGAGGCTCTCGGTCGGCAGTGTCGTCCGGCGCTCAAGCGGGGCAGTCGGGGCTCTGTCGACAAGATCCCGACGGCTCAGGTACAACGGGTTCTCCAACTTCAGATGGTCGTCGTCGAGTTGCAGGGCTCCGGCGTTCTCGATACAGTCGATCCGGTGGGCAGCGGCCTCTGGCCGAACGGATGAGGACTCGGCGGAGTGTTCGAGTCATTCAGCCGGTTGGGGATGGCAGCGCTCTTGCCGGTCGGCTCCAATCGACGAGGGCGGGGAACAAGAGATCCGGCGGTGGTCGAGGGATCAGCGGAAAGGTCGGGATGAGGCAGGTGGGAAAAAGGAAAGGAAAAGGATGAACAGTAATGCAGGGGGGAAAAGTCGGCTGTACTTGAGTTATGAATAGAAAAAAAAATGAAAAGTGAAGGAATAAAGAGTTTATATATAAGGGGACTTTGGTTTGACCTAGAAAGGGTTGACTTGGTCAATTCCTTGGAAAAAGTCTTCTCATGGATACCTCAATAGTTAGGATTCGAATAAATTAAAATGAATGGTAATGATGCATCGGTTTAAGGGTCTGGATGCCATGGTTTCAAGGGGTTGATGTTAAATTATGCATTTCTGAAAGTTACGGAAAAAATATTCATGAAAGGGAACAATGGGTTTATTTGCGTATCGTGTCCAAGGGACGGACACCTTAGTGCACTTTTGCACAAAAGTGCCGATAATTAGAAAATTGCACAAACTTGTATCTATTGTTTAATTAATGCAAAAAGGTGTTCTATAATTAAATATAAGTACAAGGGACTGAATTTCAGTAGAACACAAGCATAAATCATCGGTCTGGCACGTTTAGGTCAAGGGGTGAATCTGTTAGAAGTCAAAGGTTAGTGTAGTGTCCTAATTATCGAAGCTACGATAAATTACAACAATCAGACAATATCTTAATTATTTAAATATAAGTTATTATCATGCAATTCATTTACACATTAATTATGAAAGACGAAAATACCCCTAATCCAAAAAGTGGGGGTGACAAGTCTACCATCCTTAAAGAATTTTGTCCTCGAAATTTAAAATAACTAGCACAATAACAAGCAATCAATTAATGAATTATACCTCAAGTCTCGAAGAGATATGGACACCGCTCGCGTATTTTGTTCTCTCTCTCCCAAGTTGATTCTCCTGGAGAGTGATTTCTCCATGCAACACGAACCAAGGGAATAGTCTGGTTCTGCAATACCTTCTCTCTACGATCCAAGATCTTCACCGGTTGTTCAGGATAGCTGAGTGTCGGTCCAACTTTGATCTCCGAGTGATCTAATACGTGACTAGGATCTGCCACGTACCGTCTCAGCTGCGACACGTGGAACACGTTATGCACTCCATCTAGGGCAAGCGGCAAGTCAAGTCTATAGGCCACTGCACCGACCCTTGCAAGAACACTGAAGGGCCCGATGTATCATGGACTAAGCTTTCCTCCTCTGCCGAAACGAATCGTGCCCCGTGTCGGAGAAATCCGTAAGAACACCAAATCGCCAACCTAGAACAATGATCTTAACACACAATCTAAACAAAACAATCACAAACCAAACAAATCAAAACAATACCTGAAACTCTAGGGGTCTACGGTGGCTATCGGCCCAATGCCGCTGTCTCTCCTGCGCCACTCGCAGTCGGTCTCTGATAAGTTTTACCTTTTCTGCTGCATCCACGACCATTTCTAGTCCTAACAAGGCTCTTTCCCCAATATCATCCCAAGATAAAGGGGTACGACACCTCCGTCCATATAAGGCCTCGAATGGTGACATCTCAATGCTGGCCTGGTAGCTGTTGTTGTAAGCAAACTCTACCAAATGTAGATGATCCTCCCATGAACCTCCGAGATCCAAAACGCAAGTGCGTAGCATGGCTTCAAGATTCTAAATAGTCCTTTCAGACTGCCCGTTTGTCTGAGGGTGATATGCAGTACTGAACTTGAGCTGAGTGCCCAAGCTAGACTGCAGACTCCTCCAGAAATGGGAAGTGAAATGACTATCCCTATCTGAGACAATGCTCACAGGAACTCCATATAATCTGACAATCTGCTGTACATATATTTTCGCTAGCTTCTCCGTCGATGTACCCACTTTAAAAGGTAAGAAGTGGGCTAATTTGGTCAACCTATCCACGATGACCCAAATCGCGTCCTTTCTTCCTGGAGAACGAGGAAGTCCCGAAATGAAGTCCATAGTCACGTGCCCCCACTTCCATTCTGGAATAGATAAAGGTTGAAGCAATTCTCCTGGCCTTTGTCGATCTGCTTTCACCTGTTGGCACACAAAACATCGGTATACGAAGCATGCTATTTCGCGCTTCATATCATACCACCATACATGCTTCCTCAAATCTCGATACATCTTGTTGGCTCCGGGATGCATCGAGTACTGAGAGCGGTGTACCTCCTATAAAAATTCTTCGCGCAGCTCTCCACTTGGCACACACATCCTCGTGCCATGTCGTAAGGATCCATCATCCGCAATAGTGAAATCGTCTATCAATCCTGTCTGAACTTGTGCTCTAATATTCCTTAGAGTCTCATCATCGTACTGCACGGCTCTAATTCTGTCCATCAGCTCTGATTGTATCTGCAGTCCCCACATCTGAATCTCAGCTCCTGGAACTAATACCTTAATTTCCAAGCTCTTAAGATCAGCTAATAAGTATCTATCCGAAGTCAAGCACATAGCCATTGGGTACCTGCTCAAGGCAGTCGCGACTACGTTGGTTTTCCCTGGATGATATTGTAATGAGATATCGAAGTCTTTCATCAATTCTAACCACCTTCTTTGTCTCATATTCAGCTCCTTCTGTGTAAACACGTACTTTAAGCTCTTGTGGTCTGTGAAGATCTCCACACGCTCTCCGTACAGATAGTGCTTCCACAGCTTTAGGACAAAGATAACTGCCGCTAACTCCAGATCGTGAGTGGGGTAGTTCTTTTCATGAGGGCGTAATTGTCTTGAAGCATAGGCAATTACTTTTCTGTGTTGTTGAAGAACGCATCCCAACCCTTTTCCTGAAGCATCACTGTAGATAGTGAATCCACCTGTCCCTGATGGCAACGTCAAAACTGGTGTTATCGTCAATCTCCTCTTCAGCTCATCGAATACAGCTTGACATTCTTCTGTCCAGATAAATTCTATATCTTTCTTGGCCAGCCTAGTCATTGGCTCTACAATCTTAGAGAAGTCTTGTACAAATCTTCTGTAGTATCCTGCTAGTCCGAGAAAGCTCCTGATTTTAGCTACCGTACTGGGGGTAGCCCATGACTCTACTGCCTCTATCTTCTTTGGCTTAACTGAAATTCTACCACCCGTTACCATATGTCCAAGAAATTCAACCTTGTCAAGAAAGAACTCACACTTTGAAAGCTTTCCGTACAATTTCTCTCTCCTGAGAGTTTCTAAGACTATCCTCAGGTGCTCTTCATGCTCTTCTGGGGTTTTTGAATATACTAAAATGTTGTCAATAAATACCACTATGAACTTGTCAAGGTAATGGTGGAACACATAGTTCATCAAGTTCATAAATACTGCTAGTGCATTGGTTAAACCAAACGGCATTACTGTAAATTCAACCTGGCCATATCTGGTCCGAAAGGCGGTCTTCGGTATGTCTTCTTTCTTCACCTTTACCTGGTGATAGCCTGACCTCAAGTCTATTTTTGAAAATACCTTCGCTCCACTCAATTGATCGAAAAGATCATTTATCCTCGGCAGCGGGTATTTGTTTTTGATAGTGAGGTTATTCAAGGCTCTATAATCGATACACATGTGTACCGTGCCATCCTTTTTTGGTACAAATAATACCAGTGCTCCCCATGGCGATGAGTTGGACCTAATAAAACCTTTGTCTTGCAGCTCCTCTACTTGTTTCTTCAGTTCTACCAACTCGTTGTTGTTAACTCTATAGACATGTTGCGAAATAGGCTCCGCTCCTGGTATCAGGTTTATAGAGAACTCAATATCTCTGTCTGGCGGCAAACCTGGCAACTCCTCTGGAAATACATCCAGGAACTTCGCTAAAAGTGGATGCGGTAACTCTTCTTCTTCTTCTTCTTCTTCTTCTTCTACCCTGGCTCCGCAAAAAGTGCCTCTGCTCCGCTCCTCTGCTCCTCTGGCAATCTCAAACTCTGGCTCTCCTGGTGGTCGAAATACTACTTTACCTCCGTGACAATCTATAGAAGCATGGTGTTTACTTAACCAGTCCATTCCGAGTACAATATCGTATTCCGGAAGTGGCATGACGAGTAAACTCACGCTCAACTCTCGGCCTTCCAATGACACTCTTCGATCCTTGCAACAATCACGGACTAGGATAATGCCTCCTCCTGTCATGATCTTGCAAGTCCTATCTAATGGTTCTGTTTCTAAATAATGCTTAAGGGCATAAGATATAGATACGAAATTATGGAAAGCGCCAGAATCAAATAATGCAAGTGCTGGAATAGAATCGAGTAAAACTGAACCTGAAATCACGTCTCCAGCTGGCTCGGCCTCCTCAGTGGTCATGGCGTAAGCTCATCCTTGTGGTGCTCCTCTCTGCTGCTGCTGGTGCTGAGCAAACCTCTCTTGCTGTGGTGGAAGTGGAGGTTCTCTCTGCTGGCCTCCTGGTATAATAGGTGTTCTGACTGGTCCTCTCTGAGCTGCTGCCCCTCCCTGGCGAGTCTGAATAGCTGGGCAGTCCCTCAGCTGATGTGCTGTTAATCCACACGATAAGCAAGTGCCCAACCTTTTTCTGCAGATGTCTCTTGTATGTCCCATCTTTCCGCAATACGAACATGGGGCAACAAGTTGATTATGTCTTTGTGGTTGCTGTTGTTGAGCATGTCCTCGAACTGGTGCCTGTTGTTGGTATTGCTGCTGGTACGGCCTATGTTGTTGTTGTTGAAAGTGTGGGCACTTGGTTGGTCCTGTGTTACCTCCTGTTGCTCCAGATGTATCGCGTTCTCTCTTGGGCCTGAGGTCCAAGTATTCTTCGGCAATCTGGGCATCCATCAGAGTACCCTCAAATGTAGTAGTATGTCGTCCCGAAGTACGAGACTTGATCTCCCTATTTAATCCCTTTCTGAATTTTCGTGCTCTGTCTCCTGGGTCTCGAATCATCGATGGCGCAAATCGACTCAATCGATAAAACTCTGCAGCATATTCGTCGACTGACATGCCTCCTTGGACTAAGTCATGGAACTGACTTTCTAATGCTCCCAAGGCTACGTCAGGAAAGAATTTCTCTTTGAAGAACTCCTTAAAGTCCTCCCAAGTAAGTCCTTCAGCGGCGAGTCTTGGCTCTGTACGATACCATGTCAGTGCGATATCAAATATCTGACTGTCAGCGACCTCTATCTGAAGAATCTTTGGTATCTGTGATAAGCGTAAGTTCCTCTCTATGTCCTCTAACCATTCGTCGGCATATAGTATTCTTTCTGTGCCTTTCAACTCTCGAGGCATCATCCTCTCAAAGTCCACTATGGTACCTGGCCTCTGTTGTTGTTGACCTTGATGTTGCGGTTGTCGTGTTACTCTCTCCACAGCCTGGAGAGCCACTTGATAAGCATTCTCCATGCTCTCTCTCATCAGTTAGGTCTGTGCCTGGTATGCTTCTGCTTGCACTTTCTGAGCCTCAACTTGAACACGCTAAGCTTTTGCTGTTACTCTCTGGGCCTCTAGCAAGCCCTGCATCAGTGCGAACATCTGTGCCCCGTCAGCGGGCACTCCTCCAAAAATTGGTATCGGTAGTGGTGAAAGGTTGTCTGTCATAGCTGGGGCAATCCTCTGTATAGGTGGAGGAGGAATCCCGTTAGCTGCAGACACTCCCACACGAACATGAGATGTAGGAGGATCTCCCGGTATCTGTTCGTCAGGTTGAGAGGTGGCAGTCCTCTCTGAATTGGCTGCTCCCATTCCCATGGATCTAGTATTCGGCGGTATCCTGAATACAGATTAAGAGAATCAATTAAGGTGATAGATATGATACTATCAAGGAAGGACAGTAAAGTGCTAAAGGAAGCAATCAATTAGAATAGCAATATGAAGTTCAGAATTTCCAAGTGTGATTGAGCATACTCTCATCCTAAATCATGTTTCCTATATCCTATCACAGGCTTGTAGTAGTACAACTAAGTTGTCGCACTACCACGATATCGCATAACTTGCGAAACTAGACCTGCATGTGCCACCACTAAAAATGTGTCATGACCCGCACCCGGTATAGGGGCACGAGAGCGTGGGTACGTCCAGCCTACGCCGCAGCATCGGCGGTAGAACGCTGTCTAGGTCACAGTAATACTATATAACTAAACATATGTCAATGATATCCATCTCAATAAGGAGGTCAATATACATCTCACAATGTAGCTCAATCACAACAACTATAAGGCACGATAAAAGATAAAAGAAAATGACATAGTTAAACACCATGTCTCAAACATAAAGATAACTCACAGTCTAGCTGTCCAATACAAGTCTCCAATTAAACTTAACATAAGTCTAAACATAAACTGAAACAACCTCCATAAGTCTCAAGCATGAATAAATACTATCTAGATAGCTGCAGGTAATGTCTCATCTAGAGGCATATTCTCATCTAGGATCTCTGGTGCGTAGTCTGCATCTATACCTGGTCCGTAGTGCGTGGTACAAAAATCCTCAAGATTCTCTGGAAAAAAATATCCAGTCAGGATTGGAACAAAATACACCTCTAACAGCAGTTCCACATATATTGACAAAAACTATAACACTGTGTAAAGAAATACAAGACAGATATGAACAACTGGCATTAAGAGATACTGGAATAAAGGAAATGCTGGAATAAGAAATAATGGAACATCATCATCAATATACATCTAGCAATGAATAGAACTACAAGTACACGCAAGAACAATGAACTGGTATATAAGTGTGTACAAGAACAACAACTAGAACATGTGAAGGTGCAAGATCAATATACCAAGATACATGTCAAGAATCATCTAACTAAGTGTGTGAAACATCAGCATATTATGTGATCGGCTTGGGACTATATGACTCATTACATTGATTAGCGATCATCCCCAATAGGTCAGGCTAACCATATGTAACAGCGATGAGGCATGTAAGGGTAAGACTGCACCGACGTGATGTGTGGGTGAGCTATTATGCATATAAAGTGGGTATGATCACATAATCTACTAATATTTTCTTATTGTCCCCAGCTAGCACGATGGATCCCAATCACGACTCCTCGTGACAGGTCTCAATGATGCTAACTCGTATAAATAACAGTGTCAGAGTCATGTACGCTATACAACAAGAGTTATAGAGATAATCAATATAATGGAAACTGTCAGAGAATGTACTCGCCTGTGGTCCTTAGCTGGCAATACCACTGTCCGGGTTCCAAGGTATCGTCTGAGTGATCCCACAATCCTATAGACATATCATATAATACAATACTACATCAGACATTACTCTAGCACACAATCAATATAATGATCTCAACAGGCTACGCTAGGGGGGTCACAGGTCGATGTGCCTACGGGGTATCCGTGGTCACATTCAAGACACCTAGTGCATATTGCATAGTACATACTATGGCTAACGTATCTCATAGTACTAATTAATTACATATTTAATAGATATTCATATGTTCATACTTAATTCAACTCATACGATGCATATATATATATATATATATATATATATATATATATATATATATATATATATATATATATATATATATATATATATATATATATATATATATACATATATGTTATGCTGATTGAGAATTATATGGTTCGTATGCATATACATAAGTATTCATTAGTTACCATTATAATATATGTATATATATTATATAGATATACCGACAAAAGCTTATACCATGTGTATACATAATAACATATATATATACTAGGGATACCTATAATACATATATATGTGTACGTAGATATCTTAGTTGAGCATAATATATACATACCTATACGTGTGCAAATATGTCTATACGTGCATATACCGATACCTTCACATACTAACGCATGATATATGGATGTGTACGCATTCGAGTATAGGTTTATGTCGAACCTGCGTGCGACAACGAGACGATGACGATGATGACGACGAGGCGATGGTTACGAACAGGGGGAGGCCGGTCGAGTGCACGGTCTGTTGTCGAACTCCGGGCTACTCTGGTCGGGCACAGTAATGTGTCGCGGCATCGTCGAGCAGTCGATCGATAGCCTACAGGCGGGGCTCTCGGTCGGCAGCGTGCAGGCGAGGATCTCGGTCGGCAGCGTCGTCCGACGCTCAAGCGGGGCAGTCGGGGCTCTGTCGACAGGATCCCGATGGCTCAGGTACAGCGGGTTCTCCAACTTCAGATGGTCGTCATCGAGTTGCAGGGCTCCGGCGTTCTCGGTACAGTCGATCCGGTGGGCAGCAGCCTCTGGTCGAAAGGATGAGGACTCGGTGGAGTGTTTGAGTCGTTCAGCCGGTTGGGGATGGCAGCGTTCTTGCCGGTCGGCTCTAGTCGACGAGGGCAGGGAACAGGAGATCCGGCGGTGGTCGAGGGATCAGCGGGAAAGGTCGGGATGAGGCGGATGGGAAGAAGGAAATGAAAAGGATGAACAGTAATGCAGGGGGAAAAGTCGGCTGTACTTGAGTTATGAATAGGAAAAAAACAAAAAGTGAAGGAATAAAGAGTTTATATATAAGGGGACTTTGGTTTGACCTAGAAAGGGTTGACTTGGTCAATTCCTTGGAAAAAGTCTTCTCATGGATACCTCAATGGTTAGGATTCAAATAAATTAAAATGAATGGTCATGATGCATCGGTTTAAGGGTCTGAATGCCATGGTTTCAAGGGGTTGATGTTAAATTACGCATTTCTGAAAGTTATGAAAAAAATATTCATGAAAGGGAACAATGGGTTTATTTACGTATCGTGTCCAAGGGACGGACACCTTAGTGCACTTTTGCACAAAAGTGCCGATAATTAGAAAATTGCACAAACTTGCATCTATTGTTTAATTAATGCAAAAAGGTGTTCTACAATTAAATAGAAGTACAAGGGACTGAATTTCAGTGGAACACAAGCATAAATCATCGGTCTGGCACGTTTAGGTCAAGGGGTGAATCTGTCGGAAGTCAAAGGTTAGCGTAGCATCCTAATTATCGAAGCTACGATAAATTATAATAATCAGACAATATCTTAATTATTTAAATATAAGTTATTATCATGCAATTCATTTACACATTAATTATGAAATACGAAAATACCCCTAATCCAAAAAGTGAGGGTGATATTCCATCAGGCCAGAAATGCCAAGCAGGACAACCTTGATTCTTTTGACCAATGTTTATTGTAGCTGGTAGTTTGACAATTGGCCGTCAATTCTTGGCATAATGACCTCTATTCTCAACTTTTCTAGATCTCTCAATAGACCTGGTTGGGTGATCATAAAGAATGCTGAGGGTCTTCTGCTTAGTGCATCAGCTACTACATTAGCCTTCCCTGGATGGTACTGCAGATCGATCTCGAAATCCGTCATCACTTCGAGCCATCGTCTTTGTCTTAGGTTCAGGTCCTTCTGAGTGTAGGCGTATTTCAGGCTCTTGTGATCGGTGAATATCTCCACTCGTTCGTCGTATAGATAATGTCTCCATAGCTTCAGGGCGAAGATGACTGCGGCAAGCTCCAAGTCATGAGTGGGGTAATTCTTCTCATGAGTCCTCAGTTGTCTTGAGGCGTAAGCTACAACCTTCCCATGTTGCACTAAGACACAACCCAATCCTTTTTCAGATGCATCGCTATAGATTACGAAACCTCCGGATCCAGATGGTATAGTCAAAATGGGGGCAGTAGTCAGACGCTTTTTTAACTCATCGAAAGCTGTCTGGCATTCCTCAGACCATATGAACTCCTAATCCTTGCGGGTAAGGCGGGTAATTGGCTCCGCGATTCTTGCAAAGTTTTTTACGAACCTCCGGTAATATCTGACAAGTCCTAGAAAGCTTCTCACCTCTGAGAAGTTGGTTGGGGTTGGCCATGTCTCTAAAGATGAGATCTTTGTTGGGTCCACCGAGATGCCTTCTCCTGTGATCACGTGTCCAAGGAAAGCGACACGATCAAGGAAGAACTTGCACTTGCTTAGTTTAGCATAAAGGCTCTCACGTCTCAGCGTTTCTAGCACCAGTCTCAAGTGCTCTTCGTGCTTCTCGTGGCTCTTTGAATACACAAAGATATCGTCGATGAAGACTTCCATGAACTGGTCCAGATATTGGTGGAAGACTCTGTTCATCAGGTTCATAAATACGGCTGGTGCATTAGTCAGTCCAAAAGGCATCACCAGGAACTCGTAATGACCATAACGAGTCATGAATGCTGTCTTCAGAATGTCTTCTCGCCGTACTTTGACCTGATGATAGCCTGATCTCAAGTCTATTTTTTGAGAATACTACTGCTCCTGTCAGTTGATCGAACAGATCGTCAATTCGCGACAAGGGGTACTTGTTTTTTATTGTCAAAGCGTTGAGGGATCTGTAATCAATACACATGCGATATGTTCCGTCCTTCTTGGGTACAAACAACACTGGTGCTCCCCAGGGTGATGCACTAGGACGAACAAATCCCTTGATTTGCAATTCTTCAAGTTGCAGCTTCAGCTCGTCAAGCTCCTTCTTCGCCAATCGGTACACATTTGAGGATACCGGTGCAGCTCCGGGTATCAGCTCAATAGTGAACTCTACTTCTCTGTCAGGCGGTAGGCCTGGCAATTCTTCTGGGAATACGTCTTCAAATTCTGCAATGAGTGCTGGGGGTGCTATCTCCATCGCCATGTAAGCTCTAGGAGTCTGGCCTACTCCTTGCTCGATGGTACCTCGTACGTATTCGAACTCCGGGTGTCTTGGTGGTCTAAAGGTGACACTACCTTTTCGGCAGTCTAGGATAGCATTGTTCTGGATTAACCAGTCCATGCCTAAGACGATGTTGAAATTTGGCATTAGGAGTACCAAAAATTGCGCTCTTAGCTCTCTACTACAAATAACTACCGAGCATGTTTCAATAATGTTGGTAACTGGAACAATGCCTCCTCCGGTAAGAATTTTCCAGCATTTAGGCAGTGGGGAGGTGGCTAGTTTGTGCATGGTTATGAAACTACTAGATATGAATGACAGGGTAGCGACAGAATCAAATAATGTGGTTGCAGGTAATGATACAACTAAAATGGTACCTGTGATGGTTTTACCTTCTGGCTCTTCTGCAATTGCAGCTAAAGCAAAGACCTGCCCATGCCTTTGTCCTCCAGACTGTTGTTTGGCCTTGTTGAACTGGCTCTCCTGGGTAGCCAGGGGTGCTCCCTTCTGATATCCTCCGGATGTTGAGGGATGTTATGCTCCTGGTCTTTGCCCATTCTGAGGCGCTGCATCTTTGCGTTGTAGGCAGTCCCTTGCCATATGTTGGCTAGCTCCACATACTAGGCAAAGTCCTTTCTTTTTTCTGCAGTCATTGGCAATCTGCCCCTTCTTGTCACAATAGTGACAAGTCGGGAGCTCCTTCTTCTGGTAGGGCC